>JAMPIV010003937.1:50000-370000 GCA_024509875.1 Oreohelix idahoensis | reverse complement strand
GCCGTCGGGTTTCTCACGGGAGCCGTCTGTAGTGATGGCTCCACGCTCCATAAGAAACGAAAATCAATCAATACCCTTTAGCCTGCCGAGGAGCACAGGCCTTCAACAAACACATACCAAGTCCTCCTCTTACATGCCATTAGATCAAGTTCTTTCCACGTCATCTACGAAAAAAGGATATGGTTATCATGCTGACGACTTTCTTTGCATCGCTTAACACCTTTAGGGTCACTCCGTAATTTACCTTCTGACACGCGGGGAGTATTATTTGCCCCTTTTAGGTCAACATTCCGTTTCATTTTGCTTTTCTTCTCAGCCATGTTCCAGAATGATGATTTTTAAGTGTTTAATCGGTAATGTCTCAGGTAAAAGCTCCACCTGTATAAAGCATGGTTTTAATAATACCTGGCGTCGATTTATGGGGATGAAAGATGGTGATACCAAGCTTCCATTCGGCTTTTACTACCTCTGCCCTGTTCCCGTTTTATGTCTCCAGCAAAACATTTCCTTTTGCTTTTAATGGGGAGGTTATACAGTGGAAGACAGCCAGCAAATGATATGAGTCATACTGTTAAGTTAAGCGTTTATTTTATTTTGTGTGTGGCCATTTTCTTCCAGCTCTTGTGTTGTCCAGTATTACTCTGTGAGTGATGGTGAACCTACAAAACGAAAGACAGACAGAGGCTGGCTGGAAAATGACTGACGGGGTATATTCTGGGTAGAAAGTTTATTCATAAATAATTTCTGAAGAGATTAGTTGCATGTGTATGAGGAGAGACAGACGTATTACATAGCAACCGTCAAAGCAGTCAGTCGTTAAAGCATCTTTTGCCATTGAGGCAACAAATCATCCATCTGGTTGTTTCCGTCACACTGGCCAATGAGGGGTATTATGAACACAGTTCATTCTCCAGGTTGTTCCAATCCAAATTTATTATTGTTCGACATAAACAAAAGTGGTATTCTGTTGTTTTGCAGCCAAGACACGGCTTGAGTGGGCATTATCAATAATCATATTGAAGGCGCTAGCTGCAAAGCAATTCTAGTATGGATTTCTCTTGTTTGTGTTACCATACTGAGTCATTTTACTGCTAAATAAGAAACGTTCTCAAGGATGATATCAAAAAGGTCTCGTTAAAACTCTCACACCCAATGTTCTAACAGACATATTTTCACAACAAAGGCCCTATAACATGCTAACGTAATCACGCTCGGTCAAACGTGACCGCAAAACTTATATCTGAGAAAAGTTTATAACTGCTTGCTAATACAAGCTAGATTCGACTCTAGACAAACCAACCTGACTAAATAGCTAGACTATCGCCTGCAACAGGAAACTCATAATACACATCTGCTGATAGAATAACCGCCAAATACAAAATGTCTTACGTGGCTGTCTCCCGGCAATATGACCGCTTCCACCAGAGAGCTTCTGAAAACTAACTATAGTGCGTTTCACAATGTTTGCCGCTGTTTAATATTCAATATCTCTGCAACCACTTGATCGTAACTGTTGCAACTTTGCATATGACCTAATGATCGCTATGTCCCGAGGGGGACATTTTTTTCCTCTTTAACAAACTTATGGTTTTAAATTTTCTTTATTTAAAGTATACAAAATCGACTACATCCTAGTCCAACCGTAATTTTAAAGGGCTTACCCCTTCATATTTGTGAGCTATTTCGATTTAACATCTTGAACGAAAATCACGTGTTTCAGCTCACTACCGCACTGTTTTGAACATTACATTGACCCTTCCCGTATGTTCATTTACCGTTCTATCAGGGCACTACGTTCTACTGATTGTGTATTTCAGTGCATAGGCGTATCTTGCGGTATTCTAGGTCTGTAATACAATGGGTATGAAAGTCAAGTTCCTTACACTGCATACAATGGCAGTGAAGATGTATAAATATTTCTGCAGAGAAGCTAAGCGTGGTAAACTGTATCGGAGTCTCTCAAATCCTGAAAAGAGAACTATTCACGCTTTGGGTTTAAGTAAACGCTCATTTCGTCAATTACTCAAAGCTAATGGAATTTTCAGTTCAATCAATACCAGGACGCAAGGAAGAAAGTAGTAGATAGTTTTGACATATGTGTTTGAGACTGCCACCTTATCATTCACATTTAAACCCAATTGAACTCGTTTGGGCAAAAGTTAAAGGACAGGTGGCAGCTGACAATAAAACTTTCAAACTATGCAATATGAAAGAACTAACTGTTACGGTCTCCCGCTGTATCTTTTCTTGCTAGATGTTATTAAAAGATTCAGCACCGTTGGACGTGAGTTTATTGGGTTGCTTGTCAATATTTCAGATATTATAATTTATCTATTCTAATTCCAGTTTTCTAGTTCGAGTGCAGTTTTAAGCCATTCTGGTGTGATTAAATTATTATCATATTCAGTGTCGTTATTGTATATTAATTCTGCCGCAGTGTTGGTTAGATTATAGTTAGTCTTAGTAATACCTGTGATAATCTGGACTGACCTTGCAAGGATTAATGACAGTCACAGCACAGAGTGAGAACTTGCATAATTCAGGCAACCAACAAGTTCCGTTGACGACTGAACAATTTAATATATACTTTTACACAATGGTGCAACAACATTTCACACATTTAACTTGGCTTCATCATAGTTCTAAACTCTACACAATGTTCCTCTCACAGACTTAGCTCGTCTGGGTTAACCGTTAAGTTTATAGCGTAATAGAGTGTGCAACCAACTCCTACCGAATCCGATCCTTAGAATTATTATTCCTTCACAATATTAGTGAGTACATTATTTGTAAATCTATAGATCCTGTCTATGTATAATTATTCAACGTCTTTGGCTTGCATCGCCCGGCTTTAACTGCCGTGTATATAAGTTCAAGGTGAACGTAATCTGCTTTGTTCGCGATTCTAATCCGGACTCTACCTGGTCCTATAATCAATTTTGATACGGATCCTTACGCTATCTTATACTTTCCAGTGGATCTACCGTTCCACATATATATTTAATCAGTGGCTATGACACACGATCCTTAAGTGGTTTTACCACACATTCCAACACTGCCGTTCGGCTCGATGGCCACACATAGACTAAAATGTAACTAGGCCAGACGCGTCATACATCGATCTGCGCGATTTCTGGTCTTAGTTTAATTGAGGTGTCTAGTGGTGCACGCACGTGGAATGTGGCCACAATCCACATGCCTGCAAGCCGCGAGACAGTCCTCAACATCATCCCCCCCGCTCCCAAACGTGACACTCGTGGCACGTGAGAGAGTGGTGGCGAAGATGTGCCCGACTACAATCTATGCATGTTATCTAACGTCACAATGAAATAATGAAATTAATATTCCTAATTAGAAATAGTAATTATAAAATTATGTCCCTTGTCAACATCAAGACAAGAAAGTTATCTCAATCCTGTGACGTAAAATTTCTTGATAACAAGTCCGCGAGGTTATTATCAGTTCCTGAAATCGGAATTATTGAAAAGGCGAATTCTTGTAGTAAAAGAAACCACCTGTGAATCCTTGCGTTTTTCATAGTTCTCGAAGTGATAAACGTGAGCGGACTGTGGTCTGTGTAGATAAAGAACTTTCTCCCTATCAAGTACTTAGATAGTTTTTCCAAGCACCACACCACCGCGAGCAGTTCGCGCTCTCCTGTAGCGTATTTTTGTTCTGCCGGGGTAAGCTTGCGTAAGACAAACAAGCATGGATGGAGTATCTCTTCATAGCATTGAAGCAAACAACCTGCGATTCCGGAGCTGGATGCATCTGTTTGAATCAAGAATGGTAACTGTATGTTTGGCAATAACAGGATAGGAGGATTCTTAAATAAATTCTAAATCATAATCAGAGCATATTCGCACTGCGGTGTCCATAATATTTTTTTTGGACTACCTTTGGCCAACAATCCGGACAAAGGAGCAGAAATCTGTGCGAAGCGTGGTATAAATTTATGGTAATAGTTAACAAGCCCGAGTAAACTTCTTACTTGTTTTTTCGATGATGGAGTGGCAATCTCCAGTATACGCTTGACTGTATTGTCATCAGGGTGTAATCTATGGTTACCTATGCGGTGACCAAGGAAAGTAATCTCCTGACAACCTATCTGGACCTTCGAAGGTCTTACAGTCAAACCATGTTGTCGTAGTGTAACGAGAAGAGAAGACAAACCAGTAACATGGTCTTCCCATGAGTTGTGAAATAGACAGATGTCATCGATGTATGTGATGACATCTTTTCTATCGCCCAGAAGGCGGCGCATCATGCGCACGAATGTCGCAGGCGCGTTTACAAGGCCGAAGCACATGTAATTCCATTGGAATAATCCAAATGGAGTCGTGAAAGCAGTAAAAGGTTTGGCATGTTCAGTGAGTGGTATCTGCCAATAGCCTTTGGACAGATCTAGTTTACTAAAGTACGTGGCCTGTGAAACTTGTGAAAGTAGGTCGTCCAACAAATGCATTGGTTCAGCGTCAGTAATTGTGATACGGTTAAGACGTCTGAAGTCAATACAAATACGGAGCGACCCATCTTTCTTTTTCACAATAACCATCGGAAAAGCATAAGGAGATTCTGATGGAGATATAACTCCTAATTTTATCATATCCTTTAGCTCCTTTTCAACCCTGTCTTTATGATGTAACGAAATAGGGTAAGGTCTTAACTTAATAGGATGATCATCCGTTAGAATGATGTCATGAGAGATTAAAGACGTATGACCTGGAAGGTCAGTAAGTACATCGTTAAAAGAAAGAAGAATTTCCCTAACTTGACTTTGTTGTGACGATGACAAAGTCGAAGAAATTGTGACATCCTTCCAAGATTCGGAAGCTTGTAAAGATGGTAAAGCAAACTGTAAAGGAATTGAAGACGTAGTGTCTTTCTCATTCACTAGTGTAAAAGAAGAAATATGAGGTGAAGACTCAGACACAGACACAGAGTTAATAATAGGAATTAACTCTTGTGGTCTTTCCACTGCCAATTTCAACATATTGACATGGAACGTTTTAATTTTTCCTCTTACGTTTATAGCATAGTCAACATCCGTGACTCGTTTAATAATCACAAATGGACCCTGCCATGAAACCAACAGTTTATTATCCTCATGAGGTAGAAGTAACCAGACTTTTTCCCCAGGATTAAAATAACGCAATCTTCTCCCTTGATTGTGGAATAATCTAGCTTTTTGTGTTGCTGATTTAATGCTTTCAGATGCATATGTACACGCATCAATGATTCTTTGTCTAAGGTCGATCACCAGCTCGTAACTAGTACGAGTGGATTCATCCACTGATGATCCGACCAGTAAATTTTTCAAGATCATCATCGGGCCACGAGGGTTAGAGCCGTAGACGAGCTCGAATGGACTAAATCCAGTGCTCTCGTGGGGGACCTCTCTATATGCGAATAAAGTGGCACAAAGTAGCCTGTCCCAGTCCCGAGGACATCCCTCAGTGATCTTGTGAAGAATCTGTTTGAGTGAACCGTTAAGACGTTCACAAACTCCGTTCGTTTGGGCATGATATGCACTTGAAAACGAATGGTGAATGGAGAGCATCGACTCCACTTCTTTCATAATATTTGAGGTGAATTGTGAACCTCTGTCTGATAAAATTTCCTCAGGAAAACCAATACGACAAAAAATTGAAAATAATGCATCTGATACCGACGCAGTATTGATTGTTTTCAGAGGTAAAGCCTCAGGCCACCGTGTACAAAGATCTACACAGGTTAAGATATATCGGAACCCATTGTTAGATGGAATAGATAAAGGACCGATAATATCTATGGCTATTTTCTTAAATGGTCTGTCTGGTACATCCGTGATCTGTAAGGGTGCCGTGTGGAATCTGCCCTTACGTGATATGCTTTGACATGTCGTACATGTCCTACAATATAATTTTGTGTCCTTATTGACACCAGGCCAATAAAATTGCGATGTGACTCTAAATAAAGTTCTTTTAATACCCATGTGCCCTGCCATGGGCGAGTCATGCCCTGTTTGTAACACCAAAGGTCTAAATTGTTTTGGAACGACTATCTGATGAATAATTGACCTACCATTGTCATAATATCTTGTAAGTATGGATTTCTTAATTTGAAACCAATGTTGTGCTGATTTCGTATGTTTACTAACTTTTTTTCTGCTAGCGCAAATAAACGCTGTAAACTTGGATCATTTTTTTGTTTTTCCGCAAACGCCGCTGGTGCTTCAGCAACGACGTCGGGAGACATAATAGTATCTATTATAGGTGTAGGTGCGGTGGCCATATCTGTAGCCAACTGTTGTGCTCTAGTGACAACAGCATTTGCCACCAATGGGTGAGATTCAACCCATTTCGTAATCTCCTGTGGAGTACAATTTCTAACTCCAGGTATGTTACCTAAGATTATCTCAACCACGGGAGCTCTTAACCCACAAGCATACACCATACCTGTATAAAACGGTGTATCGATATAGACATGTGCTATTGGATATTCTTCTATATTACCGCCAAATGTGATACATTTAACAGTTTTACCCGTAAATGCAGAGGGCTCGATAAGCGAGTGTTGTATGCCGACAGTAGTAGAGCCGGTGTCACGTAAAACTCTTACTTCCTTTCCGTATAAATATGCCTTGTGGTATGTGAGACGTCCCAAATTCTCACAAGCAGACATAGAAGACATTGTATGACCACAACGAAGCGTATTTTTCCTCTCTGATATAGGATGTGATTGACAAACATAACAAGAGTCATCTAATATGCTGCATGCATTAGCATGTTTGTTATCATCATTCTCATGATCTCTTTTGGTAGTACATGCATTAGCATGACCATGTTTGTCATTCTTCTTTGAAGATGATCTGAAATGATTTGATTTCTTTTTACCTGATTTTGTCTTATAATAAAAATTTGATGAATCATCATTATCATCGTTCCTTTTATATGATGATCCATGATCATTATAATCCCTGTAATAGTCTTTGTGATAATCATCACGGCCCCTGCCTTTGTGGCCTCCACGATCATGAGGTGAATAACCTCGATAACTCCGACGATAGAATCTTGACGGTGAACGATAGCGAGGGAAGTTATAAGACCCCCGATATTCATGACGAAATTGTGTCCGATATCGACCGTCCGTGCTATGTGATCTAGGTCGGTGATCATAAGATCTCTGATCTTGGAGCGCTGCGCACGTAGGCATAGGATCTCGTGGACAAGATCGATGGACATCCTTATTCGGATGTGCCGTGACAAACTGTCTACCGTATTTTTCATATTCTGAAATAGAGTTAGGGTGTCTCTCTTGTAAGAAGGATTCTAAATCATGACTGCATGAAGAAAGCACCTTATCACGTAGCATGAGATCCATTAACCCCTCATATGATTTGGTAATACCTGATAATTCTATCCATCTATTGAAATAATGTTTAATGGAAGCAATAAATTCCCCAAAGTCAGCGTCCTTACTAGGCTTAGCCATATGGAAACGTTCTCGGAATCCAGATTCAGTTAACTGGAACCGTCTAAGAAGTACTTCTTTTACGACATCAAAATCGTTTCTGCTTTGCTCATCTAGATTCATGAAAACCTTGAGTGAGTCCCCGGTCAAAAAATCAACCAAAAGACTACTCCATCTTTCCTTAGGTATGTTCAAACCTGTAACTTTCATAATAAATCTTGATATGAATGAATCGACGCAATCTCTAGATTGGTCGAAATGTGGCATCTTCAATTTTGGATAAAATACATTTGAATTAGCTGAAGGTCGGGATTGTTCTGATTGCAACCTCGCCAATTCAATAGCCTTTTCTTTCTCAGCATTTAATCTTAAAGTCTCAAGCTCAATAGCATGTTTATGTTCTTGGTCTAATTGAAGTAGTTCGATTCTTCTTATTTGCATTTTTTCTCTATCCAATTCTCTCTCCTTTTCTTGTTGAGCTATTTCCTTCTCCTTAAGTTCTTTCTGTAATTCTCTATCTTTTTCTTGTTGAGCAATTTCTTTATCCTTTTGAGCCATTTCTTTCTCTTTTTGAGCCATTTCTTTATCTTTTTGCGCCAGTTCCAACTTTTTAAGTTCCCGTTGCTCAATTCTTTCCTGTTGCGATAAATGCTTTTCATATCTCGTTTCAGCATAAGTCTGCAAATCAGAACCTGATTTACCTAGACTTTGTCCTAATTTAATAAACTCTTCCAACGTAGACATGGTGCTACGTTTCTCAATAACTTATATAAGTATATTATTTGTCAATAAATATACTATGAATATGTGAGCTTAATTAATTCCAAGTAACTATGATATTTCCTATAGCCAGAGACAAGAACAGGTGACGATAAACAATGGATGGAACAGCAAATGAAATGATATATTCACTTATACGACGCTATGAAACATATAAAAAGAAACTAAGTAAGTACTAGACGTAATAATTAGAGAAATAAAATGTTTAAAGTAACATTACAATAATTTACGATACAAGTCGTCCTAAACTAACATTGAGACAGAGAAATTTTTAGATCACAAACGAATAAAATAGTGACACAAAACGGAAAGTAATTTATTTAAATTAAATGACGTAGGCACGTGACGTCACAACTAGCACAAGCAAAGTGGTTATATGGCTGACTGAAGAAACATTTATATCCTAACTCTAAAGAAAAATTAATAATCAGTTAGATCCTCAGTCAGCAAATATAAGCAATTATCCCTAGAAGTCGTTAAAATTGCTTAAATCTTCCAAAGGAATATAGAAGCAATGATAAGCCCTATCCATCCTCCCGCGAAGTTACATAAAATACATCGATAGTAAACACGTAATGATAAGTACTAGGACTGCAAAGTAGGACAGACAAGTGACAGTGGAGGAAGAATTGAAGACCAAAGCTAGCCAACTGGACAACACAATCTAGTCGAAAGCTCTAATTTAGACAAGAACTTATCTTCATGTGGTCATTCCATAGTGATCCTAAAATAAACAAGATGCTCCCAGCTGTTTTGACTTCTTTTCATAGAGAAGCAGACTTGAACGGTTGAATGAAGATTTTCAAACGTGATATTGAAAGAAATTCTGTTGAAATACTTCCCCGGTTGCTCTGGAGGTTTAACAAGTGTATGGATTGTCTTTCTGGTTCTATGTGCTCGTTCAGGATCAAAAATGGAATGACATTCGACCGATTTGATTCAGAAAAGTTTATAACTGCTTGCTAATACAAGCTAGATTCGACTCTAGACAAACCAACCTGACTAAATAGCTAGACTATCGCCTGCAGCAGGAAACTCATAATACACATCTGCTGATAGAATAACCGCCAAATACAAAATGTCTTACGTGGCTGTCTCCCGGCAATATGACCGCTTCCACCAGAGAGCTTCTGAAAACTAACTATAGTGCGTTTCACAATGTTTGCCGCTGTTTAATATTCAATATCTCTGCAACCACTTGATCGTAATTGTTGCAACCTAATGATCGCTATGTCCCGAGGGGGACATTTTTTTCCTCTTTAACAAACTTATGGTTTTAAATTTTCTTTATTTAAAGTATACAAAATCGACTACATCCTAGTCAACCGTGCATAGGCGTATCTTGCGTGAGCTATTTCGATTTAACATCTCTTGAACGAAAATCACGTGTTTCTAGGTCTGTAAACATACAATGGGTAGGGCACTACGAAAGTCAAGTTCCTTACACTGCAATACACAATGGCAGTGAAGATGTATAAATATTTCTGCAGAGAAGCTAAGCGTGGTAAACTGTATTGGAGTCTCTCAAATCCTGAAAAGAGAACTATTCACGCTTTGGGTTTAAGTAAACGCTCATTTCGTCAATTACTCAAAGCTAATGGAATTTTCAGTTCAATCAATACCAGGACGCAAGGAAGAAAGTAGTAGATAGTTTTGACATATGTGTTTGAGACTGCCACCTTATCATTCACATTTAAACCCAATTGAACTCGTTTGGGCAAAAGTTAAAGGACAGGTGGCAGCTGACAATAAAACTTTCAAACTATGCAATATGAAAGAACTAATTGTTACGGTCTCTCGCTGTATCTTTTCTTGCTAGATGTTATTAAAAGATTCAGCACCGTTGGACGTGAGTTTATTGGGTTGCTTGTCAATATTTCAGATATTATAATTCATCTATTCTAATTCCAGTTTTCTAGTTCGAGTGCAGTTTTAAGCCATTCTGGTGTGATTAAATTATTATCATATTCAGTGTCGTTATTGTATATTAATTCTGCCGCAGTGTTGGTTAGATTATAGTTAGTCTTAGTAATACCTGTGATAATCTGGACTGACCTTGCAAGGATTAATGACAGTCACAGCACAGAGTGAGAACTTGCATAATTCAGGCAACCAACAAGTTCCGTTGACGACTGAACAATTTAATATATACTTTTACACAATGGTGCAACAACATTTCACACATTTAACTTGGCTTCATCATAGTTCTAAACTCTACACAATGTTCCTCTCACAGACTTAGCTCGTCTGGGTTAACCGTTAAGTTTATAGCGTAATAGAGTGTGCAACCAACTCCTACCGAATCCGATCCTTAGAATTATTATTCCTTCACAATACTAGTGAGTACATTATCTGTAAATCTATAGATCCTGTCTATGTATAATTATTCAACGTCTTTGGCTTGCATCGCCCGGCTTTAACTGCCGTGTATATAAGTTCAAGGTGAACGTAATCTGCTTTGTTCGCGATTCTAATCCGGACTCTACCTGGTCCTATAATCAATTTTGATACGGATCCTTACGCTATCTTACACTTTCCAGTGGATCTACCGTGCCACATATATATTTAATCAGTGGCTATGCCACATATTCAAACACGATCCTTAAGTGGTTTTACCACACATTCCAACACTGCCGTTCGGCTCAATGGCCACACATAGACTAAAATGTAACTAGGCCAGACGCGTCATACATCGATCTGCGCGATTTCTGGTCTTAGTTTAATTGAGGTGTCTAGTGGTGCACGCACGTGGAATGTGGCCACAATCCACATGCCTGCAAGCCGCGAGACAGTCCTCAACACTAACATATGCCGCCCTCTCGCAGATAGACAAAGATTATTGGTGTAAATGTGAAGACCATGTCTTAAAAGAGGAAAATGACTATTGGAAAAAAGATGGACTGTCGTTCGTTCAGCCGAGAATAGTAATCAATATGTTAGACTCGTCTGACTCAGAATAAATGTGTAAATACCTTATATGTTTTATATGTTTTCTCCTCCATCTATGTGTATATGTAAACCAATTCATTTCCTTTTTATCTCCGCGATTTCACTACTATTTTTAATAAACACAGTACTTTCACCTCTTCATGCATCCATTCACATTTTAGTATAAAAAGTAACATTTACAACGAATAGGCGTTATTATTCTCTCAAATATTTCGAAGAAATAAAAAAGGACCTCACGTAGTAATCAGTTAACAAACCCCTCTAACATTCGAATTGTACATACGCCTATGCCGAAAATATGCAACTTCTTTCATTTACGGTAAATTATTTTCTTCCAGGACAAAATAATTACTTCGTTAAAAAAGATCAAAGGAATTAGCCGTCGCAAGAAAAGAACACTACCTGCAACATTGAATTTTATAAAAACTTTGGGACATTGAAAATATAAGACCACATGCAAAAAATCTTGTTTATCAGTGCAAGGAATATGGAGATATTTGAAGTCAATCGTTGACCGATCTTTTTGAAACGCACTATAGCTTCCCGTTTGACCCTTGGTTCTTGATCATCTGAGGACGTCATGTGATCTCGGGTTCACGAGAACTGAACAGCTCTGACTAAAGCTCTGAGCTCTCAATAAAAACACGTCGGCTACGCTCCTAGCGAAGCATATGCCTGTTACGGTTGTCACAAAACATAACGTAACATAGTTCAATGAGTGCTTGATCTGAATGATCAATTCATACAGCATAGACCTTCAACGAATTCTCGTCAAACCGTCCTGCCCCGTGTCATCCATTCAAGGTATTTCCATGTCTATTTCACATGTCTGTCTTCAGTTCTCTTCTCCACATGTTGTCAGGACTCCCTTTCTTTATTTTACCTTGTGGATTTCCAGAAAAATAACAGGCACATAATGCTATCAGCTGGGTTCATCAATTTGTGTCATATCCAACGCCAGCACCTTGGTTTCACCTCATATTTTTTTAAAGTCTGGATAGTTTTATTCGTTTCACATTTGTGCTCTTGTTATAAGATGTAAATCATTCTATTTTGTGCAAGCGCCCCGTTTAGTTCACCCGTGGGGGGCAGGGGGTATCTGAGGAGACAAAGAAAGAATAGGTCTACTGTTGTGTAGTAAAAGGTGTCAATAGTATTAGCTTGGGTGCGGAGTTTCAGCCAAATCGTGTCAAGCAGACTGCTGCAGAAACAACCAGTGTCGACCCTGCAGCCGTTTGCGGTCTAGAAAATTTCACCTCAACTGGGGTGAATGCTTTTTTAGTGCAGGCTTCCTGGAAGAAGATCAGCTACAGTGGTTGGTCCATACTCCACAAAGAGCAAACATGCATGTATTATGAATGATTATGTATTATGAATGATTATGCGCAAGCAGGCATTTATGGTCTGTTACGTTATTAGTCTATGATTTTTTTTTTTTTGGTTGCTGTTTTTGTTGTTTGTTATGTTTTCACGTGGAGCAAGAGATGAGAAGAAGACGCTGGCGATGGATAGGACACAGATTGAGAAAAACTGTTGATAGCATTACAATGCAGTCCTTGTTCTGGAATCCATAGGAAAAGACAGGCAGAGGTAGACCAAAAACACATGGAGAAGAGAATTGGATACAGAGGTGAAACTGATAAGGAAAACATGGAAAGAACTTGAGCTAATTGAAAGTGACAGGAGGACTTGGTATGTGTTTGTTGAATAGCCTATTCTCCTTGGGGAGCTAAATGTTTTCGAGTATTACAATTGAACTGGCTTGATATCTGAGTTCAAGATTAATATTTTTATGCTGGACTTAATATTATTTGATTTCCATATATTTTCCTATACAATGAAAGCTCCTCACACCTTTTGTTTTCTTATTTTGATATCACTGTATGTTCCTCTACTTATGTTTAGATAGCTGCTCGGCCGGTGGGTGGTGGTGCACTTCTGTCTCTATCGACTGTGTGTGGTGTCTCCTGGCCCTCCCAGTATTTGCAACCAAGACAGAGAGATGTGTCCGTTTTTTCCAGATATTGCTCACACTGTACGGGCATTCCCCTCAGACCCTCGGGTCTTGAGGTGTTGTGTCCCTTTTAGTCAGAAATGACTGAAAGGGAAGATGGATTGGAGGGCAAGTTCCAAATGTAAAATCCTACTAATGACAGGGCGTTGCTACTGGAGTCAGACTGTAACGGCCAGACCGTTCCTCTGACACCAGCCGGAGGCATGCTGCATGGGCAACAGTTTGACCTCTTCCTTCGATGGCCCAACCTCGTGCCACCGAAACTTGTTTCTGGAGGTACGCTCCTATGGTCAGTAATGACTGAAAGGGAAGATATTTATGAGTCTTAAGTCCAAATTTTGTAGAGATATTTCTCCAAGTGCTGCCAGGCTATCATCTCATCACCATCCACTCCCCAAGGAGCATAGGCCTTCAGCTAACATGTACCAAGTCCTCCTATCTCGTGCCATCAGCTCCATGTATCTCCATATCTTCTTTACGTCATCATCTTCATGTTTGTCTTCAGATCCCTTAATGTGTATCATTTGCCGCAGTTATTTTCATTTTTTATTTACGTTGTTATGTCTTTTCCGTGTGGATTTTTAGACCCAGATGCTGGAGAATGCTCTTAAAGGCTTCGATAAGATGGCGCTCTCGTACGTTGTGCTCTGCGTGTTCTTGTTGCTCTTCTTCAAGTATCATTCCTAGTGGCGTAATCGATCATGGCTCTCCATAACTTCTGGTCTCCAGTACTGTTCATCACTTCTGCTGTTGACTTCTTTCCGTGCCACTATGCAAAGCTGTCCAGTTATTTCCTTTCTTTGTCGTCCTTAAATATCTTTTCCCGTTAAGCTTTCCTGGGCTCACAATATACTGGTGTTCTACTCTCTTGGAGCTGCTGTAGCGCAGTGATTAGTGCACTGGCTACCTAGATCGGTGGTTCATGGTTCGATCCCCAGTTGAGGTGGGATTTTTTTAGACCGCAAACGGCTCCAGGGTCGACCCAGCCTCATGAATTGGTTACCAGAGCAACTCTGGGAAAGTTAGGGCGGCCGGAGTGATGCTGACCACATCTGATGTGCTGATGGTCAAGAAAATATGGGCCTAACACCATATTCCCAATATGCCTCAATGGGCGTGTAACGGGATCCTTTACCTTTCTACTCTCTTAAAAAAAGGTAGTCCTTAGCAGATACAGCCGTAGGGGAGTGAAGTGTTGGACACTTCACTATACTAGGTCCAGCATCGAGAGGTGGGGTTACCAGTTATCTTCTTCATTTCCTTTTCGTTCCCTAACTCAAGTGCAAAGTCAGGTACCCTATTACAGCTGGGTAGACTGAAGTGTTGATACCGTGAATCGAACCCGCCACCTTTGCCGCGAGAGACCAGCGCACAAACTACTCTGGCAATCGGACGCTCACTCCCTTAAACTAATACTGAGTGCTGGTAACTTAACATTTGGGGGTAACTATTATCAGAAAACAAAATCAAACAAAAAATGTTCTGCCTAAATTACGGATTAATGTATTTATTACATTAAAAGTAAAGTTTGCAGAATGCATAGTGCGACACACCTGATAGTAAATACTAAATACGCTACAGTTTGCGAGTTCTCTTGTTCTCACCAATCTACCTACAACAGTGTTCGCAATACATGAAAAAATAAAAATGTAAATGAACGAACAGCGAAGTGCAAAGCGAAGTCCTGTGTACACAAGGACTTGCAGTCGTGCATTTTAGTATACATATTTTAAGGATATATAAAGAGTGTTACAAAGTTAGCTTAACGATTTTAAATAGATATTTATTGACACGTGGTAAATACCCAGTGAGTGCCTAATGATGTACGTTTTGAGGAATTTCTGCTTGTAGCGCTGCGTAGGTTCACCGAGATACTCCCTCACCCATAGGATAAATGAGAAGAAAATGGCGTTATTTGACAGGTGCAGAACGAGCTCGCTCTGTGTTTTAAACAATGTGAAAGTACAATAGATTCCTGCCCACTGCAAGACATGAGGAAGCACCTGTTCGCCTTTTCCATGAAAATTATCAACCATATGTAATGTAACTTTTTTCTTTCTAATTAATAATGTAAAGTATTATAAAGACTTTTCTTTCCGCACTTTGAAATGATTTTGAAATGGTTTGACATACAGTAATTACTTATCCCCCGGCTATCAACACCATTACTGGTAACACGTCACGTATATATAGCAATAAAAATCTCGTGTTATAATGTAACAGAATAGAGCCAAAGTGGTGGGTATATCTAATTTATAGTGTCGTTTAGTTTAGCACAGAGATAGGCATGGTTGGTTGGTTGGTTGTTCGTCCATCACGGGTGATGAAGACCACTCTGTTCATCCAATTATTTAAGAATATGTTAGGTTAGTCTATGGGTACGAAGGTGACTGAAGAGCCCGATGCGGGCCTGGAAAGATCTTGGACAGTGTGGGCAGGGAATGTTTGCTTCATGTGAAGGTTTTATTTCACGGTCCTTTCTAGCTTGTCTCCGCTGTTCTGCTGCTGCTCTTCTGGATGATTCGCATGCTGCTGCACCTTTACGAAGAGATGTGCGCCAAGCAGTTCGGTCTTGCGCAGCAGCTTCCCATGTGTCTGGGTTTATGTCAAAGGTTTTCAATGACGTCTTTAACGTGTCTTTGAAGCGCTTCTTTTGGCCACCATGGGAGCGTTTACCCTTCTGCATCTCAACATAAAAGAGTATCTTTGGCAGTCGATGGTCTGGCATGCGGACTACATGACCTGCCCAGCGAATTTGTGACTGCATCAGAATAGTATCAATACTAGGGATACCAGCTCTGTCAAGAACGGCGGTATCCGGGATCTTGTCTTGCCATTTGATGTTCATTATCTTCCTGAGACAGACTGTATGGAAGTGGTTTAGCTTCTTTACGTGGCGCCTGTATACAGTCCATGTTTCACATGCATATAGCAGCACTGGAAGCACCGCAGCTCTGTACACCTTCAGCTTCGTCTGTAGACTAATGCCACTTCGATGCCAAACGTTGGTGTATAGTCTGCCAAATGTGCTGCTGGCTTTGGAGATCCTGGTGTTCACCTCATCATCAATGACAATGTTCTGGGATAGTGTGCTACCAAGGTATGTGAATCTGTTCACAACATTCAGTTTCTCACCATTAACCTTGATGACTGGCTCAGTATAAACTGTGCCAGAAGCTGGTTGGTACATGATTTCTGTTTTCTTCGTGTTGATGGTAAGCCCAAAGTTGGCGCAGGCTTCGGAGAATCTATCCACACTATGCTGCAGATCAGCCTCTGAGCCAGCATTGAAGGCACAATCATCAGCAAACAGAAGATCTCTGATGGTGTGTGATTTGACCTTGGTTTTTGCTTGAAGCCTCCTAAGGTTAAACAATTTTCCATCAATGCGATAACTAATGTCGATTCCTGTGTCCCCGTCTCTAAAAGCATCAGTCAGCATAGCAGAAAACATGATACTGAACAGAGTCGGTGCAAGTACGCACCCTTGTTTAACTCCATTTGAGACGGGGAAAGGCTCTGATAGCTCACCGTTTTCCTGAACTCTAGCCTGCATTCCATCATGCAGTTGCTGCACTATTGTGCATAATCGCACGTTTCAACCAATCAACCAATCAGTCACTACCTTTTAGCTCCCCAAGGAGCATAGTCATTCAGCAAAAACCTGCCACGTCTTTCAGTCACGTGCCATCAGCTCAAGCTCTTTCCACATCATTTTCCCTTTTATCTCCAGCTCTCTTCTCCGTGTGTTCTGCATCCGGTATTCTCTTGTTCGTTCAATATTCGAACGTTTCAGATGCCAAATCTGGAGGTTCTCCAAGAAGAAAGGTTAGTCAGCAACACAGTCTCCTTTCGTCCTTCTCTGTGTTGCGTCATGCACGTCTCTGCCAGAGGACCTTTTCCTGTCTTGGTTACCTGAGTTTTATTTTCCTTAGTTGACTTGTCCATGTGTATCTACCACAAGCATTAAAAATGGGGTATCTTCAGGATTAAAAGTCCTGATTCCTAATTTCAGTCAAAACTCACGAGCTAGCCTAAGAAAATTACTCTAATCGTAAGCAGTATGTGATAAGACGGCAATCTTTGTTTTTGAAGTAAAATTCATATTCAGTAAAAAAAAAAATTCCTTTGATTTGAATTGTCCACCGTTCTGTTGGTGGAACTGAAGATAGCAGAGCTAAAGGTATCATAATGGGTGCACTTATTCTAATTTCTGAAACCTGAAAAAGGACATGATTTTATCAAGGTAGAATGTTAAAAATACCATGGAATGCCAAAAAGAATAATGAGGATTTTCTGAAAGAGGCCAATGCGCAAAGGAAACTTATTTCACAAGTTAGAAAGAAGCAATCCACTTTTTTTTTTTTTTTGGTGGGCATGTTATGAGAAGATGAAAGCTGGAATATATCGTAACAACAGGTAAGATTGAAGGAAAAAGAGATAAGGGAAGACAAAGAAAGTGAATACTGAACAGTTTGACATCGTGGCATGGAAAAAAAGTCAACAACAGAACTGATAAATTGTACTGGAGACAGGAAGTTGTGGACAGACATGATCTCTTACGCACTAGGCATGATACTTGAAGAAGAAGAAGATCTTTAGTGGACTCCCACACGTTATGGGTTTCCTGTCGCTGATTTATAAAAGTCGTCCAGGGTGTTTAATGTGCGTCACAACTGGGTGCAGCCAGGCAACAACATACACGGACGATAACTCACTGATAGACTGAATAAGACATTTCTTTTAAAAAAATGTAGCCGCGGCAGCGCAGTTGTTGTTGCACTTGCTTCCTAGCTCGGTGGTTCATGGTTCGATCCCCAGTTGAGGTGAGATTTTCTAGACCGCAAACGGCTCCGGGGTCGACCCAGCCTTATGAATTAGGTACCATATCAACTCTGGAAAGGTTAAGGCGGCTGGCGTGATGCTGACCACATCACCCCTAGTGTGCCGAAGGTCAAGAAAATATGGGCCTAACACCATATTTCAAATATGCCTCAATGGGCGTGCAACAGGATCCCTTAAAAAAAAAAAAAAAAAAACATTCAACTTATGTCTCACGAGTTCTTATAACACGCCACCCTCTAACACTTACTCTCCTACTGTGGTATTTGTTATGGGACTACTTTTTTCTTTACAGGTTGCTCATGCAATATGTTCCTCTTAACAACAGTTAATAAAGCCAGTACCGTAACCTTGCGCTCTTGTTCTTCTTCGTCTTCTTCGTCGTTCGCCTTCAAACTTCCGCATTAACCACTCTAATAAATGCAGTAGAGCACTCACGGTCCCTGACAGCTGCAAACTCAGGGCTTTCTTCAATCATTTACCAGGCTTTTCAAAGTCTAAAAATATGATTTGCTAGGATATGAGAATCAGGATTTATACCCCGGATGTTCGGCTATTTCCTGGCGGGAAACAAAAAAATATTAATGAAAACTAACCGCTAAGCTAAAGATCTAATACAACAAAAATTGTACAGATAACTGATCTAGAGCAGCAGTATTCAACCTGGGGTACGCGTACCCCTAGGGGTTAGGAGAAGACATCTAAGGAGTTACGTGAAAAAAAAAAATCTGACAATGCACTGTCGGAGGGTTTTCTTATTTTTCATTATTTTAAGTAAATTACTTTGAGTACTGAATACGTTTTTGAAAAGATAACCTGTTGAAGCAATAGAAATTGTGTTTTATTATTTTATTTCTTCATCTTATTTCTCTTTTATTTTATTTAGAAGCAATAGTTCGGCTGTTTACTCTGATATGCGTCTTAATCCATAGATTACTCCCTTCCTGCTACATTGAATGTATATGGCTGGAAATAAAACTTCCCAACCTGACCCCCCGTTTTAATTGGTTACCTGTACCGAAACCCTAGCTCTTCTGCTGTATGGTTTGACACATTCTCACGAATGATGGACAACGTTTGGGCTTCTTCGAAGGAAATTATTCTACTGGGGGATTTCAATATTGACCTTCACAAATCGAACAACACGTGGAATGATATCACCATCTCATACAACCTCACACAGTTAGTCAATCAACCCACGAGAGTAACAGATTCATCATCTACACTAATTGATCATATCTATACGACCTGCCCAGAAAACATTATAGAATGCACAGTTACACGGACAACATTAAGTGACCACTATCCTATTTGCTGTACCTGGACGAGAAAAGGGTTCAAAGCACCTAAAAAGGAACATATCACAGTCCATTACAGGAATTTCAAAAACTTTAACCTTCAATTATTCCTACAAGACCTACAAATATCCCCTCTCTCATACGTGTACCAACTTCCGCATCCTGAAGAAGCCATAACATACTGGACACAAACTTTAAACAACGTATTCGACAAACATGTTCCTATAAAGCAAGTTCGTGTTAAAAACACCAGAAAAACCCCATGGATAACCAACGAAATATTATCAACAATGAGAGAGCGGGACGAAGCACATAAGCTCAAAGATTTCAGCAGGTATCGGATGCTTAGAAACAAAGTACAATACCTCATTCGTCAGGAAAAGAAACTACATTTCAGAAAGATGATTCAAGACAAAGCAAACAGTAAAGAAGTCTGGGCAGCCATTGGAACACTAACACACAAAACAAAGTCACTAAACTCTTTACCAAAAAGCTGCTCCCTCACGGCTACTCATTTTAGTAACCACTTCAAAACAGAAATTAACCATCTCAAGTCGACACTAAAGCCAATGGACTGCGATATTAGTAAATTGACAGCCTTCTGCAACACTGAACATACCATAACAGATCTTAGAGATATTTCTTTTCTAACAGTACATGAAGTTCTCAAATATATCTTGGCATTAGAAAACAACAATTCATCTGGGCTTGATGGTATCAGCAATAAGATTCTACGTTACGCTGCACCCATCATTTGCGACTCCTTAACCTATGTGTACAACCAATGTATTGCACACAACTACTTCCCCACAGCATTTAAATCTGCCAAAGTGTATCCTCTCTATAAATCTGGCTCACATAGCGATCCCAACAGTTACAGACCAATATCCCTTCTATCATCTCTTTCAAAACCACTTGAGAAACACATTTACAACACCACATTTCAACACTTAACAACAAACAAACTGCTCATTGAGAGCCAGACAGGTTTCAGACCCAAACATTCCTGTCATACAGCTCTCACCAAAATGGCAGACAACTGGATGTCGAACGTAAATGATGGAAAATTAGGTGGTGATGTTTTTGTTGACTTCAAAAAAGCATTTGACATGATTGACCACACTATCTTGGTTCAAAAGTTGGAAACCCTCAGAATAGGCCCTAATCCACTAAACATCATCAAATCATTCCTGGCAGATCGACAACAGTTAGTGCTTCACAACAACTCGACATCAGATTTCTCGAAGATAAATACAGGTGTACCGCAGGGTTCTATTCTTGGGCCCTACTCTTCGCAATGTTCATCAACGACCTGCCACTACATCTAAAATATTCAACATGTGACCTCTTTGCAGATGATTGTACTATATAAACTAGTGACAATGACTGCGTGCAATTGAAATGACTCTTCAATGCGATGTAGACAATCTAACAAAATGGAGTAATATGAATCGTATGCCAGTAAACACAGCAAAAACGAAATCTAGGTTGATTACCACCAGACAGAAACTCCTAAACTGCACCAAAAGATCGCTACAGCTACACGCGGAATCAATAAAAATTGAACATGTAACAGAACACAAAGTTCTAGGGATCACGATTGACCAGCACTTAACGTGGAACTCCCATGTACGGAATTTAACCAAACACTTAGCTCAAAAGACGTAGTAGCTAGCCAAAATAAAACACTTCTTAGACGCAGACACTGAACTATTGTTCTACACCTCACATATACAGACACATCTAGATTGCTGCTCTACACTATGGGATGGTTGCCCTGCTTCCACCTCAAAGAGACTGCACTCCCTGCATAAGAGAGCAGTACGTCTGGTCACCGATAATCGCACGATACCACACACAAGGACACGACAAGAACCCAAAACACTGTCCCTAAAAAAACGTCTTCTCTACAACAAAGCCAAGCTGACTCACGCAATTCTATCTAACAATGCCCCGCTGTACCTACGATCATTGTTTCAAACCAGTAGAAGAGAGGGACAACAATTACATCAGTTACGTCTGCCCAAACCTAGGATCGACCTGTTCAAAAAGAGTCTAGCCTACTCTGGAGCCTACTTATGGAACAGCCTTCCACACCACCTAAAAAGCCTACCTACACAATATTCATTTAACAAAGCACTTTTCAAACACTTCCTAAACACTGATTATCTACCCCCATAGAAACATCATTTGCCTGTCAACATCTCATCCATAGGTCAACATTTCTTTTCCTCTTCCGCTCGTTTTTTTGTGTGTGTGAATAATTTGTTTTATATCCATGTAATATTATTATATAATGCAAAGTATGTGAGAATGTACCCGCAAAGCACAGTACTTTAGACATGTGAATCGTGAGAATGTACCTGCATACCACTGTACTTTAGAGGTGTGAATGTTTTCGTTTACTTAAATGGGATGATGTACATGAGAATAAGCAGATATACATTTTTATTTCATTTTTTTTTAAACTGCTGAAAGACTTTTCCTGCTACAGAAGTGCGTAAGAAAGTGTTATTATTATTATTTCATTTTCCACCAAGAATGTATGGATATAAGCGAGAATGTGTTTATGTAATTTTTGTATTGACGATTGATGACATTCAAAAATACAGATTACTTGTAGACGTTTTGACCGCATAAGTGAGTGTCGTTATACAGAATTTATTTATTTATCGTTTTGTTTATATTATTTTATTTTATTTTTTATTTATTATTATTATTTTTCTTCAGTCACCATCTTGTTTATTAAAAAAAAAAAACTACTCATTTTTAATTATGATTGCATACTGTAAATGAATGATGTGGTTGCTGTGTTGATATATAGGTGGTGCAAGAGAGGATGATAAATGTTATTATTATTTTCCGCTGATATAGGCGATCAGCATGTGTTGGGCTTACGGGCGGCCGACTGATGTGTGAGAGAGTGAGTGTCAACAAACGCGAATGTCATGTAGTACAGATAGAGTTAAATAGCAATCACTCACACCATAGCACACCTAGGAGTCAGGAAACGTTGTAACTCCTAGTAACGTTCTACACTGTTTATTAACACCACAGCAAACGATGACATCATAAATAACACACCGTCACAGGTTACAAGTCACGGCAAATCATGGTACATCAAGTTAGCACTAATCCAAGGTAATTGAGCGTACAATCCAAAGGTATATAATCATCAATAATTGCTCATAACGGATCATCGATCATCAGTAAGTAAATCCTTAGAGATACAGTCACTGGTACAAAAATATCCATTCACAAAGGCAGCTCATAATCATAAACGTCATGGCCAAAAATATCCCTTCAAGACAGGGGAACTGCATATGTCGCAGTTTACAATAATATGTGTATGGCCTGAATCAACATACTCCAAGGCCTGAAATAATACATAATCCATGGCCTGAAAATCTTCAATAACGTACATACTGCAGTATATAAATAAGCCGTACAACCATGGCTTTAGAAAATACATTAGGAAGAATCCAATATCCCTTTCATGCAAAAAATCTTATCCCGGGACACACTGACGAAAAATGGTCAACATCCATCTTCGGAGTTCTGCCCGTCTTAACCGTCACGAAAATTTTCCCCTTAAAAAAACCGCCCAGTACAAATTCATCCCGGCGCGAATTCGCAGCACGAGATGTGAGTAGCGTTCATACCCTTTCTAACACTTTCTGTATCTCGAACATTCGAGCAGATTCCCTATCATATTTTCTTTTAAAAACAAATTAACAGCTAGTCAGCTTACAAGCGTGATAACCAAAAATCCGACCTGTACTTACAAGTCTTTTACCGCTTAACTCCCCTTAATTAAAATATGACTTAACAGTCTACAAGTTCGCAGAATCAACTAAAGTAAGAAAGCAGAAATAAGGCAAGAAATATTGCAAAGCTTGCAATGACAGCTGCGAATAGTATAACAATACAAGTTACAAGTGACAAAACAGTGTATAAACGAAAAATGTGTATAGAACTAAAAGATAGGAAGGACACTCACAAACAAATTAATTAATAAACTAAGGAACAGAGAAAAAATATAACAACAACAACACTGAGGCGTTTCGTCACACCTAAACAATTATATCACGGATTACCAAACACAGTGGACTGAAATACATCAGCAAAAAGTTCTCTGGAAATTTCCACTGCGGGAAATCCGCAAGAATGTCCCTAAAGAACGCTTACGTCGGCCCTCGGTGAAGTGGGATATTTCCGAAGGTAAGTCTCCACCCAACCAAACCCGCAGAAATATAAAACATGTAACATAGAATACGAGAAAGAATAAATGGATTATGTTCTGAGGAAGGCTCAATGTTACACCGAACAGTGGTACAGTTTACAAATACAAAACAGCCACTTATCTTTCAAAGGAAAAATCCCAGCTTCCACAACAGCAGCAATGATGTACATAGATAACAAAGTCTAAAGAAATCCAATGGTGATCGATACTGGAACTCCAAGGTAATAGCGGCTTCCAAACGTAACTCCAAACATCGGGTGCTGACATCAGAAGTTGGCGCTCAAGAGGAAGGACTGGAACACTGCAACTCTTGACTTGAATAACTTGAATAGAAAACTCCTTTCCTAGATGAAACTTGCTCACCAAAAAATGTGAACTGGTTACACTGTAGAACAACTTGTGCATCACTTCATAATAGCCACATATCATTGGCCACCACTGTTGCTGTGTTGATATATAGGTGGTGCAAGAGAGGATGATAAATGTTATTATTATTCTCCGCTGATATAGGCGATCAGCATGTGTCGGGCTTACGGGCGGCCGACTGATGTGTGAGAGAGTGAGTGTCAACAAACGCGAATGTCATGTAGTACAGATAGAGTTAAATAGCAATCACTCACACCATAGCACACCTAGGAGTCAGGAAACGTTGTAACTCCTAGTAACGTTCTACACTGTTTATTAACACCACAGCAAACGATGACATCATAAATAACACACTGTCACAGGTTACAAGTCACGGCAAATCATGGTACATCAAGTGAGCACTAATCCAAGGTAATTGAGCGTACAATCCAAAGGTATATAATCATCAATAATTGCTCATAACGGATCATCGATCATCAGTAAGTAAATCCTTAGAGATACAGTCACTGGTACAAAAATATCCATTCACAAAGGCTGTAGAGCACAGCAGCTCATAATCATAAACGTCATGGCCAAAAATATCCATTCAAGAAAGGGGAACTGCATATGTCGCAGTTTACAATAATATGTGTATGGCCTGAATCAACATACTCCAAGGCCTGAAATAATACATAATCCATGGCCTGAAACTCTTCAATAACGTACATACTGCAGTATATAAATAAGCCGTACAACCATGGCTTTAGAAAATACATTAGGAAGAATCCAATATCCCTTTCATGCAAAAAATCTTATCCCGGGACACACTGACGAAAAATGGTCAACATCCATCTTCGGAGCTCTGCCCGTTTTAACCGTCACGAAAATTTTCCCCTCAAAAAACAAAACCGCCCAGTACAAATTCATCCCGGCGCAAATTCGCAGCACGAGATGTGAGTAGCGTTCATACCCCTTTGTTGAAGTCTGTTTGCACAGAGAGATGTAAAAGGTTGTTCAGTGAAATGCCCAGATGTAACGTACTGTTTGGTGTGTAATGAATGTTAGTACTTCGAGCGTGTCGCGTAGTCCTGGACAGTACCAAGTTGTAGCGAGAATCTAGGTCACTAGCGTGAGGTGCCGCCAGGGTATAGTAGACACATACATCATGTCAGTATTCATGTAGATTCAGACATGTAGTACTTGTATTACAATGTGGTGGATCGTGTAAGTATGTAGATAACAGTTCTGATAACACGAAGGCCGAATAGGCTCTTGGACGTCTTAACATTAACTCACACAACCACAAGTAGAAGTCAGTGAAGTAGGGAATGCTGCTGACGTTTACAATATTTATTCATGACGTACGATAATACGATGATGATGGACGAAACAGTCAATAGTACAAGATCGAGTACATAATGTGTGTAGTTACAAAGGTCAGCTTCAGGCATCACAGATCCCAGACATTAGCAATGTCTTGACTAATGTTTACTGTTTATGCAATAGCTCTAATCCTTGACTGAGCCCCGTCAGGTAAGCCCTAGCAAATATCTTGCTTAGTACGGGCAATATCAGTTATTTAAATAAAGTCAATGCCATTGTCCCACAATTAGCAAAAGACTTCAGAATGGCCTCACATGCCAGATACTTCATTCTGGTGAAGAGAATTGGCCGTAAATAGGGACCAATATAATGACAACGAAATCAGGCCGCAGGTCGCGGGCCTCGATAATCAGGTCACTCTCAGTTTACACAATCTTCTGAGATTAAATACGTTTTCTGCCAAACCATATTCCGCCTGCATTGCGGATCCATAAAGATGATTCCTAGGCTTATGTATGTAATGGGTCAACTTGGACCTAGTCCTACAAATATGAAGCAATACTGGGGTACAGTATAATACCTCCTTGTGAGCTTCGCTCACTATGTCGCCATCAGCGATAAATGTACCTGTAAGATCTAAACGAGACGAAAAGATCGAATAATGTTTCAGTTAACTTCTTAAAGAATCCTTACACTCTAAGGTAACACAACACAGCCAATACTGGCATAAAGAAACACTCAGGGACGGAAGAATGACAACCAGTCATTCCCAGAATTTCCAATCCCTATCGAAAACTTGGCAGAGAGGAATCTACGGATCGGCACATCCGTTCTAAGCCTCAGGTACACACTCTCTCTGAATCGGTCTCCCGGATTTTGCCGCCAAGACCCCACGCATGCCCAAAGAGCATGGACCAGATCGAGGCAAACCCAGACCAGGCGTTTCCGCCCAAGCGGGTGATAAAGATACTCCGTAAATGATCATATAAATAGCCTTAAGACATGTCAACTATAAGACATTGCCTGAGACAGGACAACATAGGACAAGAGAAGATAATCACCAATCAAACCTGTCACAGAAAGACAATCAACATTTATCTCTCTTTGATCATGTTAAACCAAACATACATTAGGTTGGCGTTTTTCCCACCGTCGAAAATGACGGCAACATTACCACACCTCCCGGGGAAAAAAATGGGACATTTTTTTTGACATACATCTATGAGCCAGGTGCATTAAGCTCATAACGCATGAGTAATGCGCCGATGAAAGGATCACCAAAAAATATAACATCATAATGTCAGATCCAATCGACGCACAGTAGGGCGTCTGGTGAGAAGAAAAAATCTCACTAGAAAGGAGAAACTATTTTCTCAAGTAAATATATCCTGGGAGGTGTTACCAACCAACTCAAAAGTGCAGGTAATGTTACAACAAAAGTTCATATCAATATGTGTATAAATGGTGAATGACAATTTCCATTAAGAGATTACACCAACATCGAAATCTCACGACGTATAATGTGTATATAACCATAAATTCAAATGGTCAATCATTAACAACATTACAAATTCTTTTTACACACATATAATAATACATGTGTATAGAACTAATATCTGATGACGTCAGAAGAACAAGACGATGCTCTATTCCGGCGATGTCTTGTAAGCAAAATCCTCAAGGAACATCAGGACGTCTATAGAAGTCATCGTAGATATACAGCTTTCCAAGATATCCCACCGGTTTGCTGAGAACAACACAAATAGTACATTTCTTAGAATGTTGTAATGTACCATAGTCACTTAATATATATCTAAACTATAAATGTGGCCGCATTAATTTCTTTTGACCTTTATTTCATATGAAACAAAGCCTTCCTCTGTTTTACCGAAGATGGTAACAGAGAAAGCAAGTAATCAATATATAACCATGAGTTTAAACAAAGTGACAACAAGTGTTATAGAAGCATGTTATTGCAAGAATAGATCATAACTTTAGATATGTAACAGTAGATCTAGACAAAAGAGCTAAGTAGCTTCATGTGGGCATCGAGACAATATGTCTGCCATCACATTATCCGAACCACGGATAGCTCGTACCGTGAAATGAAAGGGTTGAAGAGCAATAGCATATCGAGTGGATCTCGAACTCTTCAAATCCTTATTCTGCATAGCTGTGAGAGCTTTTTGGTCGGTTTCTACTACAAAATGCGCGCCGAGAAGGAATCTTTGCAGTTTAAGAATTGCCCAGACCATAGCTAGCAATTCTCGGTCTAGAACAGAATAATTCCTTTCTGCCGCATTAAGTTTTCTCGAGACATACATTACAGGATGCAGAGTCTCAGAATACTCTTGCATCAGTGCCGCCCCGATCCCTATTGCTGAGGCGTCACTACGAAGGACAAACGTCCTATCGGCTTTAGGTAGTCTTAAAATAGGAGGAGACAAAAATAATGACTTAATCTGATCCAATGAAGATTGGCATTCTTGGGACCAACGCACCATATTAGGAGACCCTTTCTTCAATAGGGTTGAGAGTGGTGCCGTAATAGAGGAAAGATTCGGAATGAATCTTCCGTAGAACTGTATTAGGCCCAAGAGATTACGGATCTGTTTTTTTGTCTTAGGAATAGTGATGTTCAGTATCTTAGAAGTGTTGTAGTCTTCTGTCTTCAAGAGACCATGACCAACACGATGACCAAGAAAAGAAATCTCACTAAACCAAACATAGCCTTTAGAGGGTTTAGCTGTCAAATTATGCTCACGTAGAGTAGACAACAGTTCATCTAATCCCAGATAGTGATTTCCCAAGAATCGCTAAAAGACAGATATCGTCCAAGTATGCAATCACATCAGACCGATATGCCAGTATTCGACGCATCATGCGTACGAATGTAGCTGGGGCATTCATAAGGCCAAAAGGCATAAAGTTCCATTGGAACAAACCCCTAGGTGTAGAGAAAGCAGTGAAAGGTTTGGCTCGTTCGGTTAGAGGAACTTGCCAGTATCCTTTAGACAAGTCCAGCTTTGTAAAGAAACGAGAATTGGAAAGTCTAGTAAGTAACTCACCCAACAGAGGCATAGGTTCTGCATCGAACTTCGTTACTTGATTTAGTTTACGGTAATCGACGCAAATGCGTATGTTATTGTCTTTCTTTCGGACAATAACCATAGACGACGAGTATGCCGAATTGGATGGTTCAATTATTCCTAACTTTATCATTTCATCCAACTCTTTCTCGACTTGAGTTTGGAAGTGGATAGGAATAGGGTAAGGTCTGACCCTGATAGGAGTATGGTCAGTCAATACAATGTCATGTTCAATGACTGTAGTGTGTCCAGGAATGTCCGTGAGAACATCCTGAAATGCTTGTAACATGGAAGAGATTTGTGACTGTTCCCTAGTTGATAAATTAGGTGAAATTGCAACATCCTTCCATGATTCCGTAGAATGAAGTGGAATCATCGGAAGAGGAAGATTAACATCAGAGAATGTAGATTCCTTATCCTGTATGACAGACAGCGATGAGTAATGGCCACGAGCGACCGTAGCGTCGTCCGTCGCTTGAAAGATAGGTTGTAAGTACTCTGGACGTTCATAAAATTCTGTAAGCATATTTATGTGAAAAGTTTTATGCTTTCCGTCAATATCGACGACATAGTCGACGTCAGAAATTTTAGATACAATCTCAAAAGGACCTTTCCAACCAATAAGAAGTCTATTTTCCCTGGAAGGAAGTAATACAAATGCTTTGTCTCCAGGACAAAGTTGACGTAGGCATCTATTTTTATTTGCAAACTGTCTTGCCTTTGCTTTAGCAAATTCAGATGCGGAAGTTGCTAATTTGCAAGCTTCAATGATTTTCTGCCTGAGAGCAATGACATACTCATAAGAAGATTGTGTGTCATCACTAATGTCATCGGCAGCTATTAGATCGTAAAGAAAGGACATTGGGCCGCGCGGACGCGCGCCAAAGACGAGCTCGAAAGGAGAAAACCCGGTATGTTCATTAGGAACCTCTCTATAAGCAAAGAGAGCAGCGGGTAAGACTCTGTCCCAATCCTGAGGATGATCCTCAGTTATTTTCCCAAGTAAATTTTTGAGAGTCCTATTGAGACGTTCGACTAGTCTATTAGACATAGGATGATAAATACTACTCAGTGATCTCTTGATATTAAGAGTAGACATCACTTGCGACATTGTCTCAGATATCAGTTGGGTGCCATGGTCTGACAAGATTTCCCTAGGGAATCCCAACCGCGAAAATATCAGCCAAAGAGCGTCTGCAATATCGGCAGTCGAAATGCTCTTCAGAGGTATGGCCTCTGGCCATCGAGTACACATGTCAACACATGTAAGAATAAATTGATGTCCTCTGGCTGATTTTATTTTGAAAGGACCAATGATATCTATCGCCATTTTCTGAAATGGACGGATAGGAATGTCCGCAGCCTGGATAGGTGCTGCATGGCGAGGATCTTTCGATTTTACTGCACATACTTTACACGAGCGACAATAAAGACGTATGTCTCTGTTGACAAATGGCCAAAAGAAAGCCGCAAGAACTCTCGACTTCGTACGTGAAAATCCCATATGACCAGCGCATTGGGAGTCGTGAGCATGTTGCAGTATTCTAACTCTCATGTCTTTCGGAACAAGAATTTGTGAATGTATAGACATGTCTGAGTGCTGTACAATACGCACTAGTACGCCATTCTTCATAGTGATCCACGATTTGTGATCTGTGTTCTTATTTGGGTCACCTTTTTTGCCAGATTGAAGAATTTTTTTAACGAAATGTCTTCCTGTTGACTTTTGATAAAAGAGTCACGTGAAATCACATCATGATCATCTTGATCACGTACCTCAACACCTTCGGTCGATGAAGTCTGAGGCATATTCTGAGCCTGAGCTCTCGTGATATCTGCATTAGCAGCTTCTAAGTTATGTTCTTCCCAAGCAATAATCTGCTGCGGGGTACACTCTTTAATGCCGTGTATACGCCCGACGATAAGATCCGCAATAGGATTTGGAAGCAGACATGCTTGGACCTCTCCCGTAAAGAAGGGAGTAGCTATACGGATGATAGCGGTAGAATATTTTTCCTCTGTGCCACCAAATGTTACACATTTGATCACTCTTCCAGTGGCACATGAAGGATCTACCAGAGATTGTCTAACCCCAATAGTGGTACATCCAGAATCAAAGAGGACTGAGACTGGATCACCATTCATTTGCCCCTATGTAGAATAAGAGAACCTCTCCCGTCATGCGCCGCTGCGGCAGGAAGAGCGGGCAGAGGATGACCGCAACTCAAGGTGGATATAGTAGTAGGTTCAAATAAAGTGGTGCACTGAGGGCATTGAGATGCTCTCCCATAATCAAAGGCAGAACAAGAACTAGCACTAGCGCTAGGTTTACTATTATTTTGTTCATTACTAACTCCTTGTGACTCTTGTTCATCACAGTTAGTATGATGACATGATCTATTATTATTATGCTGCCATCTACCTCGATTACTATTTATTATTATTTTGGTTTGAACCGCAGTTTTCACAATTGGGATTGTGATTTACACCTTGATGAAAATATCTATCAGACTGATACTGCTGTCTTACTAAAGAATTATGGCGAGGATAGTTTTTATTGTGGCTACTTCTTTTTAAATTACCAAATTTGTTGGAACCATAATTATGAGGGCTATCAGATTGCCTCCAATTCCTAGAACACGAGCCTCTTTGGCATGAATCAGTTTGATCTTGTCCAAAGTTACGCTTACTTTTCTTATCGAAGTTGCGCTGAGTACCTTTAACTTTACCTCCGAAATTAGCATTGTATGGAGTCGCAGAAGCCACGGGTAAACCTTCTTTAATCTTACTATTGCTAATCGTTTGTTGTGGATGAGCAGTGACATATTGGCAACAATATTGTTCCATTTCTTTTATGTCCTTAGGTTTACGTTCGTGTATAAAGGCAAGAAAAGACTCATTAACAGATGACATTACTTTGTCTCTAAGCAACAAGTCCATAAGTGCTTCATAAGTATGTTCATTCTTAGACAACTCTATCCATCTAGTGAAAGTAAGGCATATCTTTCCTATAAAGTCCGAGAACTCTACACCAGATTCTGGTAATATAGTCTTAAAACGAAGACGGTAATCATCTTCTTTAAGCTGATATCTTTTCAATAAGGCTGCTCTGACAACTTCATAATTAGTTCTATCATGTTCTTCTAATGCCATTATAATATTTAATGGTTCACCTGTAAGTGAATTCAACAGTTGTCTAACATATTGTGCCTTATCTACTTTATATGTTACACAATTAAGTTCTAGTCTATCTAGATAGAACGTTATGTCATCTTTCGTAGGGTTAAAATGAGGAAGTTTGAACTTATAATCATGACTTTTTGTGCTCGAAGAAGTCGCTTGAGAACTACTCATACTCGTCACTTTTAGTTTCTCTACCTCCAAAGCCATGAGTCTTTCTTCATGTTCCATTTTCTGTTTTTCTTTCCTCTCTTCAGCTTCCCTTATTAACTTCTTCTCCTCAAATTCTCTGTCTTGCTGAATCTTCCTTTCTTCAAATTCTCTGTCTAGCTGCGCTTGAATCTTTTTCTCTTCAAATTCTCTGTCTAGCTGCGCTTGAATCTTTTTCTCTTCAGCCTTTTGTGCTTTGGCATATTGAGCAAGCGCGAAATCCTCCAATTTCTCATCAGTCTTGCCAAGGGCCAACCCTTGCTGGATGAAGAAATCTAATGTAGACATTCTGTCTACCAATGTGCTGTCAATATATCTGAAATAGCAACACAAGTTATCCCAATCTCAGTGGGAGATGAGTCTTTTATAAAGACTAAGTACAATTACCTTATTTATAAAGTCACCATTAATCAGCTCAGTATATAATTTGCATCATATAATTAACAGTACAAGATCAAGTATACACGAAGACTGTATATATCAACAATATCACGACAACTAAACAAAGACAAGCATCTAAACAAACGAATACATTCGCAGAGGTCAAAAGAAAATACAGCTTAACTAAATCAAATGTTGTGAAAAATCACAATGATAACTGCGAAAAATTCACAATATTACAATGACAACACAGTGTATAAACAAAATGGTGTAAAGAAATTAACAATAGAAAAGAGAAGGCAGACAAATAGAAACAGAACGAATCAAAAAACTAAAGTACGGAGAAAAATAACGAAAACAACACTAACACATCTCGTCACAGCTAAGGAAAAAAAAATAAATAGCAACAAAAGTCGCTTGCAATTTCCACTGTGAGAAATATGCACAATCCCTAAAGAACGCTTACAGTAGCCCTCGGTTGAGTGGGATATTTACTGTAAGACCCTCCAACCTGAACTCGCAGAAAAAAAATACACATTAACTCAACAAGTAAACAAAGAACAAGTAAACAATAGAATGCATATAATGAATGTAACGAGGAAGGCTTATTTGCACACAAAATAAAGGCTAACTTTAACACATAAAACCAGGCCACTTATCTTTAAGCATAATCCTCTACAACCGAAAAGATGCAGTTCATTGCAGTACACGTAAACACCAGCAGACGTTCCACCGTTGAAGGTCACCGTAACTTGACAACGGGTGTAGTAGTCTCCAAAGTGAAGCTATCAATCCATACTCGACTTCAGTTGAGAATGTTTGTAGCCTAAAGTAGTAAACAACAGGTTGAACTGCTCTATGTTTACAATTCGAGCTTGCACGTAAACTTGTGACGTGAACTTTGACACATATGTCCTTCGACAATTGTCACAGTGTTAAACAACTTCGTCAGCAACTGTGGTCTATGTAGCACTATCGTAGCAGCTGTGGTCCATGTAGCACTTCTGTAGCAGCTATAAATGTATACGTCGATCAGCAGACGTTGACCTATTTCCTATTGTGTAACTGACAACTAAACGTCAATCTTGTCTTCCGGATGTAAACATCCAGATGTGGGCAGGAAAATCCGTGTCGTTGACAAAAACCCCACGAATCTGGTCCACCAGATGTTGAAGATGGATTTTACTAGATGTTGAAGTCTGTTTGCACGGAGAGATGTAAAAGGTTGTTCAGTGAAATGCCCAGATGTAACGTACTGTTTGGTGTGTAATGAATGTTAGTACTTCGAGCGTGTCGTGTTGTCCTGGACAGTACCAAGTTGTAGCGAGAATCTAGGTCACTAGCGCGAGGTGCCGCCAGGGTATAGTAGACACATACATCATGTCAGTATTCATGTAGATTCAGACATGTAGTACTTGTATTACAATGTGGTGGATCGTGTAAGTATGTAGATAACAGTTCTGATAACACGAAGGCCGTATAGGCTCTTGGACGTCTTAACATTAACTCACACAACCACAAGTAGAAGTCAGTGAAGTAGGGAATGCTGCTGACGTTTACAATATTTATTCATGACGTACGATAATACGATGATGATGGACGAAACAGTCAATAGTACAAGATCGAGTACATAATGTGTGTAGTTACAAAGGTCAGCTTCAGGCATCACAGATCCCAGACATGTAGCAATGTCTTGACTAATGTTTACTGTTTATGCAATAGCTCTAATCCTTGACTGAGCCCCGTCAGGTAAGCCCTAGCAAATATCTTGCTTAGTACGGGCAATATCAGTTATTTAAATAAAGTCAATGCCATTGTCCCACAATTAGCAAAAGACTTCAGACTGGCCTCACATGCCAGACACTTCATTCTGGTGAAGAGAATTGGCCGTAAATACGGACCAATATAATGACAACGAAATCAGGCCGCAGGTCGCGGGTCTCGATAATCAGGTCACTCTCAGTTTACACAATCTTCTGAGATTAAATACGTTTTCTGCCAAACCATATTCCGCCTGCATTGCGGATCCATAAAGATGATTCCTAGGCTTATGTATGTAATGGGTCAACTTGGACCTAGTCCTACAAATATGAAGCAATACTAGGGTACAGTATAATACCTCCTTGTGAGCTTCGCTCACTATGTCGCCATCAGCGATAAATGTACATGTAAGATCTAAACGAGACGAAAAGATCGAATAATGTTTCAGTTACCTTCTTAAAGAATCCTTACACTCTAAGGTAACACAACACAGCTAATACTGGCATAAAGAAACACTCAGGGATGGAAGAATGACAACCAGTCATTCCCAGAATTTCCAATCCCTATCGAAAAATTGGCAGAGAGGAATCTACGGATCGGCACATCCGTTCTAAGCCTCAGGTACACACTCTCTCTGAATCGGTCTCCCGGCTTTTGCCGCCAAGACCCCGCGCATGCCCAAAGAGCATGGACCAGATCGAGGCAAACCCAGACCAAGCGTTTCCGCCCAAGCGGGTGATAAAGATACTCCGTAAATGATCCTATAAATAGCCTTAAGACATGTCAACTATAAGACATTGCCTGAGACAGGACAACATAGGACAGGAGAAGATAATCACCAATCAAACCTGTCACAGAAAGACAATCAACATTTATCTCTCTTTGATCATGTTAAACCAAACATACATTAGGTTATCGTTTTTTCCCACTGTCGAAAATGACGGCAACACCCTTCTAACACTTTCTGTATCTCGAACATTCAAGCAGATTCCCTATCATATTTTCTTTTAAAAACAAACTAACAGCTAGTCAGCTTACAAGCGTGATAACCAAAAATCCGACCTGTACATACAAGTCTTTTACCGCTTAACTCCCCTTAATTAAAATATGACTTAACAGCTGTTATGCTAACTTTAAAATGTTGCATGTCTTTAAATTAATGCTTAAAGTAACACGTGGGAATAAAAGGATATAGTATGCAAGATTAATGAGAGTGAAAGGGCAGAATGTTAGACGGGCCTGCGCGCCCAATTCTTAACCCTTCGAAAATAAAGTTCGTTCATTCGTTCGTTAACTCCCTGCCTCTCGTAATAACTGTGTGGCATGGTGCGTGTGAGAGCCGTACGGCGAGAGTCAAGTTAAAGGCTTGTAGCGATGCAGCAGCTAGGCGAGATTATTTGGGGCAACAGTCGCAAGTGGCGCCACTAGTGTTTGTAATATTTTGTGTTATGTCATATTAATTTCTCAATGTCCACATATGCCTAAATTACTTTATTTGAGATTAATTTTGACTAGTACAGGCTCTTTCGACAGGATATGGACAAGAGCATAAACGAAAGACGAAAATCGACGAAAGTCGAAGCATAGCCTTTATTTAGCTTGAAAATGCATTAGGGCCGCCAAAAAACGTAAATAACTAACTATATAACACTTGTGAATGCGTGCAACACATAAATAAACAGAAATAAACATAAGAATAAATAAAATACAGTAATAAATAAAAAATACGTAAATAACATCTTACCTTAAAATCATTCTTGAGTAAGTAGACGATGAATATATACAGTAAGTACAGTTTTGAATGTTGGTGATTAAGGGGGATTCTAGATTTAGAAAATCAGATGGAGAAAATTGAGGAGGCTCATCTCCAGAACTGGAGGAACTCTATCTAATTCTTTTAGGAGAAGGGGACTTTGAAGGAGATCTAACAGGGGCTGGGGCTGATGTTGATGGCTCGGAATCTAAAAGGTTAGAGGGAGGGGTGACTGAGGTTAGTTGTGGCGGTTGCGTCTTGAAAAAGGAGAGCAAGGACGTGTCCCTCATTGATGTCTTCTTCCTTTCCCTAAGAAGTTCTCTGTAACAGGCTGTTTGGCGTAGCGTTTTTAATTTCCTCTAACACTTTAGCTTTGTTCTTTACAAGTGTGCTAACTGTAGTGCGAGGTACACATAGCTTGCGGCCTATTTCAGCATTTGAGATGCATTGTTCATTAAGCTTGATTAGGTCAAGCTTTTCTTGCAAATTGAGAACCTTATGGGTTCTTTTAACTTTGTCACTACACTTAGGACCCATTATGAGTATATTAAAGCACACAAATAAGTAGTATAGGGTGTCACGAAGTGGATTTAAGACTAGAGGCTGCCTACATATGGTGACAAGACACTAGTGGGGAGAAAGTCTAAGAAGATAGATTTTTGATGAAAATGACAGTGGCTGTGGAAGATGAGGCTATTGGCGTCAAGGGGCGAGAACCTAGACTGACTCTCCCTTGCCACTTGTGACGTATTGTGTTGCTATAACCTCAACACCTCTAACTACCAAGACGGGATAAGGTTTAACTAAATACCACAGGCACCACTATACAGACAACATATAGATAACGTATAGTTTAAAGAAAGTGACTGATCCAGACTAAAGTTCAAATAGTTTTATTTACACTACAAAAATTTAGATAAGATAAAAAAAACCAAACAAATAAAGCGCGAGTTCGCACACCTGGAAAGAACATAACAATCAATTACAGTGATTACGTAAGGTAACCCCCCACAATGTCGCCCTCCCCTCCATCTGTAAGGAAGAAAGGTAAGAAATACAACAACCTGTTAAGTGGGTGTTGAGGGATGATTATCCACCAAATGTTGAATGTACATGTAGAATGTGGATGTATCACCACTAGACACCAGAGATGATGAAGGCGCAGAAGTATGGTTTCTTTGGTCTGGTTTGTGTATATGATGTATATGTGCAGTCAAACAGGTAGCAGTAAAGTAGAGTCCACACAGGACGTCACATAAACTCACGACGTAGAAAGTCAATGAATGTTGTAACTGCTAGTGACGTTTCCATCATTTATTGGGACGCCACAATGACAAGATGTGTAGACATTAACATGTAGAACAGTCTTCATTATATCGACATAGTCAGCACAACATTTGACAGCAGACAGCATAATAATGGTGAATCAAATCATGGGCTTCAATGCATCATAATCGACAGTAAATGTATTCAGGTGTGGAAACCATCATCCTTTTCTATAACAGTCGATCTCTTTATAAATGTATAAATGTAGGAGATTAAATTCCTTCTCCTTCTCTGACCTCCAGCAAGACAGGCATGACTTCTGGAGTATCAAGTAATGTCCTCTGATTTTCTTTAATAACAACGGTATCAAACCTAAACTGACGTGGAACCGCCAGAACAGTAAAGTCCAACAAGCAGATAGCCTTTAGGACATGCATCAACCCGATGCATAACAACATGGTGATTCGTGAGTTGAAAACTTCTCATAACGTCGACTCTTTCCCGCCCAGGGAAAGTTGACAACTAGGCACAACATGTCAATCATGAAAGTTAATGACAATGATAATCAATTTAGAGCAATTACCTTCTCTTCAAGAATAAATACACAACTCACTCGCCTCCAGGCGCTTTGAATCACAAAGGGAAATATCATCTGAGATGAACACTATAGAGGACTTCCATTTCCCGAACAATATAATCATGACAGACGCTGAAAAACGCGTCTATCTCACTCGACAAAATCTGTGACACTGCCGGGCGGAAGCTGGTACAAAACCCACAACCAAACAACAGACATGCGCAGAACCGTTCGATTTGAATACAATTCACACAACGTCGAAGCTATGGGCACATTCTAAGAACTACACTTAAAATCGAGCCTTATAAGGATAGGACATAACTATCGACGCAGGTTGACAAACGTTTACAAGAAAAGTGGGCCTGAGCGCTCCATAAATGGGCATGACCCAACAACGGTCAACCCACCATAATACCGGCAACCGAAGGGCATAAGAACAGGTAACCACCTAAAGTAAAAAGCAACTCCAATTCCAAGAGTTATATACCTTGCATTAGAAAAAATTGAGTACACAGATAACATAGTGAAATTCTTATGTGTAACAGTGAGATCTCTAGCATCAGATCCACCTTACTCTAAATCACCTGATATTATGTAACCACAATCTAAATCCTACTGTCTGTCTGTCTGCAGACGTCACTAAACTTGAAGGGCCTACACAGCTTCTCCGCTTTAGGCAATTTCCCTTCACTAGCTAACACTATGTCCACCGAAAAGAACTGGTGTTATCCTACACAAACTAACCGACGAATTGCTGAATTCTATCTATGTTCACTGTCTGTAAGACACTCCTGGTTTCTACTAAGAGTCTCCTCCACTACTCTCCTTCTCTCTCTCGAGTGCAGTTAAGAGGTATTTTGACCCTTTTCCTCTAACCGCCTGTTGTAGCTGATGACTTGGGTTGGTAGACTGGATACGTGACTTGGACTATCTCTGCTTCACAAATGCCGAATCTTAATTCACATGCCCGGTTACCCCTCTTTGGGTTTAGGGCCGTCGGTTTTATTATGATCGAATTTCACGACACCTTTAGGCCCTGTGCCTAGGTTCAGTGTGTGCGTATATGAGCGTAGCGCTCAGGATTTGTTAAGAAATCCGTTCTTTCTGCAGAAGGCTTCGCTTCCAGCGACCTGTTCTTTCTCTCTCTGGTGCAAAACAGAATTTGCGCCGGTGACCACCGCGTCACCACTCCTCTTTCTCTTCTGGCTCTGCCTCGACTCTTCTTCTCCTGAGAAGGCCGACGACTTCTGGCAAGCTGTAGTACAAAACTGACGCCCCTAGCTGCCAGCCGTGAAAATATTTGCTGGGGAACAAACAATAACAACAGATATACCACACATCAAATTTTCACATCTTTAACACTTAACTCCCATAATTAATCACCTCTCCCCTTCTCTCTTATTGCACAAACGATACGTAAATATGGCTACCCCTACTTGCCCTCAAATGCTGTCCTATCGGAAAACCCCTATCTGCAGACTCAGCTGACTTAATCTCTTACATGCCGACTGCCCAATCAGCCGTCATAACATTTCAACCACTGAACGAAACCTATCGCCGGTAAAATTCCTGGCCCTACTTATTTAACAGTGATCGAGGTGAGTCCTCGCTAAACCAAAATAAACTAGACTTCTCTAGAGAGAATAACCTCCCGTCTCCATGAATTCCACCACTATAAATATATATATTTATTTAAGGACTAATTAAATCCCATCTAGACACATAACTGCTGACTTCAAAATGTATGATTTACCCACACGTAGTAAATACACAATTAACTATGCCCTATCAGAACTGTTAAATTCACTCTCTCTTATTCAACAGCGTTGCCAAATAGCCCGCAGGTAATCTACACACACTTAAAGAACACTTAAATAACTCACACACATACCTAGCGTATTTACTCTGCTAACGTTATACATCAAATATTGGGAAATCTTCATCCCCATGCCAGTAATATTATTTACACCCGATTCCTATAAAGTTATATATAGATATATCTCTTAAGGAACTGAAATCCTATCTGACAATATACACACACCCCTAACTCCCCTGTTCCTGCCACTACGTTATCAAGTTAGCCCCGCTAGAAAAATACACAACTAGCACTCACGTACACCCACTCCAAATCTTTAAAAATCACAGTGAAGTTACATGCAACGTACCTCACGATTGTGACACTATTAATATCTCAAATCTTTACACACTCCTAAAGATTTCTCTTTTATCATAGAAAGAATTAATGCCCCGTTTCAATATTATTATTACGATAAGATGGCACTTCTGTTACGAAATATAATTAAAACTTCATGAAGAAACCTATACTACAATTTCTGAAATCTTACAGACTATCTTAGCTTAATTAACTTTATATTTACCCAAAGTCGAATATCTCCGTAGAGCAGACAACTATGTATATTGAATACAGGCGTGGATTTTCACGGCATGAAGTTTTTTTTTAATCAAAGAGACTTCTGCATTATTAGACGCGCGTATTTATTACAGAAACTGAGGCCGACTCACGCCAAACGTGAGTCATTGCGTGGCTTCTTTCTTTATCGGGTCATTGATAACACCTTTTTTTGGGATCACATTGATAGTGATAAAGGCTGTTACTCTTGGATGCTGTATACTGTGTTTTATCAGTGTACGTTGTAAAGATGTATTGGGACTGAATAGTCAACTCAAACAACCGAGCACAGTGTCAGGTGTACAGGTCATCTTGCTCCAAACGTCTTGAGGACTCAACAAGGATGTAATGTGGATCATGAGTGGTAGAGTGACTGTTAATACGCGAATGTGTGAACTGTTCTGTAAAGTTGACTGGAAGTACAAATACCCACTCATACGTATCAGAAGTTAATGATACAGACTACTGTGAACGTTTCAACAGTTTAATTTGACGCACACACTTGACAGGACGGGTACAGTTACAGGCACACAGGTCGACATCAATAGCATATTGTTGACCCACGGTGTACAATAACAAATTGGCATTCATGTTGAGGAAAATCACAATGGAACATCAGGATACAAACGTTCAGAGTTCCATATCCATCAGGCCTTACTCATATAAATATTCATCATCAGGCCTTACTGACTAGTCATGTCAGTTAATCAATAATGTTTACGGTGACTCCTAGACAGAACCTCTTTTAGCATAAGTGTAGCTTGCACTCTAGCGGAGATTTCTTTAAATAGCATTCGGCAAATATCTTCTGAGCGAATGTTAAATCACCTATAATAGATTTTCCTTTCATAAGTGTGATCTCTTGATCATCATCGGATAATAAGGGGCATCCCTGTTCTCGGATAGATGACTGACAATAGGTAGGATTCCAAGATGGCTCCTGGTCCTGTAAACATCGCTCACCATAACGATGCACGACTAAGCTTCAATAAAGATTCAATTCATGAATATCAAAGTTTCCACAAGCATCAGCATAATCTGTCCTCATAATTGCTGTATAGAAACATAATCAGTGCTGCTAGATAATATGTCGTTCTGACATACTGACATAGGTAGATTCATGTAAACGTCTGCCCATCTTAAGCCTAGGAATGAACGAAGTCAGCAAAAGTACGTTTACCTTGACATAAGAATACACAAGCAAGCACAAACGCTCTCCCGGCGTTATTGAATCACCACTGGGGAACTCATAGACTAAACAATCCTGGAAGAAACTATCTTCGTCCCCATGATAAATTGAAGAGATCACAAACTTAGGGCAGGTCTTAAGACATGACTTCCCGCCATAGGCTTCTACAACACCGAAGAACTCCCTAACGTATCTTCATGAGCCGAAAAGCACCTGACCCCTAAAGTACAGTACAAGAAAAATAGTTCCACTTAAACATACTAAGATATAAGACGTACTCGTCCTACATAGACAAGAACTACACATAGATTCGGGCCATAGACATTCTGAAGCAAGAACAATCTATTTCTAACCAAACACAGAATAGATTAAAGTAAGTCTAGATTCCTCCGCTGAGTTCCATTTTCAGGAACGATACAAGGAGCGATAACTCACAGAATGAATACCCATCGCCTAATCTGAGTTCTGTCCCTTAAGACCGAAAAACGTGCATTCAAAGATAAATATATTTTTATCAGACAAATAAATACATTTTACTTTTGTATGCGTAATCCGTGCGTCACCAAAATATGTGCGCAACAGATTACCACACCCCCCGGGAAAAAAAATTAAAATCATTTTTTTTCATCTGAGAGCAACATACAATAGGCTCCCAAAGCATAAATACTGCGCAGATGAGAAATATCTGGAATTATTTAAGCCAGATTAAGGCAAAGTCGAAATATAGATCGACTGATGAGAATACATCTCAATCTCTCAGAGAAAGCATTTCTCTTAAGCATAAATGTTTCCAGGGAGGTGTCACCAACGCATACTACCATACTTGCAATGACACAATGCATATAACAATTTCAGTTTAAGCATTCTAAGTACATGATTGACAAAAAGAAAAATCATCAACGAGTACCGTGAATATATATATCAATGAACGTAGTATCATTACGAATTACAATGTGTATCTATCTTGATATAGAAAAGAAAAATCTGTTGTCGAGTTGGAAGTGTTAAGAAATCCAAGACTCAACAGTTAAGTGGAATCATGTGGGCATCTAGACAAAATGTCTGCCATCACATTTTCTGAGCCACGGATAGCTCGTACCGAAAAATGAAAAGGTTGAAGAGCAATTGCATATCGAGTAGATCTCGAACTCTTCAAATTCTTACTCTGTATAGCCGTAAGAGCTTTCTGATCGGTTTCAACTATGAAATGTGCGCCTAGAAGGAATCTTTGTAATTTGAGAATTGACCATACCATAGCCAATAGTTCACGGTCTAAGACCGAATAATTCCTTTCTGCAGCATTAAGCTTTCTGGAAATATACATTACAGGATGCAGAGTTCCAGAGTACTCTTGCATTAGTGCCGCTCCAATCCCAGTGAATGAAGCGTCACTACGAAGAACAAATGTCTTATCTGTAGTAGGTTACGCTAAAATAGGTGCAGTAGAAAACATAGTTTTGATCTTATCCAAAGAGGATTGACATTCTTGAGTCCAATGGACTATATTAGGAGACCCTTTCTTTAGCAAGGAAGAAAGAGGTGCCATGATCGAGGACAGATTCGGAATGAATCGTCCATAAAATTGTATGAGACCTAAGAGACTTTGCACTTGCTTTTTAGTCTTAGGAATAGAAATGTTAAGTATTTTACTTGTATTATGGTCCTCTGTCATTAGGAAACCATGACCGACACGGTGACCTAAGAAAGCAATTTCGCTAAAACCAATACAGGCTTTAGAGGGTTTCGCTGTCAGGTTGTACTCGCGTAGAGTAGATAGTAATTCAACTAACCCTAAATAGTGATCTTCCCAAGTATCGCTGAAAAGACAGATGTCGTCTAGATACGCAATGACATCTGACCGATAAGGTAGAATTCGACGCATCATGCGTACGAATGTAGCTGGTGCGTTCATAAGGCCGAAAGGCATGAAATTCCATTGAAAAAGGCTTCTAGGTGTAGAAAAAGCAGTAAAAGGTTTGGCGCGTTCAGATAGAGGAACTTGCCAATATCCTTTGGACAAATCTAGTTTAGTGAAAAAATGAGATTTAGAAAGCCTAGTAAGTAGCTCTTCTAGTAAAGGCATAGGTTCAGCATCAAACTTCGTGACTTGATTCAATTTGCGATAGTCAACGCAAAGACGTATATTATTGTCTTTTTTCGGAACAATAACCATCGGCGAAGAATACGCAGAAGTGGATGGTTCAATTATTTTTAAATCTATCATCTCATCCAACTCCTTCTCAACCTGTGCTTGAAAATGTATAGGAATAGGATAAGGTCTGACTCTAATAGGATTATGGTCAGTTAGAATAATGTCATGTTCAATGACATGAGTTTGTCCAGGGATGTCAGTAAGGACATCCTGAAATGTTTGTAACATAGCCGAAACTTGTCGCTGTTCTCCTAGAGATAAATCGGGAGAAACAGTAACGCTTTTCCATGATTCACTAGAATGAAGTGGAATCATCGGAAGCGAAAGATTAACATCCGAAAAACTTGTTTCCTCATCCTGTATTACAGACAGTGATGAGTAATGACCATGTTGGACTGGTGAATCGTCTGTTGCCTGGAAAATAGGCTGTAAATAATCCGGACGTTCGTGGAATTCCGTAAGCATATTGATGTGGAAGGTTTTATGCTTCCCATCAATATCGACAATGTAGTCAACATCGGAAATTTTTGAGATTATATCGTACGGACCTTTCCAAGAAATAAGAAGTCTGTTTTCCCTACAAGGTAGCAAAACAAATGCTTTGTCACCAGGACAAAGTTGTCGTAAGGTTCTTTTCTTATTGGCAAATTGTCTTGCTTTCTGCTTAGCAAATTCAGAAGAAGAAGTTGCCAATTTGCATGCTTCGATAATCTTTTCCCTCAGCGCGATGACATATTCGTAAGAAGATTTTGTGTCATCGGTAATATTATCAGCGGTTATGAGATCATGAAGCAAAGACATAGGGCCGCGCGGTCGCGCGCCAAAGACAAGTTCAAAGGGAGAAAACCCTGTATGTTCATTGGGGACCTCTCTGTAAGCAAAGAGGGCCGCGGGTAAAACCCTATCCCAATCTTGAGGATGATCCTCAGTTATCTTCCCTAATAAGTTTTTGAGTGTTCTATTTAGCCGTTCGACCATCCCATTGGATGATAGATTCTACTCAAAGATCTCTCTATCTGCAGAGTCGACATCACTTGAGACATGGTATCCGATATTAGTTGGGTGCCATGGTCTGATAATATTTCTCCAGGGAATCCCAGACGAGAAAATATAAGCCAAAGAGCATCTGCAATGTCAGCAGTAGTAATGCTCTTCAGAGGGATAGCCTCTGGCCAACGTGTGCACATGTCCACACACGTTAAGATAAACTGATGTCCTCTAGCAGATTTGATCTTAAATGGACCAATGATGTCTATCGCCATTTTCTGAAATGGTCGAATAGGAATGTCTGCAGCCTGAATAGGTGCAGCATGGCGTGGACCTTTGGATTTGACTTCTTGACATACTATACAAGATTGACAATAAATCCGTATGTCTTTGTTCACAAAAGGCCAAAAGAAAGCCGCAAGAACTCTTGACTTTGTACGGGAAAAACCCATATGTCCAGCACACTGAGAGTCGTGTGCGTGTTGTAAGATTTTAACTCTCAAATTCTTGGGCACAAGAATCTGAGAATGACTTGACTTGTCGGAGTCTTGCACCATACGTACAAGTACGCCATTCTTCATTGTAATCCAAGATTTACGCTTTGAATCTTTATTCGGATCACCTTTCGTTGCAAGCGTGAAGAATTTCTTTAGAGTCGGATCCTCCTCTTGCTGTTTTATAAACGAGTCACGAGAAATTACCAAGGGATCATCTTGGTTATGCACTTCATTATCTTCAGTAGGTGAAGATTGAGGCACATTAAGAGCTTGAGCTCTAGTGACTACAGCATTAGCGGTTTGCATATTCTTTTTTTCCCAAACGGAAATTTGTTGTGGAGTGCATTCTTTGACTCCGTGAATACGACCGATGATAAGATCAGCGATCGGATTCGGCAGAAGACATGCGTGTACATCTCCTGTAAAGAAAGGAGTAGCAATCCTAATGATAGCAGTAGAGTATTTCTCTAAGGTGCCGCCAAATGTTACACATTTGACTACTTTTCCAGTGGCACGAGAAGGATCTACAAGCGACTGTCTAACACCAATTGTGGTGCATCCAGAATCAAAAAGAACTGAGACTGGATTGTCATTTACTAAACCTCTATGTAAGACAAGAGCACCTCTTCCATCATGCGCGACTGACGCAGGAAGAGCGGGAAGAGGATGGCCACAACTTAAAGTGGTCACTGTAGTTGGTTCAAATAATGTTTTGCATTGGGGGCACTGAGATGCTCTCCCAAAATCAAAAGCGGAACATGCCATATTATTAGCATCATTATTATCTTTACTCTGTTTATAGGCTTCGTGTGACTCTTGCTGTGCAGAGTTTGCCTGATAATGAGATTTATGTTTTTTTGTATTGGGATCTACCTCGATTATTATTGCCTCTGTAATCATTATTATTCCCTCTATTGTAACCCCTATTTGGGTTTGAGTCATAATTCTCATGGTTACCATTATCATATTCATTATAATGAGTATCTCTATAATTATGGTCTTGTTGTCTCCATGATGGATGACTTGGATAGTTTCTATACTGACTTCCTCTGCGGAAATTTCTATAATTATGACCACCTCTGTATCGAGGGCTGTCAGCTTGTCTCCAGTTCTTCTGAAATGATTGGTTTCCTTGGTTTTGATAACTATTATTGTTACCTTTTTTTCCAAACTTGTTTTGTTGTCCCTGAAATTTGTGTGAATAATTAGTGTTGTATGGTGTTGCTGATGCAACTGGCATACCTTCTTTAATCTTAGTGTTGCTAAGAGTTATGTCAGGGTGTGCAGTGACGTATTGGTCACAGTATTCTTGCATTTCTTTTAGTGTCTTGGGTTTACGCTCATGTAGGAATTCCAAGAAGGGTTTATTAACACAAGACATAATCTTGTCCCTGAGCAACAAGTCCATAAGGGCTTCATATGTCTTTTCTGTTTTGGACAACTCAATCCAACGATTAAATGTAAGACGTGTCCTTGCAATGAATTCTGAGAATTCTACCCCTGATTCAGGTACCATTTTCTTAAACAAAATACGGTAACCTTCCTCAGTTAACTGGTATTTTTTCAATAAAGCTGCTCTAATAACATCATAATTATCCTTGTCAGACTCTTCAACCAAACTTTAACTAGTCAGAGAATCACATTTCAAATTTTCTGACAATTGATTAGCATACTGTGATTTATCCACATTATGAGCTCGACAGGAGCGTTCAAAACGATCCAGCCAGAATGTAATATCGTCACTGGAAGGATTGAACTCTGGTACCTTGACCTTATAAGTAAAGGGTTTACCACTGTTACCATTTGACTGATTAACATTACTCATATTTGTCAATTTCAATTTTCCCAATTCAAATGTTAACAGTTTTTTTTGATGCTCCTGTTCTCTTATTGCTTTTCTCTCCTCAGCTTCTCTGTCTAATCTTTTCTGCTCAGCATCAGCTTCTTTGTCTAATCTCTTTTGTTCAGCTTCTCTGTCTAATCTTTTTTGTTCAGCTTCTTTTTATAATCTCCTTTGTTCAGCCTCAGCTTCTTTTTCTAATCTCTTTTGTTCAGCCTCTTTGTTTTGTTTTTCCATTTCCATTTGGAATCTCTTTTCCTCAACCTGCATCTGCAATTTCTTTTGTTCAAATTCTATTTCCATTTTTCTATCCTCACTTTTTTGTTTTCTGTCCTCAGCCTTCAGTTTTTCAATTTCCAATTTTTGAGCTTTTTCATAATGACTGGTAGCATACTCCTCCAACTTATCTCCAGTCTTGCCTAGGGATTTCCCTAACTCAATAAAGTATTCCATTGTAGACATGATGTCTAATAATGATAGCAATCAGTTGACACAAAATTTAATCTATTTCCAAATAAACAGGAGCAAGTTCTCAATGAACTTGATTAATTAGCACACAATCCCAATCTCTGTGGGAGACAAGCCTTACAAAGGTCTTGTATACTTCCTTGTACAACAATAATAATAATAAAGTACTGGTCTATACTATAACATACGTGTACTCAACTATCTCATATGATATGTCAACCAAAGACATTAACAAAGGACAAGCATAAAAGACAATATGAAAACAATTGCAGAAATCAACTAAGTCAAATAGAGAAATCAATGAAAATAATCACAGAATCTGTGACGACAACTGCAATGGAATCAACAAGACAAATAATGCCACAGTGTATAAACATAAATGGTGTATACAACTAAATTATAGAAAAGGGGAGATCTACAAATACAAACAGATCAAACAAAACTAAGGAACACAAAATTATTAACAAAAACAACGAAGAAACGAACACCTCATCACAACTAACAAAAATAGCAACAGATGTTGCAAGCAAATTTTCAATCAAGAAAATTGCTCCCTATAGAACACTAATATAGGACCAATATGACTCGGTATATCCTATACTAGTCACCTCACCAACCACCCACGACATAGACACAACAAATAATATGCAAACATGTAAACATTAAACATAAATACATATATGTCATATAAATGCATATAATATAAAGCAATGTGTTGTAGAAGTGTCTGCAGAGAAGGCTCAGTATTACATTAATATGGTTCAGTTTTCAATGAAATTATACTGCCACTTTATTGAATAATAGCCCTCTGTTTTAAATTATTATTACACAGTTCTGCAATATGAACACACAAGAAGATCCACCGTTGACGTGTAGACTTCTAAGTTCAATAGTACTTCTGCTAACACAGTTAAATGTTCATTTGTAAACAACTTGCCGTGCTACGCTGTCTGTTCTATGTAATTATGCCTGTACGGAGAAAAATGTCAACAGCGGTGACCTAGATACAGTAATCGCTTCATAGGTCACGTGAGGAACTGTCAATCAAGTGTAGACTAACACTGCTGGCGTGTCGTATCAGGCGTCAGGGAAACGAACTTGTATCAGTAGCTGTTACTTCTGGTAATCTTCACTGTGCAGGTCAAACCCGGTAATCTGGCCTACCACATTGATAACACCTTTTTTTGGGATCACATTGATAGTGATAAAGGCTGTTACTCTTGGATGCTGTATACTGTGTTTTATCAGTGTACGTTGTAAAGATGTATTGGGACTGAATAGTCAACTCAAACAACCGAGCACAGTGTCAGGTGTACAGGTCATCTTGCTCCAAACGTCTTGAGGACTCAACAAGGATGTAATGTGGATCATGAGTGGTAGAGTGACTGTTAATACGCGAATGTGTGAACTGTTCTGTAAAGTTGACTGGAAGTACAAATACCCACTCATACGTATCAGAAGTTAATGATACAGACTACTGTGAACGTTTCAACAGTTTAATTTGACGCACACACTTGACAGGACGGGTACAGTTACAGGCACACAGGTCGACATCAATAGCATATTGTTGACCCACGGTGTACAATAACAAATTGGCATTCATGTTGAGGAAAATCACAATGGAACATCAGGATACAAACGTTCAGAGTTCCATATCTCATATAAATATTCATCAGGCCTTACTGACTAGTCATGTCAGTTAATCAATAATGTTTACGGTGACTCCTAGACAGAACCTCTTTTAGCATAAGTGTAGCTTGCACTCTAGCGGAGATTTCTTTAAATAGCATTCGGCAAATATCTTCTGAGCGAATGTTAAATCACCTATAATAGATTTTCCTTTCATAAGTGTGATCTCTTGATCATCATCGGATAATAAGGGGCATCCCTGTTCTCGGATAGATGACTGACAATAGGTAGGATTCCAAGATGGCTCCTGGTCCTGTAAACATCGCTCACCATAACGATGCACGACTAAGCTTCAATAAAGATTCAATTCATGAATATCAAAGTTTCCACAAGCATCAGCATAATCTGTCCTCATAATTGCTGTATAGAAACATAATCAGTGCTGCTAGATAATATGTCGTTCTGACATACTGACATAGGTAGATTCATGTAAACGTCTGCCCATCTTAAGCCTAGGAATGAACGAAGTCAGCAAAAGTACGTTTACCTTGACATAAGAATACACAAGCAAGCACAAACGCTCTCCCGGCGTTATTGAATCACCACTGGGGAACTCATAGACTAAACAATCCTGGAAGAAACTATCTTCGTCCCCATGATAAATTGAAGAGATCACAAACTTTGGGCAGGTCTTAAGACATGACTTCCCGACATAGGCTTCTACAACACCGAAGAACTCCCTAACGTATCTTCATGCGCCGAAAAGCACCTGACCCCTAAAGTACAGTACAAGAAAAATAGTTCCACTTAAACATACTAAGATATCAAGATATAAGACGTACTCGTCCTACATAGACAAGAACTACACATAGATTCGGGCCATAGACATTCTGAAGCAAGAACAATCTATTTCTAACCAAACATAGAATAGATTAAAGTAAGTCTAGATTCCTCCGCTGAGTTCCATTTTCAGGAACGATACAAAGAGCGATAACACACAGAATGAATACCCATCGCCTAATCTGAGTTCTGTCCCTTAAGACCGAAAAACGTGCATTCAAAGATAAATATATTTTTATCAGACAAATAAATACATTTTACTTTTGTATGCGTAATCCGTGCGTCACCAAAATATGTGCGCAACAGTCACTCTCTGATCCAATCATCATGCCGCGAAATCTAAAAATAGCCCGTGGTCATAAGCTAAATTTAGAACGTAGAGTAACCGGAGTACTTCCATTACTTACTGAGCTACGCGCTTAAATCACACCCACCCCCAACTTTTGCGTTGCGTAGATGCGGGTTTCGTGGACTTTTCCCCGTCTTAGAATTTACCCCTCCTAATAATTACGGACGCGCTCCCTGCTACAGAAATAAAATGCCCCGCCGTTATGTTACACTAGAAATTCCTACATGAACGCGATTTATTTATGGGAAAGAAAACTGGTGCGAGTCTAGAATCTAAAACCTACCGTCCCCCTTGAAAACGTAATTAATTATCTACATAAAAAGACCAAACACCATTATTATTCACAGAGAAGGAAAAAAAAACGGATAAGATAAAATCCCACCGTAATCCCCTCCTTCTGAAAAAAACGGAAAATACCACAAGGAGAAGAAACCTGGGGTGGATTACATGTAATCCCTTCTAGAAAAACCGTAAATAATGCAAGGAGAAGAGACATGGGGCCTTTTGAAAAAATAAATTACAGTACAGTATCACATAGATCTTAATCACACAAAAAAGTACATTATGAATACTGCACACGTGTCTTATAATCACGATATGAACACTGTCATTTTATTGATATCACAAAAATAACTATGAACTGTTTACAGTATAAACACAAAAATAATATAGTATGAATAATTTGGTTATTTTAATCACAAAAATAAGTAGTATGGGACCCCAAGATGCAGCAATAGTGAATGCAGTCAGGGACCCATAGCTGTACTGCTTGCATCAGGACCAGCGAACCAGAGCTGGTCAAGACCGCACTCCACCTCCACATGGTGGTCCTGGAAACAGTCTGCAGCAGTGCAGTCTGGCTGAGCGAGTGTGGATCGCAATGGGAAGGCAAACCCGGTCCTAAAAAATGCCGTGCAGAAGTCGGATGTGTCGACCGAAAGGTGCAGATATCACAGCTTAGTCGTAAACAGACACAACGCAACCACCGTCCTTTTCAGGACGAACGAGGAAGAAGAAGAAGTAGTATTAATATGTTTAATCACAAATATAAGAGATTCAATGCGGACAACTTCAAAAAACATTGCGCACCGAACGATTTCTATTCAAAGACTGAACGACGAAAGAAACAAGATGACACGCGGTTGTGACGAAATGCGACGAATGAGCAAAGCAAGCGACGAAATTTGGAAACGTGGTTATAATTGAAAACCGACGAAAGAGCGAAGCGTCACAACTCAAAGCGATGAAAGTCGAGGTATGCCTGTATTATCATTATTCATTTGTTTCGTTCATCGTTGTTAACATAAGCAAATTAGGTGTGAACCAATTATGCACCAATTACCTTCGGGGTACATAGTTACAAATAAATTATATCTGAGGGTACGGGAACAAAAAAGGTTGAATACCACTGATCTAGAGCAGCAAAACTCTCCACCACACTGCATTTTTTATGAATCTCCACAAATATGATGAGAACCAAGCTTTTAACCTTGTAAATTTGTATCATCTAAACTCATATTAAATTGGAAGCAACTTTAAGTTCAACGCACCCTTCATATTCAGATCACTTCATAATCTAACCACTGGGTAAAAATATGCTGTTAATTTACACAATATGCAAATATTCTTTATAGGCTACTTTAGAAAAGTCTTGTAAGTATATAAACCAATAAAACGGTATTGAGTCAGTTCTACAAATAACGGTTCACATGAAACAAGGGACGTTTCGGGTTTTACCCTTCGTCAGCCACAGTTATAAACAGGTGACAAGGACAAGAATTACATATAGGTACTTGTTGCGTACGTTTTTACCTAGGGGTAGTCTTCGGTCCTGCCAGTGTACGCACCAGTCTTGATATAGTTATATTTGTGCGTTCGATTTATTCACGCACCGACGTGCACAATGCAGAGTATGTGTTACTCTTGGCGCACGGGTTACCTAGTTTAGGGGTTATGACGTCAGGATCTTGTAAGGGCAAGTCGGACTTACTGTCTGTGTGTTTATATTATTTATTCTGTACAATTCTGTGGAAGAATTGTTTGTGAAGGATGGTTGGTCTTCAGGTGGAAGCCAACATCCAGTTCGATGCGTAAGTTGTTTTGAGCCCTCGTTTTATATATGTATTAATGATTAAGTGGAACGGCTTCTCATCACTGGAGTCTAGCGGGAATCCAGATTTGCTGGATTCCTAGAATGGAACAGTAGAGATCTTAGCCTCACTGAAATCTTACGTAATGGGAAGTCCTACGAGTAAAGGATATATTTGATCATATGTTGAATATCGTATTTTCGTAATACCAATGCCAAGGTCGTGGCATATTGCAGGAGAGGTTAGTCAACAGAAGTCTCTAACCTGTTTGTATTTTCGTGTATGACTTTATGGATTATATCAACTGTATAAATTATTGTAAGGAGAAAGTCTGGTATTTAGTCAAGTCTTATATGGAAGCGTCATCCATGAGTATGAATCCGTTTACTATGACAGATGTCCTTGGAAGAAGGTCAACGGACATTACCTTAATGTATCTCAGATGGTAACTGTTTGTGAATCCTAATCACTTGGATAGAAAAGGACTTGATTGATAAAGAATCTGCAAGAATTTATTATTATTATCAGCAACTGTAAATTATAATACTCTCATCGTTAATCATGATCGTCTTGTTGATTGCCGTTCGTAATGCGTCAATAAATCTTAATAACTTTGACCAACGAGTTGATTACAGTCATGCATTGGCCAATTGCCTACCACTCGTTGGAGTTTGCTTGAACGACTCTTTTGACATTTTATTGAAACCATTCGCGCGTCTAAGCTAGTACATTGATACACCTATCACTAGCTTACTATTACTACCATGCATCATCACAAAAGAACCCAACAGTAAATGGCGGCACAGTGTGATTTGGACAAGTTTCAAAGAAGGGAACTTACTCAATATTTTTTCAAGAATCGTTAGACAAAAAGACCCGTGTCTTCATCATGGAATCAACACGACGGTTTGCAGAAGGTCAAGGTCAGCAGTGAACCTCAACACCAAGTTCTCCAGTGACTAACTACGTTGGACATCATCCTTTTGTCCTTATTTACGTGCGAGCTTTACTCAAATACTCAAGGCGAAGTATTTCGATTCTCAAACGTACATTTTACGGAGACGAGGCATTAATTTTTATCAGCCGAGATAAGTATAAACGGAGTATCGTTTATCACTGTATTGTGTTTGGCTGTGCCTATTATCTTATATGTCCATTTATTAGTTATGTTGCATGTTCTGTGTTATATATTCATCGTGGGCGGTAGGGAGGTCGATCTGACAAACGAGGTTCATCTCGAAGCTGATTCGGGCTCTTGTCAGACGTTCTATAGGATTTAGTTTGTAAGTTTCAATTGAGCGATAATTCCGGTTCAAGGCTAGAAACCTTGCCGTAGTTTCGATCGCTACTTGTCTCTTATAATAGTATCTGTTTAGCTGTTCCGTCAAGTTTTAATCGTTGTTTTCATAGTTATTTTTATTCGTACTTAGTTTTATGATGTATTTTGTTTGTATATTACGTCCTTCTCACCTGACTTTCGTTCAGTTTTTTACACCATTAATGTTTATACACTGTATTGTCAATTGTCTTGTGTAAGTTTTTATCGCATATTTCATTGCATTCTTTGCAACATTATTTCTTAATTTTTCCATTTTTATTTTGGTTGATTTATGCGAACGTTTTCAGTCGTTTATTATATCTTGTCTTGTCAGTATTGTTTCTATTGTCTATCACGTTGTTGCTTTCATAACATTTCATTACATAAATTACTTATTGATTATTAATATATTTGACAATTATTTGAGCATAATTTACCGTTCTAGGACAGGAACGAAGACCACTTGATATAGTAACAAGGATAATTAATCTACATTAATTAATTATCAGTTAAGAAAGTAGTATTTCAGGTACATTCTGGTCAAAAATGTCTTCGCTTGAATATTTTATGAACCAGGCTAAATCCCTTGGTATGACTCCTGATGAGGCAAAAGATTTTGCAGTTGTTGAATATGCCACGGCTCAGAGGTTTGAGGTATCTCATGTACAGTATCTCATTACACTAGGGCAATCCCGTGGTTTGTATAAAGAGAAGCTTAGAGAATTCGTAGAAGAACAAAAAATTAAGAAACTACTGGAGGAAAAGGGCGTTGGCTACCCAACGGCTGCTTCAGTCAAACACTCACTGGTCAACGGGTTCAAGCGCATGTTGGCTATCGCTGTTGAGACAGACTACACATTTAAGGAAGCAGAAAGGACCAAGGATTTATTAAACGAACAGAACATGAAAGTTTTGGATAAAAAAGTAGCAAATCTTGATTTGACTGATCAAGAACTTAGGAATCGTCTATGTCAACAGAAGAAAGTGTCTCAGGAAAAACAGATAAATATTGAAAAATTACTCATGGAAAAAAAGGAGTTAGAAAATTCTAAGAAAGTGTTGGTAGAAGCACTGAAGCAGAATAATACAGATCTTAATGGCCAACTTCATGAGAAAAATACAGTTTTTCCTAAGGAGGCTGATGAACTTATGACTAGTCATCATAGTGCTATCGAAGCACACAAACTTGAATTTAGGCAGGAGATAGCTAAGGCTTTAGATACTATCAAAACTCTCCAACAAGAAATTAGTAACCTTCAATTAGAAACTACATCTCAGAGGAAAAAAATGAGAATGAATCTTAAAGATAGAAAAGTAAGAAAGGGAAATAACGACAATTTCAACTTTGGTAATTTTTATAAGGGGAAGTGTTGCGTGGTTCTTTAGTGTATGCCATAACGGTTGAAGGCGATGAAGACACAGTATGCCACACAACGTTGAGGGTGTTATAATTCATCTGCTTCCTAAAGGTACTATGATACTGGCCTTTGCAGAGTAGTGTGCCACCCTCAGACACCAGGGATGATGAGGCGTAGTAACTTGGTGTCTGTAGTCTGGTTTAAGTGTGATGTAAGGATACAGATGTGTATACAAACAGTGAGCATTACGAACAAGGCAATCCACACAATGACGTCACGTTAACTCACGATGTGAAAAGTCAATCAAGCTTTAAACAGCAGTGATGGTTTTTTGGCAATATATATTGTACGCCACAATGACAAAATGCATGGACATCGTTATGTAGAAAAAACATCACAGGGATAGTACAACAGTCATTGTATCATCGAAGTAGTCGATTCAACAGGCACAGCAAACAGCATAATAATAAGGTACATTATGTGCCTTTTCAGGATATCGTAAACCGCTGTTCATGTAGTCAGGTAGTAAACTTCCCCTTTCCATAAGAGCCAGTAGATATCAGCTAGGAGATTAAATATGGTCTCCTCGATTTGACCTCAACAAGACAGGCATGTCTTTTGAGCGCCACATTATTGTTCTCTATGTTCCTTATACAGCAAAGGTATCAAACCTAGATCCATCAACAAAGTTCAGGAAGCAAGTAGTCCGTAGGACCGGCATCAATCGATGCGTGACAATACAAGTGGATCGTGAGCTGAGCAAACTCGTCATAATATAGACTTGATAATAAGGCAGGCTAAGCGAAAGTCACCATCACAAGATGGCGATAAAGTCACTTAGCAAAAAAGGATTCATTTACCTGTTCATCAGGAATAAATACACAAATTCACATATGCCTCCAGGCATTAGGAATAACATGGAGATATATCATCTCAAAAAAGGAACAACAATCATGAGCACTCCTTCCTGAATAATCTAAGCGAAGACTAGCACATAGCTACGTCTCGCCTTATCAGCTTCTCTCTTCAGACTAACCTGGGCGGAAATTGTTTAAACAACGCCACAAAAAGAGACATGCGCAGAACACGCGAATCGAATACAACTCAGCCAAATTTACGAAACGAAGAATGTTCTACGATGTTCGACTAAAGACCTTTTACCTTAAAAGGGAATGAATCTTGAAACATTGCGATTGCCAACTGTTTTCAAAGAACTGGCGATCTGAGCGCTCCATAAATGGACATGACTCAAAAATCGTTCACACAACTATCGGCAACCCTAGCTATCAAGATAAGACAACTTCTTGACGATAGCTATCAAGATTAGACGACTGTAGAAATAAAAGTGACTACAATTCCATGAGTTCCTTCCCATGCATTAAAAATTAACTATAGTCAGAATGCATGGTCAGAATAAGTTGCGACAAGTTTTTAGCAGCAACATTACCGCCACCTCCCGATAAAAAAAAATGTGCAACATTTTTTTTTTTTTTTAAATATCCAAGAGTAAAACCAAAAGCGGTTTATCAAAGCACGAATTATGCGGGGATAACTAATTGCACTGCCTAATATGAGGCTAAATTGACACATAAAGTGTCTGGTGAGAATATTTCTCAACAGATAAAAAATCTGATTCAAAAAATATATCGGGGAGGTGCCACCAACACATACTACGCTTGCATGAAAATACAATATAAATATGCAAGTTCATATCATTACAATCAAATAGCAGTGTCATAATCTAATACCGCTTAGAATGGATGTACACATCTGATATTGAATGTTAAATATTACATTATCTAAATGTTTAATATTACCATTACACAATGAAATTAAACCTATATGACGATCCAGGACACATCTCCTGTCGTTCCAAAGAAACTGTACAATGTGGAACTCTCCATGTTTGACAACAGAAAGGTAGCTTCTCAGATCAACAAAAAATGCTGAGAAAAAACAACCAATATAAATCTATTTAATAGCCATTAAGTTTCATACTATACAATACATTATTATTAACAATTGTGACCGAGTGAACTTTCGGCCCTTATATTAACTACTCAGTCTTCTTCTTATATTAAAGATGGGAACAGAAGAAGATGATAACAAAGCACAATAGTATGTGTTCACCTAAAGTGAGGACAGATGTGCTAATGTATTGCAGTAATATAGGTGTGTTATGGCTCTGTCGTATATCTAGAAATAGAACAGAAGTATTAGTTGGAATCATGTGGGCATCTAGACAGAATGTCAGCCATCACATTATCCGACCCACGGATAGCTCGTACCGTGAAGTGAAAAGGTTGAAGAGCAATAGCATATCGAGTGGATCTCGAACTCTTCAAGTTCTTAGTCTGAATAGCTGTAAGAGCTTTCTGATCAGTTTCTAGAATGAAATGTGCGCCCAGGAGGAATCTTTGTAGTTTGAGAATAGACCAAACCATAGCCAATAATTCACGGTCTAAAACCGAGTAGTTCCTCTCTGCCGCATTTAGTTTTCTAGAAATGTACATGACAGGATGCAGAGTTTCAGCCATATTCCTGCATAAGTGCTGCTCCGATCCCAGTGGATGAAGCATCACTTCGAAGAACAAAAGTTCTATCAAGAGTAGGTAATCTTAGGATGGGAGGAGAAGAAAATATATTTTTAATCTGGTCTAAGGAAGATTGACATTCCTGAGACCAACGAATCAGATTAGGCGACCCTTTCTTCAACAACGTTGACAGAGGTGCCATTATCGAAGATAGATTCGGAATAAATCTTCCATAGAATTGAATTAACCCCAAGAGACTCCGGACTTGTTTCTTCGTCTTAGGTACAGAGATGTTCAATATTTTCGAAGTATTGTGGTCTTCTGTCTTCAAGAGACCATGACCAACACGATGACCCAAGAAAGAAATTTCACCAAAACCAATATAAGCTTTAGAAGGTTTTGCTGTCAGATTATACTCACGTAGAGTAGACAGTAGGTCATATAAACCCAGATAGTGATCTTCCCAAGAATCACTGAAGAGACAGATATCATCTAAGTAAGCGATGACATCTGAACGATGAGAAAGAATTCGACGCATCATGCGAACGAAAGTAGCAGGGGCGTTCATAAGACCGAAGGGCATTACATTCCATTGAAATAAACCCCTAGGTGTAGAGAAAGCAGTCAGATGTTTGGCATGATCTGCTAAAGGCACTTGCCAATAACCTTTTGACAAGTCAAGTTTAGTGAAGAATCTAGAATTAGAAAGTCTAATAAGTAGATCTTCTAGTAAAGGCATAGGTTCAGCATCGAACTTTTTGACTTGATTTAATTTGCGATAATCAACGCAAATTCGTATGTTCTTATCTTTCTTCCGAACAATAACCATGGAAGAAGAATACGGAGAAGTCGATGGTTCAATTATGTTTAATTGGATCATTTCATCCAATTCCTTTTCCACTTGTGACTGAAAGTGTATAGGGATAGGATACGGCCTAACCCTAATAGGATTATTGTCGGTAAGAATTATGCCATGTTCTATGACCTGCGTGTGACCAGGGATATCGGTTAGAACATCCTTAAATGTCTGTAACATCGACGAGACTTGACGATGTTCATCAACAGAAAGATTAGGAGAAATGGACACATCTTTCCAAGATTCCATAGAATGTAGTGGAACCACTGGAAGAGGGAGATCGACATCAGAAAAAACAGATTCCTCATCCTGTATTACTGACAGGGATGAGTAATGACCATGAGGTACAGAAGATTCGTCCGTTGCCTGGAAAATAGGCAGCAAATAGTCTGGACGCTCATGAAATTCCGTCAGCATGTTGATATGGAAAGTTTTATGCTTTCCATCTATATCAACCACATAGTCAACATCGGAAATTCGTGAGACTATTGCATATGGACCTTTCCATGCAATCAGAAGTCTATTTTCCCTACTGGGGAGTAGGACGAATGCTTTGTCACCTGGACAAAGTTGTCGTAGACATCTGTTCTTGTTAGCAAACTGCCTTGCTTTTTCTTTAGCAATTTCTGACGAAGCAGTCGCTAGTTTGCATGCCTCAATGATCTTTTGCCTAAGAGCAATGACATACTCATATGAAGATTGAGTGTCATCACTAATATCATCGGCAGTGATGAGATCGTGTAATAAAGACATAGGGCCGCGCGGACGCGCGCCGAAGACAAGTTCAAAGGGAGAAAATCCTGTGTGCTCGTTTGGGACCTCTCTATAGGCAAAGAGAGCCGCAGGTAAAACCCTGTCCCAATCTTGAGGATGGTCTTCAGTTATCTTACCAAGTAAAGTCTTGAGCGTTCTATTCAGACGCTCAACTAACCCATTAGACATAGGATGATAGATGCTACTGAGAGATCTTTTAATGTGTAAGGTAGACATTACTTGAGACATAGTATCAGATATGAGTTGAGTGCCATGGTCTGACAGTATTTCTCTGGGGAACCCCAAGCGAGAAAATATCAGCCAAAGAGCATCTGCGATATCTGTAGTAGATATGCTCTTTAGAGGGATAGCCTCTGGCCAACGTGTGCACATATCGACACATGTAAGGATAAACTGATGTCCTCTGGCCGACTTTATCTTAAAAGGGCCAATAATATCTATGGCCATTTTTTGGAATGGCCGAATAGGGATGTCAGCAGCCTGGATAGGCACAGCATGTCGTGGTCCTCTTGATTTGACCCCCTGACATACCTGACATGATCGGCAGTATATACGAATGTCCTTGTTAACAAAGGGCCAAAAGAAAGCCACAAGGACTCTCGACTTTGTACGGGAAAATCCCATGTGTCCAGCACATTGCGAGTCATGAGCATGCTGCAATATTTGCACTCTCATACTCTTGGGAACAATAATTTGCGCATGTGCTGACGTAGCCGAGTCTTGTACCATACGTACAAGTACGCCGTTTTTCATTTCTATCCAAGATTTTCTTTGTGTATCCTTATTTGGATCACCTTTCTTCGCAAGAATGAAGAATTTCTTTAGCGTAGGATCTTCTTCTTGTAATTTTATGAACGAGTCACGAGAAATAACCAAGGTACTATCTTGGCTATGAACTTCATTATTATTATCCAATGAAGTTTGTGGTGTTTGTAGAGCTTGTGCTCTTGTAACCACTGCATTGGTAGCTTGCATATTATCATCTTCCCAAGCAGTAATCTGCTGTGGGGTACATTCCCTAACTCCGTGGATACGACCAATAATAAGGTCCGCAATTGGATTAGGTAAGAGACAGGCATGCACATCTCCTGTAAAGAAAGGAGTGGCAATGTGGATTACAGCAGTAGAATATTTCTCTAGAGTGCCGCCAAATGTGACACATTTGATAACCCTTCCTGTCGCACAGGATGGATCTACAAGCGATTGTCTAACACCAATAGTGGTGCATCCGGAATCGAAAAGTAGTGAGACCGGAGTATTATTAACAAGACCCTTATGTAGGATTAAAGAACCTCTCCCGTCATGTGCAACCGAAGCAGGAAGAGCGGGGAGAGGGTGACCACAACTCAAAGTCGATATTGTAGTCGGTTCGAACAAAGTACTGCATTGGGGGCACTTGTTTGCTCTCCCAAAGTCAAAAGAAGAACAAGTGACAGCGTCAGAGTTTTTATTATCAGAAACCTGATTACAGGCTCCCTGAGATTCTTGTTGAACCGAGTTAGCCTGCTGATATCTCTTTTTTTTGTATTGAGATCTACCGCGACTACCATTACCTCTGAAGTTATCACTGTTGTTATTGTCTCTGTAGTTATTATTGTCTCTATTATAACTGTTATCATGTTTCGAACTACAGTTTCCATGATTATTATCATGTCCACATTGATGTGAACATCTATTTGTTTGGTTTTGAGGTTTACGCGAGGAAAAGCCTCTGTTACCATATCCTCTTCTGAAATGCTTAAAATTATTAGGTTGGAAGTAACGAGGACTGTCAGCTCGTCTCCAATTCTTCGACGAAGAATCACCCTGAAATTGATTTCCATAATTTTGACCGTAACTACGGTTACTTTTCCTATCAAAATTTTGTTGGAATCTATTACTAGAGTTTTGACCATAAGGTGCTGCCGAAGCAACTGGCAGACCTTCTTTTACTTTAGAGTTACCAATGGTTACGTGAGGATGCGCAGTTATATACTGGCTACAGAAATCTTCCATTTCTTTTATTGTTTTAGGTTTACGTTCATGAAGGAAAGCAAGGAAAGACTCATTGACAGAAGACATGACTTTGTCTCTAAGTATTAAGTCCATAAGTCCTTCATAAGTTTTTTCTGTCTTAGACAGCTCCACCCAACGTAAAAAAGTAAGACGTGTCTTTGAAATGAATTCAGAGAATTGCACACCAGTTTCTGGTAACATATTTTTAAATTGCAGATGATAGCCGTCTTCGTCAAGTTGGTATTTTTTTAACAACATAGCCCTGACAACCTCATAGTTGTTCTTGTCAGGCTCATCTACCATACTTAACATACTCAAAGCATCACCTCTAAGTATTTTGGACAAATGATAAACCTGCAATGATTTATCTATGTCATGTACTTTACATGAAGTTTCAAATCTGTCCAAATAGAATGTTATATCGTCGATGGAAGCATTGAATGGTGGTAGATTAAGCTTGAAAGTGCTTGCATTAGTCTTATCTGAGACCTTATTTGCATCATTAGCATTACCCATGTTCATCACCTTTAATTTCTCAACTTCCAAAGCTAAGATTTTTTCTTCATGCTCCATTTTTGTTTTTCTCTCTTCAGACTCTCTTTCAAGTCTTTTATTTTCAGCCTCAAGTCTTTTCTCTTCAGCTTTTGCTTCTGCTTCTCTTTGTAACTTTTTTTCTTCAGCCTCAGCTTGTTTTTCTAATCTTTTAATTTCCACCTGCATCTGCAGTTTCTTTTGTTCAGCTTCCATTGCTTTATCATATTGAGCAGTTGCAAATTCTTCTAACTTATCACCAGTCTTCCCAAGCAATTTACAATGCTCAATAAAGTGCTCAAATGTAGCCATGATGAGTAATAATATGAGTCCACAACCTGAAATAATTAATTATCTTATTTCAAATTTAATTATAACAAGTCTTAAATGAAGCACTGATTTACTCACAACACTATATTATTATCCCAATCTCTATGGGAAACAAGTCTTATATCAAAGAACTTGTGTATAGACTTTTTTGAAATATCATCAATCAACTCTTGATCATAGGTGCACTTCCCATTCAATAGTGCACAATACTATTCATCATTCATTAATCATAAGTGTAGTAGTAATACTGGCCACCAAATGTTGCGTGGTTCTTTAGTGTACGCCATAATGGTTGAAGGCGATGAAGACACAGTATGCCACACAACGTTGAGGGTGTTATAATTCATCTGCTTCCTAAAGGTACTATGATACTGGCCTTTGCAGAGTAGTGTGCCACCCTCAGACACCAGGGATGATGAGGCGTAGTAACTTGGTGTCTGTAGTCTGGTTTAAGTGTGATGTAAGGATACAGATGTGTATACAAACAGTGAGCATTACGAACAAGGCAATCCACACAATGACGTCACGTTAACTCACGATGTGAAAAGTCAATCAAGCTTTAAACAGCAGTGATGGTTTTTTGGCAATATATATTGTACGCCACAATGACAAAATGCATGGACATCGTTATGTAGAAAAACATCACAGGGATAGTACAACAGTCATTGTATCATCGAAGTAGTCGATTCAACAGGCACAGCAAACAGCATAATAATAAGGTACATTATGTGCCTTTTCAGGATATCGTAAACCGCTGTTCATGTAGTCAGGTAGTAAACTTCCCCTTTCCATAAGAGCTAGTAGATATCAGCTAGGAGATTAAATATGGTCTCCTCGATTTGACCTCAACAAGACAGGCATGTCTTTTGAGCGCCACATTATTGTTCTCTATGTTCCTTATACAGCAAAGGTATCAAACCTAGATCCATCAACAAAGTTCAGGAAGCAAGTAGTCCGTAGGACCGGCATCAATCGATGCGTGACAATACAAGTGGATCGTGAGCTGAGCAAACTCGTCATAATATAGACTTGATAATAAGGCAGGCTAAGCGAAAGTCAACATCACAAGATGGCGATAAAGTCACTTAGCAAAAAAGGATTCATTTACCTGTTCATCAGGAATAAATACACAAATTCACATATGCCTCCAGGCATTAGGAATAACATGGAGATATATCATCTCAAAAAAGGAACAACAATCATGAGAACTCCTTCCTGAATAATCTAAGCGAAGACTAGCACATAGCTACGTCTCGCCTTATCAGCTTCTCTCTTCAGACTAACCTGGGCGGAAATTGTTTAAACAACGCCACAAAAAGAGACATGCGCAGAACACGCGAATCGAATACAACTCAGCCAAATTTACGAAACGAAGAATGTTCTACGATGTTCGACTAAAGACCTTTTACCTTAAAAGGGAATGAATCTTGAAACATTGCGATTGCCAACTGTTTTCAAAGAACTGGCGATCTGAGCGCTCCATAAATGGACATGACTCAAAAATCGTTCACACAACTATCGGCAACCCTAGCTATCAAGATAAGACAACTTCTTGACGATAGCTATCAAGATTAGACGACTGTAGAAATAAAAGTGACTACAATTCCATGAGTTCCTTCCCATGCATTAAAAATTAACTATAGTCAGAATGCATGGTCAGAATAAGTTGCGACAAGTTTTTAGCAGCAACAGGAAGCAATTTCAACAATCTGCTCCATTTAATGTTTCTTGGAACCAAGCTCATAGATCGCGAGATTTTGGTAACAATAATTTTAAATATAATCAAAGAAATTATAATAAACAACACTGGCGATCAAAATCTCAAGTTCCACAAAATAGACAAGGTTCTTGGAATAAATCATTTAACCAACATCACAACGTTAATTACAATAATTGGCGTACTCATCCAGATTTTAACTCAAGCAGAAATGATAATTGTGGCAATTTTAATGCCAATAATCAGAATCGATCGCGACGTAGAGATAGATCTTCGAGCAATACACGTAGACATTCTAATGTCGCTTTAAGTGATACTCAGGCTAACAATGAACAGGGTAAAGGAGCTGAAACTCATAATGCTATGTCTTGTTCTCTTGATTGTAACCAGGTGAAAGATTGTCAGGAATGCTCTACGCTATTCCAGTCCAAGGCGATCACGACGCTCCGTTGCGGACATGTGTTGCCCAGTCTACCAGCGGCGTGTACGGCCACGTCAGCTACTCACGTTGGAACAGGAAACCTTAAATTACATAGGGGTTTTTTAAATTCTATTCCATGCTCTGTTCTTTTTTATTCAGGCTGTTCCACGATCGGCGTCAGAAACTCTTTGGTCGACCCTGCCTGTGCAACTGGAGAGACCATCCAATGTGTTACTTTTGGTGGGACAGTGGAAACATTTCCCATAGCTGTTATTGATTTAAAAACACCATTCTTTTCAGGAAAGATCCACGCCTGTCTCCTTCCAAACCCAATTTGTGATGTCATCCTAGGTCGCATACATGGTATTACAGAGTGTACCCCACAGCAGATTGCTAATTGGGAAGATCAAAATATACATGATGCCCGTGCATATACGACTATTCCTAGATTTGTTTCACATGCACATATTGCTAAATTGCTATGTAATGCTAAGGTCTTGGAATCTAGCATTGAAAATGATTCCACTGTTCATTACGCCACTGTGGCTAATTCGTTACAACCTTTACGACATGCGTCCATTCTTAAGAAGGATATTAAGGTTTCAACGCAACCTGTGAAGACTAGTAAGTCTTTCCGTGGGACATGTACCTTCCCTCGACTTGATCAGCAGGCAACTGATCGTAAGAAAACGATTAAGTTTGAAAAAAAAGGAAAGGATGTTCCTAATAAAAATAAGAGTTGTAACTCGTATAAGAAAAATAAAACCAATGGGGTTGTCAGTAAGGTTTTAACTTTACCCAGCAAGCAGGTGTTTACGACATGCCGTACACCTACACCTTTGTCTGGCGTAAGTCGTCATACTCCAGTACAAAAATATGGTACATTTAAGAACAATAATTCTACATGTAGAAATAATAAATATTATAATATACCTAAGAGGACTAATGTTACCCATCAACCTTGTTCACATTCTTGTGACTACGGTACCACTTATATTGGTAGAGGTGCATCTTCTCGCACCATCCTTGTGCAAAATCTGCCACAGCGAACTAGTTGGCAAGCACTAGGAGATTTTCTCAACCACATGGCGGACGTTAAGTTTGTACGTCTATTACCTCATATCAATAACAGGTATGGTGACGCCGTGGTTACTTTTAGAACCAATAGAGATGCTCGCATGGTTATCGAGCAGGACAATGGTGTGTATTTTCACCACCATTCCCTCACGTTACGATTAGTACCTGATTCTGCGTCACGCAGATAGTAACCTACTAATATTGGATTTTGATATCACATTCTTTGATGACTCAGCCTATGCAGTCATCATCTCTTTTCTTTACTAATCATTGTTTCTTTTCTAGAGATCATTTCTTTCTCGACTCCACATGGATTATTCCAATATAATTTCATGCCATTCGGATTAGTAAATGCGCCAGCTACCTTTGTACGCATGATGCGCCGCGTACTGTCTCATCGTCCCGATGTCATTACTTACATAGATGACATCTGTCTTTTCAGTAACTCTTGGGATGAACATATTCAGGGATTAAAAGCTTTACTTTCTACTTTACGGGATTATAACTTAACAGCGAAACCTTCAAAGGCATTTGTCGGTTTTCATGACATCTCCTTTCTGGGTCATCGTATAGGTCATGGTTTAATGTATACAGAAGACAGTAATGTCTCTAAGATTTTAAACATCTCATCACCTAAGACAAAAAAACAAGTTAGATCTCTTTTAGGACTAATACAGTTCTATTCTAAGTTCATTCCTCATTTGTCTACTATAACTGCTCCTTTTTCTTCTTTACTGAGAAAAGGGACAGCTAACATAATCCAGTGGTCTAACGAACATCAAATCGCGTTAGATTATATAAAAGATTTTTTTTCAAATGAGCCTTTTTTGAGGTTGCCTAACAAAGATCTCATGTTTATTCTTCGTAGTGACGCATCTTCTTACGCCATTGCTGCAGTTTTGATGCAAGAATATACAGGCACCTTATTTCCAGTCATGTATGTTTCGAGAAAATTAACGACGAGCGAAATGAAATACTCCGTTCTTGACAAGGAGTTACTCGCAATAGTATGGTCAATCACAAAGCTGGAACGTTATTTACTGGGCTCACACTTTGTAGTGGAAACTGACCAAAAAGCTCTCACAGCACTGAACACTAAGGACGTTAAATCTTCAAAGTCATCAAGATATGCGATAGCTCTCCAGCCATATAGCTTTGAAATTCGTTCAATTCCTGGAGTGAAAAATGTGTTTGCGGACTGTTTGTCAAGATGCCCAAACGAACTTGTCGAACCTAAACCACTTTCAGATGTTGAAACGTCCTCACAGATAATAGGTCATATATAATAAGAGGAACTTTGTACGGTATCAATTATTGAACCTCTATACATACTTTGTATGGAACTGAATTATTCGTACCAGCATAAGTTCCTGGATATACTTACTTTTGGATTATAACATAACTTATTGTGTCGTAACATTTTATTAATACGGAAACATTGTTAATAGTGACAAATAGACAGTCAATATTCTTATGGAACATATTACACTACATATCGTGTTAGAGAATATCTTGTCATCGTATATGGAACATTAAGAACATATTCTCATCGATTACTAACTAGTCTTATTGGAACAGTAACACTGAGTAAAACTGCAATTACTTAAATAAATTAGTAATTAGTAATTTATTTGTAATTAAGAACTATATTAATTAGAAGAAATCAATTTAAGCTACTTAAGTAATTGTAGAGTGCACATTAACTAACTTTAATAGTTGTAAGTGTCTCTTAGTACTTATATTTACTTCTCATGGTACATGATCTTTCAACTTTTAGATAACTAGTCCACCTTACTAATGTTAGATACATTAAGGGTGTTGCTTCTTCACGTGTTTAATTATGCTTCGTTGCAATTTGCATATTTTATTTTCATTTTTCTGTTTTTTGATTCAATTGTCATTGATTACCATCATCGTTGTTTTTCATTTTCATTTGAAATCATATGTTTCTGGTTTTTTTTGAAAATTTAGTTGAATGTTTTTATCATCCTTTTTTGGTTTTCATTTTCAACTTTCTTTTACTTCGAATTTTACCACATCGTTCCAAAGTAGGTCGATTGTGGATGTGTGCTTTAATGCATACTTTCATTTAGTTATATTGATTTCCATTTTATATTCTTTTTCATAATATTGTATAACATTATGACTTTGATTTATGTTCATATATATCGATGTAGTTTTTGACTCACCTCTCTTGGGTACTTAGTTCAAAAAAAATTAATAGAATTAATTTTTTTTAAGGGCCGGTGATAAGGGAGCTGTTGCGTACGTTTTTACCTAGGGGGTAGTCTTCGGTCCTGCCAGTGTACGCACCAGTCTTGATATAGTTATATTATTTGTGCGTTCGATTTACTCACGCACCGACGTGCACAATGCAGAGTATGTGTTACTCTTGGCGCACGGGTTACCTAGTTTAGGGGTTATGACGTCAGGATCTTGTAAGGGCAAGTCGGACTTACTGTCCGTGTGTTTATATTATTTATTCTGTACAATTCTGTGGAAGAATTGTTTGTGAAGGATGGTTGGTCTTCAGGTGGAAGCCAACATCCAGTTCGATGCGTAAGTTGTTTTGAGCCCTCGTTTTATATATGTATTAATGATTAAGTGGAACGGCTTCTCATCACTGGAGTCTAGCGGGAATCCAGATTTGCTGGATTCCTAGAATGGAACAGTAGAGATCTTAGCCTCACTGAAATCTTACGTAGTGGGAAGTCCTACGAGTAAAGGATATATTTGATCATATGTTGAATATCGTATTTTCGTAATACCAATGCCAAGGTCGTGGCATATTGCAGGAGAGGTTAGTCAACAGAAGTCTCTAACCTGTTTGTATTTTCGTGTATGACTTTATGGATTATATCAACTGTATAAATTATTGTAAGGAGAAAGTCTGGTATTTAGTCAAGTCTTATATGGAAGCGTCATCCATGAGTATGAATCCGTTTACTATGACAGATGTCCTTGGAAGAAGGTCAACGGACATTACCTTAATGTATCTCAGATGGTAACTGTTAGTGAATCCTAATCACTTGGATAGAAAAGGACTTGATTGATAAAGAATCTGCAAGAATTTATTATTATTATCAGCAACTGTAAATTATAATACTCTCATCGTTAATCATGATCGTCTTGTTGATTGCCGTTCGTAATGCGTCAATAAATCTTAATAACTTTGACCAACGAGTTGATTACAGTCATGCATTGGCCAATTGCCTACCACTCGTTGGAGTTTGCTTGAACAACTCTTTTGACATTTTATTGAAACCATTCGCGTGTCTAAGCTAGTACATTGATACACCTATCACTAGCTTACTATTACTACCATACATCATCACAAAAGAACCCAACAGTACTACAAAAACATACGATGATGAGACACATACACCAAATGAGCGATACACGCAGATGGAAAAAGTAAACACCCACAGTGATGAGCGAAAAAAGAACAATAATAATACAAGAAAATCGTAAAACCTGAAAGAAATACCGAAACAAGAAAGTAAATAATCAACGAAACGAAAAAAAAGAATGAACAAAACTTTGGAACAAGTAAAAGGTCACTTAGCTAGATCCGTAGATGCTTGGAATAGAACACTGAGGTACCTTGTCCAAGATATCATCTAAGGAAGATATTCTTTATAGGCTACTTTAGAAAAGTCTTTCCTTATTAGTTCCAACAATTTTTCTTAAATTTGTTTGTCAACACATTTGCTTTCGTCTTCCCTTTGTCTTACTCATGTCCTCGAGCTAGTGGATACAGCAATACTGCAGCAGTCAAGGGGACTCAATGGCACTAGGGTCTTAAGTCTAAAACAATGTTTGTTTTTCTTTTCAGCTGCTCGATCCTTCATCAAGAATTTGTTATTACTGTCCCTTTCTTCAGCCGCATGCTTCTGACTGTTAAGATAATTTAAATCCTGTATCTGCTCAGGGTCGGATATAGGCATAGGCTAAACAAGCTACAGTTTAGGGCCTCCAAGTCTGAAGGGGACTATCTAACCGTGGTGTAGCGAGGTGGGGGGCTTAGCCGCACGAAAAGACATAGCAATAGTTATAGTAGGATTAAGCCTATAATATTAATATCTACTTATAATGACAGTACCACCGTACATCATACATAAATATGACTAAATGAGTTTTTAAACGTAAGCATGATTTATTTCACAAGTTAGAAAGTAGCAATCCAATTTTTTTTTTTTTTTTTTTGGTGCCGTGTTATGAAAAGAGGAAAAATGGAATATATCGTAGCAACAGGTAAGACTGAAGGAAAAAAGAGATCGGGGAAGACAAATAGAGCAAATACTGGACACTTTGACATCGTGGCATGGAAAGAAGTCAACATTAGAATTGATAATTAGTACTGGAGATAGGAAGTTGAGGAGAGTGATGATCTCCTACGCCACTAGGCATGGTACTTGAAGAAGAAGCAGATGATTTATTTCAAAGAAATGGCCTTACTACTTCCTTTTACATTTTTCAGTGAAAATGTGTTACCTATTGCCAAATAAGACCTCCACGGTTTCCTATAGCTTAGGACCTCATCATGTCTAAATCTGGTCTTATATCTGCTATGGGTACTCCTGGCACTAGCTAATGTTTTAGGGGTGATTTCAATATTTTCTACTCCTCCCAAAAATTATGATTCCTTCTGCCATGCTGCAAATTCTCCAGCAACCGTCAACTAAAAAATGCATCTTTAGAAACATTTTTAGATTTAGCGATGTTTAAAAGGAAGCCTGAAAGTACGATTGTGAATTACAGCAGGATTTATCTATAAAGTGAGTAACTCCCGAAATAAAATAAAAAAAAAGTGTTTTATAAACGAGATAAATCTAAGTGGGGAGCGACTAGCATCAACAAGCTGATAATTTAATCAAGGATACTAGCAATAACTATTACATTAATTTAAGTTAGGCATGAACACAAATGTTGTCATAGTAACAGTCAAACGCACAGTTCTTGATTATGACTAATTGAAATTATACATACGCTAGGGCTAGGTAGATTTAACAAAATTAAATTATTACACACCTCGGTCGAAATGTACGATTTAATGCTGATAAGAGTACGCTGAAACAAGTTTCTGAATTCGCTCAATCAGATTTCTTCTTCTTTTTTTTTTTTTTTTTTTTTTACAAATTTTGTAATGTTCCGTTTTGTTGGCGATATCCAATGTTTATAATTTGGCATTTCCAACAATATCTCTTGAAAACCGACAAACGGAACATTACACAATATGTAAAATAGAAGAAATCTATTTGACGACCTTGAACGAATTCAGAAAAGCAAATTTTACGTGATAGTTTTCGTAGATCTAACTTTCTCGCGGCGCGTGAACCTCAAAGATCGTAAAATTGCACTCCAAAATCTTTAACGAAAACTTCCGAAAACACCGGGAAATAGGTTTTAAAAAAAAGGGAAAGAAGTCCCATAGCAGATATTGGAAGAAAGTGAAGTGTTAGAGACCACACTATATTAGGTCCAGCCAGTGGCGTCACCAGGGTTGGTGTTACCCAGTGCGGTAACTCATGGTGTCACCCCCATGGACCTCCTCCCGTACCAGACCATACAGAATCCTTAGTAACGTTTTTTGTACTAATGTTACTCGTAAATCGTAATTCCCGTATATCACTGAATGTAATGGCTATAGTAGTGACATAAACAACTAACAAAATTAAAATTACACCTTTAAATTACAATATCATACGCACAGCCTAAATGTATTTACATTTACATAGTTTCATGTGGTTAAAGTGAAAATTCGGTAAGAAAACAATATAATTCGAAGTAAAAACGTTTAAGAACTACATCAAAATTATGTTCATTTTAACGAAAAATGTTTTTGTGGTTATAACTAATTACAGGGATATTTTTATAAAAAATAATAAATTTCTGCTGAAACACTGCACAAAAAATTTTATAGACCGTCATTTTGGAGTCACCCCCTCTGATGGTGTTACCGGGTGCGGTCCGCACCCCCCGCACCTCCCTAGTGACGCCACTGGGTCCAGCATCGAGAGATGGGGTGGCCAGTTCGATTCCTCGCTGACTTTTCCTTCCATAAATCACGAGCAGAGGCTGATACCCATTTACAGCACTTTCTCCCAGGTTCGTCACAGAGATTTGTTTTTTAATGCATTTTGCGTAATTTTCATTATTTTTCCCGAGCGGTATCCAAGTTTTATAAGTTGGCTTTTTAGCCACTAATGTTGAAATCGACAACCAGGCATGATTTCTACATTCAAATTTTCCCAAGTGAAGAGTGAAGCACGCTTTCAAGAAGTCTTGATCACGTCTTTTAAAGTGCTAATGCGTCAATCAAATGAACAGATGCGACCGCTAAAAAATAAAATTGCGCGTAGTCATATCTTTTAACGAAAACCCCCGAAAACGTCTAGAAATCGAATTAATGCGCAAAGGGAAGTAAAGAATCTATTGGTAATCGATAACGTTTAATGAAAAATACAACTAATAACCAGAAAATTTACGATCCGATTCTAGATTAGTTTTTTTTTCTCCCCAGGCTAGATGTGGGAAATTTAAGGTTTTTAGAGATATTTCCAGTTTTTCTAGGCTTTTTCAAAGTCTTGAAGTCTCTTCTGGTTGTTCCAGGCTTTTCCAGGTTTTTCAAGGTCGCTACGAACCCTGCAAACAGTTTTTCATGGAGAGAAATAGATTGTTTTCTCATGCTACTCTGTTCATTGCTGTATGATGGGTAAGACTGCAGCAGATATTCGGCTGGAATAACCAGCGCCACAAGTGGGAAAAAACAGTGTCACTGTGTTGTTCTGTACTAAAGAAACCGTTCCAACTCGCTCGACCTCTCAGCAGTCATTTATGGTACTCGGTCTGACATCAATTATATGGTAAAGGTAGCATTTTGTGTGTGTTTCCATTAAGGAATGTTGTAATAGTCATATTTTTTTTGGTAGAGTTAAGATTTGGGTGTAGCACTGAGCGGGTGTAAAGTACTGTGTCTGGTTTTGTAAGCTACAACTAAGGAATGTTTTAACAGTCATATTCAGAGGCGTCTTTAAAGTTCTTGACACCCGGGGCAGATCTTACCTTTGTCACCTCATCCCCATAAAGAAACACACTTGCATGCACATTTAAAAAAAAAGTAAGTACTATCTTAATAGTGCGTCCAATTGACAGAGTGGTTAGAGCTCTGGTCTCTCGCGGATAAAGTGCCAGGTTCGATTTACGGTATCACCACGCTCCAGTCTACCCAGCTGTAAATGGGTACCTTACTTTGCTCTTGAGTTAGGGAAGAAAAAGGCAGCGAGAAAGGGAACTGGTCACCCCACCTCTCGATGCTGGACCTAGTCTAGTGAAGTCTGTAACTCTCCACTTCCCTACGGCAGTATCTGCTATGGGACTACCTTTTCTTACTATCTTAATAGTGTCCGATGACACCCTCTTCCTGACTGTCACCCTTGGTGGACCTCCTGCTCGAACTCATCTTTGTACGCCACTGGTCATATTTTACCGTTACCGCTTGTTAACCTACCTTGTGGATTCCAGAATAAGGACTGCGTTGTAATACTATCAACAAGATTCCTCACTGTGTGTCATATGCATGCGCAGTTGCACAGTAGATACTGCCTAGGGGAGTGAATCGTTAAGGACTTTACTATACTAGATCCAGTGTCATTGGGGGGTGTGATCAGTTCCTTTCCTCGCTGCCTTTGCATTCAGTGGATAGACTGGAGCGTGACGCGACCAGGTTTCGAACCCGGAGTCTGGTAACTTTGATATGAAGGAAAACAAAATGTTAATACCTTATGAATCTTGAAGGCTAAGAAGCTTTTGTTTGAGCGTATGCAAAACTTATCATAACAGCAATAACTCCATATCTACTGATAGCCATCTTCAGCTGTGTTCGCTGACAACTTGTCAGACTTTACTGTCACATGAGCTCTCAATATTACTTATAGTCTTAATAAAACATTTGCGACCAACAATGAAACAATCCCACCACCTTTTCGGGAAAATACGGAAACATCTCGCATTACAGCATGAAAACTATAATAAACACACATTAAAAGAACATCCATGTCTTTCAATCTTTTCATGGCGCTTTTTTCGGAGAAAAAAAAGGAAACGTCGCGCATTGCACAGTGAAAGCTAAATTGAACAAACATTTAAAGAAGATTCATGCTTTTCCTTTATTTTTTCATAGTGTATTGACCACTGACTATAAGTCATAATGCGTTTGACTACAAAAATTCAATGAAGTTGAAATAGAATGGAATGACCACATGAGAAATGAAACCTTCATCACGACATGCAGAAGACGGAGCAAAATAAAATTCATTTCCGTCATTTTTTGGCGAGATACTTGCTCATAAAAAAATATTCAACTAAGCTGATGAACATGACGAGTTTCCTTAGTTGCCATGGTACTGTCACAAGACAATGCTTCTATAAAACGTTTATTGCACACAAGAGCCAGATCTTACCATTACAGGACGAAAATGACCACGGCATAATTCCTTAGTTTGAAACCAGGGCAGTGGAGTCTGAGTCCTGTAGTCGTAGTCGCAGAGTCGGTCATTTTTTTAGTGGAGTCGGTAACAACATGTTCCGACTCCAAATTTTTCGAGACTTAAACCAAAGCCTCCGATTGATAGAGTTGTTAGAGCGCTGGTCTCTCGCGGCAAAGGTGCTAGGTTTGATTGTCGGTATCGGCACGCTCCAGTCTACCGAGCGTGGGTACCTGACTTTGAGTTAGGGAAGGAAAAGGCTGCGAGGAAGGGAACTAGTCACCACACTTCTCGATGCTGGACCTAGTACAATGAAATACAATGAACTTCTCTCCCCTACGGCAGTACCTGCTATGGGATTACATTTGTTTTAAAACAAGGAAGATCCACGTTTGATCCATGTACACACAACAAGTTGGGAGGGGGGCGCTTAAAAAATTTTAATAACATTTCACAGTAATTGTTTATCCTCTACACCTCATGGTAGATGAGGAACGACTAAGTAAGTAAGTAAGTAATTGTTCATTATTAACTTATTACATTTTAAGCAACATGCTTGTGATTGCTTGTGTGTGCGTGTATGTGTGCGTGCACGCGCGAGTGTGTGTACGGTTTTCTACATAAGAAAAGCAGGTGGAAGAGAGAGGAAGAAAAAAGAGGGAAAGGATGTGACTGCATGATAAAAAGTTGTCATAATATGCTTTGTAACCAGAGAATAATGGGAAAAAAATGAAAAAAATAATATTTAGGACAGAAAACACAAATTAACCGGCAGCGATCGAAATGTCGGCACGGCACTTGATGCTTCTTTGACCGCCATAACGTTACCACCCAATGCGGAAAGTTTGTTTTCTGCCATCAGAATAATCAGATCCGATTTGAGAGCAGCAATGAAGCCGGACCTATTAGAAGCGATCCTTTTTTATGAACCAATTCAATTTAAAATCCAAATTATGATATTTAAAAATACTTTTTGAGTTTTTGTTTTATTATTATCTAATCTATATTTTAAAACGTCTGTCTGTTTGCCCCTTATAGAAGCAGGGGACGCAACATTGTTCTTTTGGTAATGAAAGTTTGACATTAATTGTATTGTTTCCCTTAACGCCGGGTTAACTAACTGCTAGTTAGTTAAATTATTGTATGAACTAGAGTAAAAGCCCGTCATAAGACGGGAATTAAATTCAAAAGCACCAATACCTAACGGCAATTTTACTTATTCAAAAGTATTAAAAAAACCACTGTGCATTAGAGATGGCTACTGTGTGTGTGTGTGTCGAAACAATGCTTCGAAACAGCGTTGAGTCCGAGAGATTCGAAACACAGCCTGCTTGTTGTTTCGAAACAGTTTCAGTTCCTGTCTGCCTCGCTGTTGTGCAGAGACACACTGTCTCACTGTCTCACCTTCCATGGGCGTTTGAGTCAACCGTCCGGAACATTAGTATGGAATATCAAACATGTCACATTTTTCAGGGATGTGTTATGATGACTTGATTTTACAAGTGATATTATTTTTGCTGAGAAGTTGTAGACACTGGAAATTGTGTCAGTGCTGCAGTTGTCAATGTTTTAGGCACTATGCTAAAGTTGAAAGTGTCCGTGTGTTCGTATAAATGTAATGGACACTTTATTAGCTATGCTGATATCTGTGTACTCGGTGTGGATTTGAATCATTGTCTACCAAAACTAGCACGGGGATCACACATTCTATAAATATATTTTTTTTCCACACCGTCATTTGCGCATTCTTCTTTGGTAAGTTAATATTTTAGGGAGAGTACATATAAGGGGAAAATACAATTAATGTCTAACTTTCAACCAAAGTTGCATCCCTTAGCGTTACGCACTGACAGAAAAAGCTGGGATTTTATATATCGGATGGATGAATGAATGAATAGTTAAAAATGTGATCAACGAAAGTCGTGTATTCATTTATTCACACATGTACCATACTTATACATATAACTCCCTATAAGTGCAAAATTCTAAGTCATATGGCTTGTAAAAAAAAAAAAAACTGCAGTCGGAGTCTGACTTCTAAAATTTCAGGAGTTGAAGTCGGAAATTTGTTTGGGCCGGCTCCACAACTCTGGTTGGAACTCACAACATCGGTTCAGAACGTTACACCTAGTGTTCAATGGTAGAGCAAAAACGTTACTGTTACAAAAATATTCTGCTCAATATTAATTGATCAAGACTGGCTTCCTGTTTCGTCTTCCACTTGTCTAAACGAACTTCACTAGTTTTCTTTGTTATCTTCGTGACTTACTAAGAGTGAATACTAATTAATCTTAACCTAGATTTGACTTTTCAAATTGGGAAATTTAATTGCTATAGATGAAAGCTTCACTTTCTCCTATTTTGATCTTTCATACCTCCTGGATGTCTCAACCCAGGGCCGGTTCTTGGGCGGTTCGAGCACCGTCTTGTGGGGGGAAAAGGAGGGGGGGGGGGGGGAATCGCCGAAGTGTTATGGAAAATTAAAAAAAAATTAAAGTGTTAAAAGAACAGTTGAAACTGGATTGTTACCGAGTTTAAAGCACAACCTATTTCTTTACAGTAGAACACCGTTTATCCGAATGTCAATTATCCGAACCACCGCCGCAAAAAAAAAAAAAAAAAAAAAAAAAAAATTACATTACAGTATCTACTTTTAGTGAACTAATTGTTATGCTGGAGTATTAATGTACTCCTGCCGCTTTATGTATTCTTTTCCCATTATTTATTCGAAAGTATACTGAAGCACATTAAAAACGCACCACTATTATATATACTGATGCCGAGAAGCTGGAAAAAAAAGTGTGGGAAGGGATTTTCCCCGTGTTTGTCATGAGGTAGAGAGCGAATGGCTGCTGGAATGGAAAGTGCATGATTCAACCCACGGGTTTGTGTACAGACTACATGAAAACAATGAAAGTTACACGTGCAACACGATTCCCAAAGCTATGACCCTGAAAATGTGTACGCGTTGTGGCAGTATACTCGGTATAAAAAGGCCGTTGAGACAAAACACCCAGTACATGTGCTTGAAATGCCACGACTATCTGAAAACGACCGCCAACGAGCCATTAGTATGTTGGAGACCAGAATGAGCTCGCGGGCCATTGCCAGAAGGATGAATTGCCACCACAGCACTATTGTACGTCTCAATGAACGTTACGGAACCACTGGCAGTGCCCGGAATAGACTTCGGAGTGGCCAACCACGAGTTACTACCCCTGAGCAAGATCGTCATATTGTGCTGAGTCACCTAAGGAATCGTTCTCTCCCGACAAGTCAATCAGCAAGAGCAATAGTGGATAGACGTGGGCAAGTCTCTCGAATGACAGTCATACGACGACTCAGAGATACAGGCCTTACTGCAAGACGACCTTATGTTGGGCCAAACGTGACTCACAGACATCGTCAGCAGCGCCTGCAATGAACAGAGCAACATGTCAGATGGACTAGACTGCAGTGGAATGCTGTCCTATTCACAGACGAGAGCAGATTCAACATATCCTTTGCTGATGGACGTATGCGGATTTGGCGCCGGTACGGAGAGCGCGTTGCAGATTGCTGTGTTCGTCAGCACAACCGATTTGGAGGTGGCAGTATTCACATTTGGGGAGGATTCAGTTTTCACCATCGCTTGCCTCTTCACGTCTTCCGTGGAAATGTTAATGCTGTGACATATCGAGATGAGGTTCTGGATGCATTGGTTGCTCCTGCGTTCAGAAATTATCCAGACTTGCAGCTTCTCCAGCAGGATAACGCACGTGCGCACACCGCATGCATTACGCAGCAATATCTACAGCAGCAGAACATTGTGACGATTGATTGGCCTGCCCTATCACCAGACATGTCCCCTATAGAACATTTGTGGGACGAGCTTGGACGCAGAGTCTACAGGCAAGGTTCTCCAGCTAATCTGCAACAGCTCGAAGCTGCTCTTACACGTGAATGGGACTTGATTCCCCGGAATTTCCTTCAGAGACGTGCGTTCAATGCGGAGCCGCTGCCAAGCTTGTTTGCAAGCACACGGTGGACATACCAGATACTGAGGATAGTGTGAATGAATTATTTTATTGGTTGCATTTTTGGTTTTCTCCCTTGCCTGCACAGAATGCAATGAATTTCATAACAATCAAATGTACAAATTAATGACCAGCATGGATTCATAGAAAAATGAATAAAGATTCCAATATGTAAACTTGTAAACACTTATATTTACATTTCACACTCTGTTCCTGGATTATACAGGTGGTGCGTTTTTAATGTGCTTCAGTATATGTGCAGCGTTGTATAGAAATAGTCTTAATTTGTCATTACAGGAGTTAAAAATCGAAATTTGGCTTTAGCTACTCTTTAGACTCCGGACGATCTATTGTGACCTTAATTGTAGGCATAATTACACTTTGTTTCGTATAAACTAGGTATTCTCATGTATGTTTGATTATCCGAACTATTTGATTAAACGAACCAATATTGGTTCTAATTATTTAGGATAATCGACGCTCTACTGTATTTACATTGATTTAATTGCTTAAGTATACGTTTTTCCATTACTACTTGTCTGCATTATTTATTTTAAAAAAAAGCATATAGAGGCCCATCAGTAATTCAACACGAATTAGAAACATAAATTACCAACCATCGTCAGGTGCCATCTCCACACTGAAGATCATCTGCAATGGATCTCCAACGTCTTCTGTCTCTTGTCTTGATGGTGCACTCTGACAAACTCTTTTTTCTCTATCTCTTGATGTTATCTTGCACGTTTGCCTTAAACTCTTCCGTCTATTATGGTCTTCAGTAAGGTATTATGTAAGACCGTTTATGTTTATTTTAGAGTATACTATTTCATGCATGTATGTATACCAAGCAGTTATATGACTGTTGTCATGTAAATCACGATCAAACAGGAATTTTGAAATAAGTGTTGAGGGTTCAAATCCAATAAACCATATGTCATTAACACAAAAATAAATAGCCTAAAGATGTGAAAAGTTGCATAGGAAAGCTGCGATTTCGGAAAACTCGCATAACCTTCAGTGAAAAGCAATATCTACAGGGGTTGAACTCACTTTGATCTTGGCCCCCAGGTAATAAGATTCCTTGGTTCCAAACCACTCATCCAGTAGATTAAGCCAGGCCAAATGGAGGCTAGGACCCGTTTTCTGCTATTAGCCCTCGGGCACTGCCCGATTTGCTCGACCGTTCAGTCCGCCCCTGCATACATAACATTCCGAAAGGAACAACGAGAATGTGACAATAAATGCTGAATTCGAAATATAAATATGAGAGGATGAGAGAATTTGTTCTGACTAAGCAAAAAACACAAACAAACAAAAACAGTCGTGGTGAACTTTTCGAATTACGTTTACTAGTAATTGTGAAGGATTAAAACTAAGGCGTTATGGTCACTGACTGCTTTGACGGTCAGCGGCGATGGATCAAAGAAGAAGAAGAAAGTTAAGAGAGTCGTCTATCTAAATCTCTTCCTAACCCACAAACAATTTTTCGTTTCAAATCCTAGAGCAGGGCTTCTTAACCATTTTGGGCCTTGGACTCCTTCGATTGTCTGATGAAAGCTACGCACAACTTCTACGAAATCAAAAGTGTATATTGACACATGGTACTAAACTGTATCGGCTATTGCCGTTCCTTTGGATCTACCGGCTGCGTGGAGAGGGGAAACATGCTGCTTGGGCAACAGCTAAATCTCTACATAACTGTGTCCAAGATCGTGCTCTGGAGAGGACACGCCAGCATCATTTATTGGTGTGTGCACAATACCGGAGGGCACTGGACACAAATCCAGCAACCTGGGAGGATGAAGCTGCCGATAGCACCAAGTGGCGATACTCTCTACGGCGCCACCTCAGATTGGGCGAAAATAAACTCTCACGGCAAGTACAAGAGAGGAGAAAACGTCGAAAGGAACACCAGGAAAATAAGCAGCTGAGGGCTGTCACCTCAGGGGCGCATTCCTGTAGTCAGTTATGACTGAGGGGGCTTACTTACATACTTACTTGGTCGTTCCCCTTCTACCGTGAGGTGTAGAGGTTTGGAAGAGAGAGCGCCAGACTATCCTATCGGCTGTCTTCCTCCTGGCCTGGTTCCATTCTTGTCCTCGGTCCTTCAAAGATTGTCTAACGTTGTCCTCCCAGACATGGCCAAACCATCTAAGTTTGGACTGTTCTATTTGGGTCTGCAGGGGTTGGGTTTTTAGGCCTTGACGTATCGTCTGGTTGCGGACCATGTCTCTTCTTGTTACTTCAACCACCTTCCTCAGATACCTCATTTCTGAGGTTTGGATCTGACTTTTGTGGGTTGCAGTCATTGCCCATGACTCGCATCCATACGTCAAGACTGGGACATAGGTGGAGGTTATACAGCCATCTTCGTTTTCTTACCAACTTCTCTCTTGCTGAGGAATCCTTGATTTATGGCCTGAAAAAGTCTCCCAGCTGCTAGTTTTCGAGTTGCCAACTCTTCTTTGATGCCTCCCTTCCGGTCTATGATAGCTCCGAGGTATTTAAAGTGGTCGACCTGCTCCAGGACCTGTTCTCCCAGCTTAATCTGATGTCTACTTTCCTCTCGTGATATCACCATGGTTTTAGTTTTAGAGCTGCTTATGACCATCCCTCTCTTCTCCAGCTCTTCCATCCAGACTTGCAGGTTGGATTGGAGATGTGCCTCTGATTTAGCAATCAGGGCAACATCATCAGCAAATACCAGCTCTGAAATACAGACCTGTCTCTTCCAGTACCCCACTGAATACTTTCTTGTTCTCTCCTTACAGGCCTTGATGACATCGTCCATGAGGAGTATGAAAAGATAAGGTGACAGGATATCACCTTGTCTTACACCAGTGATGGTCCTGAACTCTTCTGACTTATGGTTTGCTGTCCTCACATAATTTCTGCAAGACTTGTAGAAGCTCTGTATAGCATGAATCAGAGGTGCTGGAATGCTCTTCCTTGCCAAACAGTCCCAAAGTTTGCTCCAGGGGACCCTGTCAAACGCCTTTTCCAGATCTATGAAACAGAGAAAGATCTCACTCTTAAACTCATGAGCCTTTTCACTCAGCTGTCTGAGTATGAAGATTAGGTCTTGAGTACTTCGGTTTGCTCGGAATCCACACTGGACCTCATCCAAGTGTGGCTCAGCTAGGCATCGGAGTCTCTGCTCTAGGATTCTAGAGTAGATTTTACCAGGGACACTGAGAAGGGATATGCCTCGATGGTTTCCACATTGTCGATTGTCACACTTTTTGAAAATCGGTGTTATGATGGCAATCCCCCAATCCTTTGGTATGGTATTGTTGCACCACGCTGCCTGTAGGATCCTTAAGAGTAATAGGTCGCCTGATGCTCCCATGAACTTCTGGTGTTATACCATCATGCACTGCTGCTTTGCCCATCTTTATTTTCTACAGTGCTGCCTTCAGTTCTTCCATCTTTATGTCATCGTCACCACCATTGGTGTTCTCTTCTGTGCTAGTGGTTATCATTTCTGATGCTTGACCTTGACCAAGGAGTTCTGAGAAATATTCTTTCCATCTCTCCATTACTTCCTTCGGGGCAGTAAACGATTTGCCTTGCTTGTCCTTTATAAATTTGAGAGGGCACTGTTTTTCCTTCCTCATGTTCTTTGGGGTCTTATAGAACAATTTCTGGTTTTCTTGCTATTATTATTATTATTATTGACGCATAAACAAACAATTTTATATTTAAAATTTTAGGTTATGTACATGGACTCCCGAGAATCTATTCAAAACCCTCAAAGGGGTCCGTGGACCACAGTTTAAGAAGCCCTGTTTTAGAGGTCTGCAGCTGACAGGCTATTTTGTTCATAATTCCAACATGCCAGACAGGCCGCTACTTTAGCTTGTCCTTAGCAGCTGTTGGGAGGGGTATGCTGGACGCTTCTCTGTACTGCTTAACTTGTAGTTCATATAAAAAAAGCGAGGGAAGAAGGGTTAACATATCTGTTATTAAATTATAAATGGTAATGCTCTGTTTTGGAGTAAAAAATATCGTATCGGAAAAGAAAGAAGTTGAAAGTAGTAACTTTATTTCAAAATTTAAAACATGAAGAGATTTAAAACGACGACTTTATTAAGGAAGTACACAAGTAAAGGTAGACCCATTACAGATACTGGGAGCCGCGGTAGCATAGTGGTTAGTGCACTGGCTTCCTAGCTCGGTGGTCCATGGTTCGATCCCCAGTTGAGGTGGGATTTCTTTAGATCGCAAACGGCTCTGGGGTCGACCCAGCCTCGTGAATTGGGTACCAGAACAACTCTGGGAAGGTTAAGCCGGCCGGCGTGATGCTGACCACATCACCCCCTTGTGTGCCGATGGTCAAGAAAATATAGGCCTAACACAATATTCCCAATATGCCTCAATGGGCGTGTAACGGGATCATTTTTAAGAAGTGGAAACTGTAGACATCATCATCATTTATTTTCGCTCCTCATGGAGCATGGCACCATTACTGCAGCCGGAAGTCTGCACCAAGCAGTCACATGCTGTTGTAGCTGTGGTTTATGTAGCAATTTGTTTTACATGATGGGGTAGACAGCCTCCTGAACAACCTCGTATTAGTCGAATTTTACGATATGCATGAGAGAGCAGTAGTCCCATTATTATTTTGTCTCATTAGAGACCATCAGAAACTAGACAGGCAGTGTGTTACGTGCAGTCTTTGATATCTTACAATATTATACATTGGTATACTTGTTATGTTCGCAAATATTTTGTAAACAAAATAGATATTTTTTAGTGCTTAAGGGAAAGTCATTATTGAGTTACTTCCCTTGAAAGTTGTGCCGTCTCTTTCGATCGAACTCCGCGGATGAATCCAGTTTTACTGCGATTTATTCTTTGTTTGGGTAGTAATAGATTGTTCTTGCTTCAGAATATCTATGGCCTGAATTTATGTGTATTGTTTGTCTGTGTAGGACGAATCTGTCTTATATCTGTATATCTTTACATATCTAAGTCGAACTATATGTTCTGTTGTCTCTAGAGAGGTCAAAGGCTGTTCGGCGGATGTGTCGCGAGAGAGGTGTGTTTTGGCTTCGCCCTGATGATGGGCTGTGTTTTTTCTATGTCGGCTTGACGCCGGGGAAAAAGTGATCTCAGTGGTTTTTTGGGGAAAGTGATAGTCGTCTAGACCTATCGTGTATGCTTTACCCCAGTGTTCATTCTTATTGCCAAGGAACGGCAAAATCATATTTCTGAAAACCAAGGTAATAAAGATACTCTTTTGAACTCTCGTACGAAGCCACCGTTTTTCGGTAGGGATGATTTGTACGTCTGAGAGGATACATCTAACTAGATGAAAAACACGATTCTGATTCCTAGCAGCACTATATCCTGTAGAATGCAGTCAATTGTTCATGATCAAATCTACAGAGCAATGAAATGTTTAATGAATGACTAACTTTAGGACAGATTCATTATCTGTATCCAAACGTGAGTGACAGCTCACGAGTGAAGCCATCTTGGAACCAAACATGTAGTGACTTTCAAGAAGAGAAAAGGGATGCCCGTATTATCGCTTGATTAGTCCAGAGATCACTGCTACACATGAGAACCCATTGCTAGCGGTTCAATATAATTATATGGAAAAATCTGTGCTGGACATTATGTTGAGGAATCTTCGCTAGACGAGTTAGGTCTAGAAGCCATCTTGGATATTGTTTATAATCTGACGTGCTTTGTCAGTAAACTCAGTTGATATATATATATATGGGCAATACTGAGTGCTTGGCTACTGACAGTCCATTATACTATTATTCTACATGAGTGCCCATGTAACATAACATTGCAAGACCATTTATCCACTGTACCATGATGTATTATGCCAACCTGTGATTTGTCACTATCTGTGCTGTCGAGTGTGTACGTCCAATTAAACTTTAGTAAAGGTACACAGTCGTTGGTGTCGATGACTTCCAGCCATACATGAGTGTGAGAAAAGAACATTTGTCAACACCACGAACTCTTCCTATCATTCGCACATTATACACTCCATCTATGTCTACACACCACTGCGTAGGTCAAGTTGACATTCCATACTCGAACCACGAGCAACACAACAACACAGTATTTAACTCTGGTGATGTTCGAGCGAGCTTCAGATTTCTCAGCATGTCTCTTGCTCAGGGCAAGGGTCTTGTATTAAAAGTTTATCAACTGATGATGATGATGTCTGCTTCCATCCACTTATATTTATCATTTGGTGGACATCATTAATAAGAAAAAGATTCTTATCACAGTGATTGGTGGACCAAAGACTTTTTTTTTAAAGGTGTTTGCTACTTTTTTTTGTAGCACGCCCCTTTCAACCATCTACCATATACATGGAGCTGTTGGTTATATCAGAACGCATTTTATTTATTGTAATAAGCTTTTGTTTGTATTTATTTTATACTATATTATCTCTAGCAGATTTTTATTTTTTTATTTTTTACTTTTGTAGTTATAGTTCAATGTGGTTTTATTATCCAAAATATGATATTGTCTAAACTGGTATGTTTGTATTTTTCACTGGAGTGATTTTGGTAAATCCGTATTTATCTGGGGGGAGTCTTTCACTAGTGTAGACTACAGTGTAGACTACAGTGTAGACTACGGTGTAGACCAAAGACAAAACAAGTGGCACTTTAAATAGGTAATGGTAATCCCAAAGTAGGTATTGACGCGCGGCAGCGAAGTCTTAGAGACTTCACTAATACTTGGTCAGGTTTTATGAGGTGGGGGTGACCGGTGCCTTTGCTTTCTCTAACCGAATAGAAGAGTCAGGTACCTATTTACAGCCAGGTAGATTGAAGCGTGACGCTACCAAGTTTTGAACCCGGAACTCTGTAACTTTGCTGCGAGAGGCAAGCGATTTAACCACCGTGCCAATCATACGCTCAAATGCCTCCTGCAGAGAAATAAATGCGTCTAAAGCGGTAATTTTGGCAATCTACGGTACTACCTAATAGCCTTCTTCAGTTATAACTGACTATGGAAATGATGCACACTTGAGGTGATAACCCTCAGCTGCATTTTTAGCTGACCTCGTGTTATTTTCTCTTCTGCTTGTTGTAAATAGCGTCTTTTCGCCAAATTTGAGGTTGCGCCGTACGGATCATCGTCACTTGGTGCGATCGACAGCATCATTCTCACAGGTTGCTGGATTTATGTCCAGGGCTTTCTTGTCTCTGTTATCTTTGAACCTCAGCTGTGGTCGCCGAGCAGTTATTTTGCCATCTGCCATTTCTCCGTAGAAAATATCTTTGAGGATCGACCATCTTTCAAGCGGCCAACTTGACCAAGCCAGCGTAATCTGCGCTGAGTAAGCAGTAGATAGATGCTTGAAAGGTCAGCACGTGACAGAACCTTGACATTTGTGACTTTGCTTGTCCACGAAATACCAAGGCTTTGACGTAGATGTCGTAGACGAAAGGTATGGAGCTTAGTAGGTTTCCATGTCTTGATGCCATTAAGAAGCGTGCTGGTGACGCAGGCATTACATGTCAGAGGTTTGGTCTTCATTGTGAGTTTCCTCAAACTTGCGTTATGAGGCGGGCAAAAATGGTTGCAGCTTTGCCTATGCGGCTGCCAATTTCTGTGTCCAGAGAGAGTTTGTCATTGATGGTAGACCGCAGGTATGTGGAGTGATGCACCACTACCACTTCATAGCTATCGACAGTAGTAACTGATGCAACATCCACATCGTTTCCCAGTACTTTTGTTTTGTTTGAACTTATTGTGAGGCCAAAGTCCTTCCAACCTTGAGAGAAGCGATTGATTAAGCTCTGAAGCACCTGCTGACTGACTAACTATTGCAGCGTCATCAGCAACTAGCAAGTCTCTTATAGTGATGTTACTACCCTGAGCGAGGAAATGGGTGAATAGTTGCAGCTCCACTTACAGGTGAGATTTCTTATTAATTTAATGGCTACCTTAAATAAACGTTTTTTGAAGATTCCTTATTCCGTTAATTTTTTCTAACATTCGTTGTCTCAACGTCAGTCATAATGAAATTAGAAGAATATAACAAAAAAGTAACCCACCTGCTGCTGATGTGTTGATGAAGATTTATAGAGAGAGACGCCTGTTGATAAGATTGTAAAGCAATTCGTCTTTTGGAATCCCCAGGACAGGAGAGGCAGAGGGCAACCGAAAACACACGGAGAAGATAATTGGCAATAGAAATGAAAAGTGGGAGAATCTATGTGGGTCTTCAAAGATATCTACCTTCGCACAAGATTACTCTTGGCAGAGATACAGATAGAAGAATGATGATGCTTCTACCTCGAAGGAGTCTTCACAAGATATTTCGGGTCAAGAACAATGCTGAATGTGTCTAAGCTATGTTAACTTTAATCTGCCCGCTGCCTTTTGTGAAGAGGTATTATATAATTTAATTTCGCTCGTACAAGCCCCAAACTGAATTAACAGTGAAATTCTTCTTATTATTTGGCTCCATAGATGTAAATATAGATATACCTTTTATTAAAGATACTGATTCATCTGTGTTCACTTCTCTCTGTAATAACTAAATCAACTATGAATTTGAAAAAAAAAGCATATAACAAATTAAATGTGGAACAAATGTAAATAAATATGAACTGGTTATTACTAAAAATAAGTTTCGTCGTTGAAACTGTAATCGGTTTTAGGAAGCTTAGTTATGGAATATAGATCAATACGTTCTGTTGTATTGGCCAGCTAAAAATGCCACTTAGCTTCCGAACTGCTGGAGTGTTGATGCTGCTGTTTCCGTCAATTCGCGTCTGTGACTTTGTGAGTATGTCCTGTAGAAGTCCGGTTTCCGTATTAAATTGTAGAGTTTCCTTGTTGTAGTGTTCAAAAGATGCTCTAATACGTCCGGCCCTATAAGGTCAGAATCTGTGACGGAATTATTGGGTGGATCTCTTCTCCTCTCCGGCAGTAGTCATTTACATTTGTTGTGAGTACTGATTACGTGCAATTTCAGTGGTCGGCACTTTTGCTTTCTCTGCTAACATGCAGAAATTAGCTATTTTCATTTCATCGTACACTCCCTTCGGTGATAATTCGTCATGTTTGCTTTAAGCTTCTCGGCTTTGCTAAGATTAGGCACTGTCATGGAATATTCTAATCCACATATATAAATTATCAATTAAATATAAAGCCTAATAAATACATATAATAAAGAAAAGAGCAATGGTAAAATGACAGTGCTGTCACAAGGAATGTACTCGAAATCCCCCTTGTTTTCTGCTTCGTCTGCAAATTGTAACGCTTTCACGTTGATAGTAAAAGCTTACTGTATTATACCCGCTTTCTTCAATGAAACGTGTGCTGTATTTCTTGGAAAAACATTAAGAGGCAGACTGCGTAATGACCTAAATTTTAAATTCCATTCATGTCTTTTTCTACATTACGTTACCAAAACGAACGAACAGATGGACAAAAGGATAGCGAGAAGGGAGAGGCAGAAAGCCGAACATTAAACACGCGTCGCGCGATACACAATTACTACTATCACGCGTGTAAGTCTACAAGCACTAACTTTTTTCAGACGGACAGTGATAAAATACACTACCCTTTCCCAGAGTTAGGTTTTAAAATCATAAAAAAACGCTTATTGGGGAAACCTGACATTCTACTGTTTTATGTCCGAAATCCTGACATTAGTCTGACAGTACAGCAGGACAGGTGGCGGTTCTCACATAAAAAATAAAACAACTATACGACTATCCTAGAAATTGCATATTTTGAACGCAGCCACGTAGCTCCTTTAAATTAGTATTTTTGGGTTCCTTAGGGCCAACATTAATTATGTAAAACAAATGAAAGCCTAACCACGATTGGTCGGGCTATAAATACTATCTTGGTTGTTAGGGGAGACGGGAAAAGATAACATTTTTTCAAACACTTGTCGAAACGTGGCTCATTGGCCAGTCTCGCTGATATACACACTTGGGAGCGTTAGTTCGAGACCACTTGTTTAAATGATCTTGATAAAGCATCAGTGCGTTGAAGCCAGCTATATTTTGCTCAATAAAAGCCTGGAAGATAAGCAGATGGAAATTTGTGCCAGTTTGTGCCAGAATTCATTGCTAATCAACGTATCTGTGTTTATTCGTATGAATTGTGGGACAGTGGTCTTGATGGTAGTGAGCAGCACCTGGTCAGAGCTTTGCTGAATCCAGAGTCGGACAGCATACTCCTTGGTCTTTTTAGCTATCAGTGAGGTGTCTCCTGAGCCCAGAGGAGAATTCGAGCAGAGGAGTCCTTTCCTGCCGCCATCACTCAAGATAAGCAGAGTTGGCCAGCTGAGCTCAACATTATGTCCCCTCATCTTGAACTGATTTTTTAAAATTAACATTAAGAGGGGAATTTACTTGTCTTAAAATCAGGAACTGTGAACATCTCCAATACTGGTCCCTAAAGACAAACTATTGAAGTCATGATGACAAATACCAACAGAGCTTGAACAAAACAAAACCAGTATTACCTCATTTTACTACTACACAACTGACACACATAGAACATTTGTAATAATATATGTCACTACAATATTCATATTAAATACATTCTGTACATAACTTGTAATTTAAATTGATTGTGATTCCTGGTTCCCTTGTAGTTGAATCAGGACACATATTCATTCATGCCAGTAATGAATACATATTGTTATTTGAAAGTGTATCAGTGACTCTTTTAAGATATCTTTGTAGAGTGTTATATGTATGTGAGTGTCACAGTGTTGTCAAGAGTAGTGGATTAAATTAAATTGTTTATCTGTCTGTTGTTGTGACTTACACTTCACCATACTCATACCCTAGACACATAACGTAGCATCACACTATTCCAGAATAATTCTGACTGAGATATATAGATATGTGGTAGCAAGTAAGGTTATCTATAATACACTACTCTTAATAGATATAGATACCTTCACAGCTGATCTCAGTCAGTACACTAAGTTCCCTATAAGTATTTATAACATCCCACTTCACCACATATATTGGGGGCTCGCTCTTGGGATTTTGAATCTTTAACTATTAAAAATATTGGGGGGTAATTCACTTCAGGGAATATAAGAATTAGAAGGTATCCTTGGGTGGAATTAAATAAGGTTGAGCTCACGGTGCCTGTGTTGTCCATTAGAGATTGAATTGTTGGTTAGACATTGTATTAAGTTACCTGATAGACAATGGCGGACCTGGCCAAATTTCGATCTGCTGCGGTTCAGACTGCAAAAGAGTTAGGATTAGATGGGCAAGTTATGGTTGCCTATGTCACAACGGAATGTGACAAATTTATTGAACGCGAAGAAAGAAGATTAGAAAAAGAAGCCGAAAGAAGGTTAGAGGCTGAAAGGGAAATTAAGAAGTTACAGTTTGAAGCTGAGGCTGAGACTAAGAGGTTGCAGATTGAGGCTGAGGCTAAGAAATTGGAGGCAGAAAGAGAAGACAAACGATTGGCTGCAGAAAGGGAAGAGAAGAAATTGGCTGCAGAAAGGGAAGAGAAGAAATTGGCTGCAGAAAGGGAAGAGAGGAAATTAGCTGCAGAAAGGGAAGCAGAAGATAAAAGATTACAAAGGGAACATGAGTTACGACTAAGGGAGTTTGAGTTTCAAGGCCATGCTCCTGAAAATGGTGCCAGTCCCTTTGCCTCTGATGCTACGGTTACTCAAGGAGCCTCAATCTCAGCTATGAACTTTCATTTAGATCATTTTGTTGAGAAAGACGATGATATTGAGAGCTATATAAATAGGTACGAACTATTAGCTACCACGTATGGGTTAGAGAGAGAAAGGTGGAGCTTAAAGTTATCTCAGGGACTTCGTGGGGCAGCTTATGAAGTTTTTGCAAAAATGAGCAGAGGTGATCAGGAAAATTATGACATGCTAAAGCAGGCTCTTTTGTTAAGGTATGAAAAGAATGCAGAGTTTTACAGGAAAAAATTTAGGAATGCTAAACTACTGTCAGGTGAAACCTATCACCAGTTCTCTGCACGCATAGAGACATACTTGGAGAAATGGACTTCTCTGGGGAAAACCCAAGATCTTAAGGAAATGGTCCTTATAGAGCAACTAAGAGAGTCCATGGCTCCAGACCTGAGAAAGTTTCTCATGGAACAAGGTGCAGAGAGGCTGGGTGAGTTGCTAAATGTGGCTGAAAGGTATCAAGCAGCTCAAGCAGAGGTAACAGGTAATAAAAAGAAACAGGTGGATAACTTTAGGGCACCACAGAACTTTAATAAATTTGATCCTAGGGATCAAAATAAAGGTAAGCACCAATTTGATAGGCCACGGTATGACAATAAAAATAAATTCCCACAATTCGATGAAAGGAAATATGATGAAAGAAAATCTTTCAACCAAGGAAAAAGGTGGTGTAAGAATTGTCAGATGGACAATCATGACACTGACCATTGTAGAAGGAAACCTGTGTATATGGCAACCCTTCAGGTCAGGTCGACCTCAAGACAGGAGGAGGATATTATGTTGGATACCACTCCAGAAGAGATGAGGAAGGCACAGGCTGGGGATAAAACACTCAAGCCTTGTTTCAGAAAATTGTCAACTTGTCATACAACTCCAGGCAAGGGAGATTTTTACATGAAAAACAAGTTGATGTATAGGAAGGCCGGAACTAGATCCCATGGTCACGGACAGCTGGTTCTTCCAAAAAGATACAGGACAGAATTAATAAGGAGCCTACATGTGAAACCAGATGGGGACCATGAGAAAATAGGTACCATCATTCAAAAGGTGGCTCACAATTATTATTGGCCCAAAGCAAGATGGGACATTGAGAATTTTGTAGAAAGGTGTAGCATAGCACATGAGGGAACACCCACAAGTGGGAACATGGATCAGGACCTGGACACGCCACGGGGCAAAATTAGGCCTGATAATAAAAAGAGAAATAGATTTGATAAAGTGGACCAAATGGAATGGGAAGCCCCTTTTCACGGACAAGCTTCACTTAACTGTTTTACTATGGCCACTATGCGGAGAGTGCAAAAAGATGTCTTACCCCAGGATAAGCCGACAATCCCTCAATCGGACTTAAACAAACTGGAGGAAGAAGATGTAGAGAGGAAATCTCTCATCAAGAATTTTAAGAGGGGAGAAAGCCCCAAAAGAAAAATTGGTAGCGGTCGTTTTGTGAATGAAAATTCTGGGAAGAAAAATCATCACTATAAAGCTTCAAGTGGAAGAGACCATACCGGTGCATGGACAAATAGGTCCACACAATAAAAGGTCCACTCGAAGCTATGTTAAGAACGTGGACTGATGAAAAGGCAGAGGAAAACATTACATCTTCATACCAATATGTGAATGAGCTGACCACTCGGTTGAAAACTGGCTGGAAACTTGCCAATGAAAATTTGAAACAAGCCAGGAAGAAACATGCTGCCTATTATAACAGGAAGGCGAAAGACAGAAATTTGGCTGTGGGAGAGAAGGTACTGCTTCTTTTGCCCGGGAGTCAGAATAAGTTACAAATTGGATGGCAGGGTCCATATACAGTTCTAGAGAAGGTGTCTAGAACAAATTATAAGATAGATAAGAAGGGGAAAGAAAAAATCTATCATGTGAATCTCCTGAAGAAATATTTGGAAAGAGAACATCAGGAAGAGACACACTTGTTGACCTTGTCCATCGCCATGGAGATGAAAAAGGAACCACTTTCATCATTTGAATATCCATTACACCCCTGTGAGACAGCAGCACAGGTGAAAATCAGTACACATTTAACGAAAACTCAGAAAGAGAGAGTGCAACAGGTTCTAAATAATCATGCAGAGGTGTTAACAGACCGACCAGGGCATACAAACCTATTGGAATATGATATGAAACTCATAGACTCCACACCTGTCTGTATGAAACCATATTCGATTCCGTTTGCTAAGGAAAAAGCTTTGAAGGAAGAGATAGACTATCTATTGAAGGAAGGAATTATTTCGCACAGTGAGTCTTCGTATAGTTCCGGTGTTGTACTCTTAAGGAAGCCCTCTGGAGAACATAGACTCTGTATAGATTACAGGAGACTGAATGCTATTACAGAAGGACAGGTGGATCCATTGCCGGATACAAATCAGCTGTTTGCCAGACTAAATAAAGCTAAATATTTCTCAAAAGTGGATCTGAGTAAAGGATACTATCAGATTCCAGTAAAGCCTGAGGTTAGACCATACCTAGCTTTTAGTACCTCAGAAGGACACTATGAGTTTAATAGATTGCCATTTGGATTGAAGAATGCGCCTAGTGTCTTCTCTAGAATGATGAGAAAATTATTGGATCCTCTGAATAATCCCTGTATAACAAATTTTATGGATGATATCCTTATAGCAACAGAAACATTTGAGGAACACATTGACGCTCTGAACATGCTGTTTGATCGACTTAGGGAGGCAAATTTAACAGCCCGTCCAACCAAATGTTGCGTTGGATGTAAAGAATTGGAATTTTTGGGACACACAGTTTATCAGGGAAACATGACCCCTGACCCAAAGAATTTAGAGAAACTACAGAAAGCCCCGAGACCACAAACCAAGAAGGACGTGAGATCCTTTGTCTCATTATGTGGTTTCTACCAGAAGTATATCAAAAACTTTAATTCCATATGTGCACCTTTAACGGAATTGACACGTAAAGGACTTCCAGATCGCATTACATGGACACCACAATGTGAAATGACTTACCAAGAATTGAAGGAAAAGCTCACAAGTAAACCCATTTTGAAATTACCTGACTTAAGTCAAGAATTCATAGTAAGGACGGATGCAAGTAATATTGGGTTAGGTGCAACTTTACTACAGAAATCAGATGCATTGGATGGGGAATTAAGCCCAGTGGCATATGCTAGCAGAAAGTTGAATAAAGCTGAAATCAACTACTCAACTAGCGAAAAAGAATGTCTTGCAGTAATATGGGCAATAAAGAAATTCAATATTTATCTATATGGGAAGGCATTTAAGTTGCAAACTGACCACAAACCTTTATCGTTTTTAGCACAGGCTAAGCATGAGAACTCTAGGTTACTCCGATGGTCTTTGCTTCTGGCTCCATATAATTTTAGCATTGAATATATATCTGGAAAAACCAATCTGGGAGCGGATTTTTTAAGCCGCCATCCGTGTGATGAGAATCACCGTAAACCCCAGAAATAATAATAAATTTCTCTATGTGTATATAGAATAAAGGACTGACATATAATGTCTGTTTTAAGAGGGGAGGTGTCATGGAATATTCTAATCCACATATATAAATTATCAATTAAATATAAAGCCTAATAAATACATATAATAAAGAAAAGAGCAATGGTAAAATGACAGTGCTGTCACAAGGAATGTACTCGAAATCCCCCTTGTTTTCTGCTTCGTCTGCAAATTGTAACGCTTTCACGTTGATAGTAAAAGCTTACTGTATTATACCCGCTTTCTTCAATGAAACGTGTGCTGTATTTCTTGGAAAAAAACATTAAGAGGCAGACTGCGTAATGACCTAAATTTTAAATTCCATTCATGTCTTTTTCTACATTACGTTACCAAAACGAACGAACAGATGGACAAAAGGATAGCGAGAAGGGAGAGGCAGAAAGCCGAACATTAAACACGCGTCGCGCGATACACAATTACTACTATCACGCGTGTAAGTCTACAAGCACTAACTTTTTCAGACGGACAGTGATAAAATACACTACCCTTTCCCAGAGTTAGGTTTTAAAATCATAAAAAACGCTTATTGGGGAAACCTGACATTCTACTGTTTTATGTCCGAAATCCTGACATTAGTCTGACAGTACAGCAGGACAGGTGGCGGTTCTCACATAAAAAATAAAACAACTATACGACTATCCTAGAAATTGCATATTTTGAACGCAGCCACGTAGCTCCTTTAAATTAGTATTTTTGGGTTCCTTAGGGCTTGCTGACAAATAATATGTAAAACGTTACGCAAATAGTCCAGGAATTAATAAATTATACCCAAAATAAAATATTGGGGGTGCCTGACAGCATAAAATCATTTCTGCTCATAAGATTTTTTTTATAACGTGTTTGAAAAAAACCTTACGTTACAGAAATAGCCTACCATGTAAACTCCAAATTGATTGGAGCGCAACAAATGAAAGCCTAACCACGATTGGTCGGGCTATAAATACTATCTTGGTTGTTAGGGGAGACGGGAAAAGATAACATTTTTTCAAACACTTGTCGAAACGTGGCTCATTGGCCAGTCTCGCTGATATACACACTTGGGAGCGTTAGTTCGAGACCACTTGTTTAAATGATCTTGATAAAGCATCAGTGCGTTGAAGCCAGCTATATTTTGCTCAATAAAAGCCTGGAAGATAAGCAGATGGAAATTTGTGCCAGTTTGTGCCAGAATTCATTGCTAATCAACGTATCTGTGTTTATTCGTATGAATTGTGGGACAGTGGTCTTGATGGTAGTGAGCAGCACCTGGTCAGAGCTTTGCTGAATCCAGAGTCGGACAGCATACTCCTTGGTCTTTTTAGCTATCAGTGAGGTGTCTCCTGAGCCCAGAGGAGAATTCGAGCAGAGGAGTCCTTTCCTGCCGCCATCACTCAAGATAAGCAGAGTTGGCCAGCTGAGCTCAACATTATGTCCCCTCATCTTGAACTGATTTTTTAAAATTAACATTAAGAGGGGAATTTACTTGTCTTAAAATCAGGAACTGTGAACATCTCCAATACTGGTCCCTAAAGACAAACTATTGAAGTCATGATGACAAATACCAACAGAGCTTGAACAAAACAAAACCAGTATTACCTCATTTTACTACTACACAACTGACACACATAGAACATTTGTAATAATATATGTCACTACAATATTCATATTAAATACATTCTGTACATAACTTGTAATTTAAATTGATTGTGATTCCTGGTTCCCTTGTAGTTGAATCAGGACACATATTCATTCATGCCAGTAATGAATACATATTGTTATTTGAAAGTGTATCAGTGACTCTTTTAAGATATCTTTGTAGAGTGTTATATGTATGTGAGTGTCACAGTGTTGTCAAGAGTAGTGGATTAAATTAAATTGTTTATCTGTCTGTTGTTGTGACTTACACTTCACCATACTCATACCCTAGACACATAACGTAGCATCACACTATTCCAGAATAATTCTGACTGAGATATATAGATATGTGGTAGCAAGTAAGGTTATCTATAATACACTACTCTTAATAGATATAGATACCTTCACAGCTGATCTCAGTCAGTACACTAAGTTCCCTATAAGTATTTATAACATCCCACTTCACCACAGGCACAGGTAAAACCCCAGATGAGTCTGGTCAGTTCGCATAGCAACTGAGCGTTGTGTTTACCTAAGGTGGGCCGGGAGATATATTACCCGTCTGTGGACAGATTACAGACACGCTCTTGACAGTCGGAATGAGGTAATAGCATCCGGCGGAATTATTACGAACATATTACTTGAGATTAAAGTAAGAAGTTGTTTGTAATCATTGACGAGAATAGTACGGAAATATAACTTCCATATTTGGAAGACATGACCTTTGCACATAAATTTCCTAGTGAAAATATTTTGAATTACTCCATGCTAAACACTCATGTTTGAAATTATTGGCCGGCACTCGAGATGTAAACATAACTACATTTCTGATTGGGGCCTGGTCTAATAGTAAACAACAAGTGCCAGGAACGAAAGGGGCAACATAACCTGACACTTTAGTCGGCTGAAAGCACTGTAAAAATTCACCTCGCGCCAAGAAGACAACCAGACTTTGCCAGAGTTAAGAATAGTACCAGACCGGACCTTGTTGGAGCATATTGAACGACTTAGACCCCAGGAAAACGCTACCATTTTAACACGGAAAACCGGAATCTCAGAAAACTGTAACACACAGTCAAAAGTGGGAACTTATTGCTAAAATAACAAAGCCCCAGACCACGTGTAAGAGGCATCGTCAAGATGCCTTAAACTATTTCTCTGAGCCAGCAGTCTGTGAGCCTAAAGATTGGCGTAAGTTGTACATTTTAAATTCTATATTTTGCATTATTAACACGTGAACTTATATGTATATAGTGACATGTGAATATTAATATGTAAAAATTGATAGTGGATGTCCAAGTCATTTGAGGCTGGCAACCTCAGCATATAGAATGATGCTTTCATGAACCACCACTGCCAGGGCTGATGACTGCTTTATTGCGAGTTTCTTACAGATTAGCAAAAGTAGATGTAGTCCCAAGTTCTATATGGAGCAGAGAATGATGAAAGAAATGATGTACATAATCTATATTATTAACATTTTCAACCAGTATAGATGTAAATGTAAACATATTCAATCTATACTGTTAACATTTTCAAACATGGTAGATGTAAAGGGAAACATATTCAGTTTATATTATTAACCTTTTCATCCAATGTACAATGTAAGTTAAATTTACATCTATTCAATTTAAATGTAATGAATGTTTTTCCGCTCAATAGGATTAATATTAATTCTCACCGAGGGTAAAAGTTCTGAGGTAGATGGGATGATGAAATGGAAAGAGAGAGGCACATATGTATGTGTCGGAAAACTCAATACTCAGAGGGTATTTTTTCTCTTTTTTTGGGACACTAGTTGGTGGTACCAGTTGAGGGTACTATCTCTGTAACAAGTGAGGGCATAAGTGGCCTGATGTCGACGCTAGACACCATCATCAGACGGGTCTTAGAGACGCGGTACCAACTTTATAGACACTCCCTGACGCTTCTGGGAACTTGCTGCGCCCTACAACATTGATTAGGGACGTGAGTGATCCAGTCCTCCATTTGCTAAGACCCAAACATCAGCTGGAGCAGAACAGACAACTCATTGGCAGCTAAGTAGAAACATAAAAGCTGCCAAGTGAACTCTTACCCATTGATGATGAGCATTTTTGTTAAATAATTATTCATTTTTTAAAACTGTTAAAACAGAATTGATAATTAAATTTGTTTCTTGTATAAAGATAAATCTAAAGTTGATTTCATTATTTTGAATGTACTACATCTGTATGTTTCAGACAATTTCTTAAATATATGTAAGCAGAGCTATATATAATAATAAGAGGAAATTCGCTGAATTAACTCAGCTGGGGGCTTGAACGAGCTAACGAACTTTAAGATAATCCTATCCTTCACCAAGGTTGACGGCAGATACTAGAGTTAACATTTGCTCAGCCTCACGCAGCATTGTTCTCGCTTTCTGAATATGTTGGGACCACTACCTTGTGGTAGAAGCATCATTATCCTTCTATCTACAACTCTGCCAAGAGTAATCTTGTGCAAAGGTAGACATATTTGAAGACGCACATCAGTCACTCTTGAGTTTTGGTCACTGTTGGACCACTGCTGCAGAGCTAAGGGGAGGCAACGCGTGACAGAATCCTTACTTCTATTCTTTCCTGGCTTCAGTCCGAGCTGTCTGCTTTGACGATTGTGGAATTCAGGGTTGTATGTCTAAAATGTTCTACGTTATATTGCAGTTGTCCTGCCCACGCTTACACCTGGCGTTTCCGGCAAAACTTCCAATCAACGTGAATGTATATTAGCCTCTAAACTGCTAAGGCAATAGCATTTGAAAGTGCATGTTATGACAACTTTCCTCATGGATTTTTCTGCTTTACTCATGCGTTTGTAAAATTTAAACGGTCATTCTCTGTATATGGAATTGGTATTTTCGTCAATTCTTGGTGATTATTACCACCACACCTTCTTACATTTATCTTCTTATAACAAGCATGTGCAGAAGTTTATTACCGCATTTCAGACGTCTCAGGTGTGTCTGTAATATACCACCAGATCGATAATTGACCGGCACTCCCTATACAAACAAACACCGGGAGTCATTACTTGAATATGATGGGTCACCAATCTGGGTTTACCCGTAACTCATCTCCGCGAGGGCGGGCAGGCAAACATGACACGTATGAATGGAAGAAGTGTAAACATTAACACGAAAATACCAAATACTGTCGGAGGTTGAAAAATAGAATGTGCCAACAATCGAATGGCGCACATAATTAGTACGCCCAATAAAGGTAGATCAAAACTGTCAGAGAGGAAAAGAGAGCGAACAAAATTATGCGACAGATATGGAAAGACATAGAACAAATCCACCTGACAGGATGACTTGGCATAAGGTTATTGAAGGTCTAACCTCCATGGAGAGTTGCAGGATGATGATGGATTTAGCGAAAATTAATGAATCTATCCCGTTCAACACCTGATAGGTTATATTTATGATACGCTCACACACACATATATATACATACATATATAAATACTTACATATATATCAGAAACTTTATTCTCCTTTAAATACATTGACAGGTATGATACAATAAATACAACGTACCAAATAGGAGAATCATTAGAATGCACAGTATTGTGGAATGCGTCTGAGTGTTTTACATCTAATATGTTCATATCTTATACATAGGTAAAAAAAAGGTAAAGGAACCCGTTACACGCCCATTGAGGCATATTGGGAATATGGTGTTAGGCCCATATTATCTTGACCGTCGGCACACTAGGGGTGATGTGGTCGGCATCACGCCGGCCGCCTTAACCTTCCCAGAGTAGCTCTGGTACCCATTTGGGGCTGGGTCGACCCAGGAGCCGTTTGTGGCCTAAAAATTTTCCGCCTCATCTGGGGATCGAACCATAGACCACTGCGCTAGGAAGCCAGTGCACTAACCACTACGCTACCGCGGCTCCATCTTATACATAAACTAGCAGTAACCCGTCAAACTTGACGGGTTTTTAATTAGTGTGCTGTTTCCGTTTCCGGATGAGCAGATAGAAGTACATTCTTAGAGTGTTTTTGGTTTCTTTCCATTATACAGTGTAATCAAACTGTTCATGAACACCGTCGTTTGAACGCTTTTCTTTGTTGATTGTAACTATTTTCGGGAAAGTATATATAATGGAAACAATACAATTTTTCAACACGGTTGCATTCCTCAGCTGTGACCAACGTACACACGGCGAGAATTATGTTATTTTAGATTCAGTTTAAAAGTTCTTTGATGACAACATTTCGTGTGAAAGTGCGTGGATTGTTTTAAAAGAGTGTTCCCTGATAATAAGTGGTTTTAACAAAAACTTTCAAGTTTTCATGATTTGTACACCGGGTGAGGGCTCATGCACACCAATTTTTACGCACGTTTTCTTTGTCGAGCGCTACTAATTTCGTGAAAGAATATAAAAATAAATAAATAAAACCAAAGTATTTGTTTTATATAACACCCACGCCGCGCAAGTTGAACACCGTGCGTTGCGCACTTTTTTTTCTGGCGCGAGTTACTATTTTGAGTGAGACCGACCGATGTAACATACATCGGTAATTATGTTAGTTGGGATGGGATGGGATACCAGCATCTTTATTCTTCATAAAAAATATTGACAAGTAGTGGTGTGATACATTAGATACAACAATTGTGTGATACATTAAATGTAACATATCATGTAGGAGATTAGATTTAACAACAATCTCTAAAATGTCTCTTATATATTAGTATGGGTATTTTTTACATTCAGTCTTCCATATCTTGTTCGACCTTAGGATTACACTGGTGCTAAAATATTTACATAATACTCCGGCTTCAAATTTCCTCAGTCCCAAAGACATTCATCCGCTTACAAAAATTTACATGTACATGTCCTAAACTCACCCGTGTGTTACCGGGGCCAGAAAGGGGAGCAAAGAATAGTAACACTGTTCCCTGCCAAGCATGTCGTAGAAAACGACTAAGGAGGGTTGGGCATGGGACTGGTTACTCCATCCTGTAAAAACATTAAACCACAAAAAACTTCAACAAACATGAACAAGTCAATTAAAGAAAATAAAACACAGCCATCCAAGACAGGGGAAGGTCCTCTCGCAGGGAGGCGCATGATGCAACACAGTGAAAGCCGAAAGGAGTCTGTGTTGCTGACTAACCTTCTTTCTTCTAGGAGAATTTCCAGATTTGGCACCTGGAATTGTCGGACATTAAACGAACAAGGGAAAGTGGCACAAGTAGCAGCAGAAATGAGGGAATATAAAATCGAGGTTCTGGGACTGTGTGAAACAAAGTGGAAGGGGGTAGACAGGAAGAAACTCATCACAGGTGAATTGGTGCTGTCCTCAGGACATGAAGACGAAAGTTCACCCCACAGTGAAGGGGTAGCTCTTATGTTATCTAAAGAAGCACAGAAAGCACTCATTGAATGGGAAGCCGTTGGATCCCGAATAATAACAGCTTCTTTTAAAACAGCTAAAAAGAAAATAAATGTAAATGTCATCCAATGTTATGCACCAACTAATGACAAAGAAGAGTCTGTGAAAGAAGCATTTTATACTAGACTACAGGAAATTATGGAAAAAGTAAAAAGAAGAGACATCACAATTTTGATGGGTGACATGAATGCAAAGATAGGTACAGTTAACACCGGCTTTGAAGAAGCCATGGGAAAACAGGGGATAGGAATAATGAATGAAACTGGGGAACTATTCTCAAACTTCTGTGCATCAAATCAACTGGCTATAGGAGGAAGCATGTTTCCACATAAGAGAATACACAAGGCAACATGGATATCACCAGACCATAGAACGGAAAATCAGATTGATCATATATGCATAAACAAGAAGTTTAGATCATCATTGCAGGATGTAAAGGTATATAGAGGAGCAGATGTAGCATCAGATCACCACCTTCTGATAGCCAAAGTAAAAATGAAACTCAAGAGATATGGAACAATGCAAAATTATAGATAACAATTTAATGTAGGACATGTAAGAAATCAAGAAACAAGAGACAAATTTGCGGTCACAATATCCAACAAATTCCAAGTGCTCCAACAGCTGGAAGATGCAGAGAATACAGAAGACTATTGGCAGCAAATCAAAACGATATGGAATGAGACATGAGAAGAAATACTGGGGAAAAGGGAACGACAACAAAAAGCATGGATAACAACAGAAACCATCAATAAGATAAAAGACAGGAAAAACAAGATTTCAGATTTAAACACAAGCAAAACCAGAAGTTCCAAAGCCAAGCCTCAAGAAGTGTACACAGAAGCAAACAAAGAAGTAAAAAGACGTATCAAAAGAGACAAGAGGAAGTATATTGAGGAGTTGGCAAGAGAGGAAGAAGATACTGCAGCCAAAGGGAATATGAGAGAACTGTATAACAGCACAAAGAAGCTAACGGGGAAATACAAGCAAACAAGTTGCTTCACAAAAGACAAGAATTGAAAACTGCTCAGCAATATACAAGAGCACATGAAGAGGTGGACAGAATATTTTGAGGACCTTCTCAATAGACCAGCTCCACAAAACCCCCCGGACATCCAGCCAGCAGAAGAAGAGCTACAAATTAACGGTGAAAGACCAACGAAGGAAGAAATAAAGAAAGCCATAAAGCTTCTAATAGATGGAAAAACGTCTGGACCTGATGGCATTCCAGCAGAGGCCATCAAAGCAGATTTCGACACGGCTACAGAGATGTTATATAAATTACTTGGTAAAGTCTTGGAAAAGGAAGAGATACCAGCAGAATGGAAGGAAGGATATCTGGTTAAGTTGTCTAAGAAGGAAAATTTACAAGAGTGCACAAATTATAGAGGAATAATGTTACTTTCAGTGCCAGGAAAAGTATTAAACAGGATTATCCTTGAAAGATTAAAAGAGTCCATAGACAAGAAACTGAGAGATGAACAAGCAGGTTTTCAACAAAACAGATCCTGTAGAGACCAGATAGCCACTTAGAGAATAATAGTTGAACAAAGTCTGGAATGGAATTCACCACTATACATCGGATTTGTGGACTACGAAAAGGCATTTGACAGTGTAGACAGAGAATCACTTTGGAAATTGATGAGGCATTATAGAGTTCCCCTGAAGATCATTAATTTAATAAAGAAAACATATGAAGACATGACATGCAGAGTTCTTCATGAAGGACAGCTTACAGAACCGTTTGGGATAAGAACAGGAGTGCGACAGGGATGCCTCTTGTCTCCATTTCTTTTCTTACTAGCAATAGACTGGGTTACGAGAACATCGACAACACACAACATAAATAGAATCCAGTGGACTCTGACTAAGCAGTTGGATGATCTGGATTTTGCTGATGACTTAGCTCTTCTGTCCCATAACCGTAATCAGATGCAGGACAAATTGAAAACACTCGATGAGAGGTCACAGCAATTGGGTCTGAAAATACACAGGGAAAAGACAAAGATAATGAGAATAAATGCAGGCAATGATAACAGGGTTGAACTTGAAGAAGCACCAATACAAGATGGAGAATCGTACACATATCTTGGCAGCAATATAGACAAAGTTGGAGGGACAGACAGTGATATCAAAATAAGAATACAAAAAGCAAGAGGATCTTTCATTGCATTGGGAAATATATGGAGATCAAGAGAAATCGGATCCAACACGAAAATAAGAATCTTCAACTCAAATGTGAAGTCAGTCCTATTGTATGGCTCTCAGACATGGAGAACAACAAAGACAACAACCAAAAAGCTACAGACTTTCATAAATGGGTGCTTGCGTAGAATAGAGGGATTGAAATGGTATGACAAGGTTATACTGATGGAACTTATGACAAGAACTAGACAAGTGCCAGTGGAACAAGAGATGAGAAGAAGAAGATGGCGATGGATAGGACACACACTGAGGAAACCTGTTGATAGTATTACAAGGCAGTCCTTGTTCTGGAACCCCCAGGGCAAGAGAAGCAGAGGTAGACCAAGAAGCACATAGAGAAGAGAGCTGGAAACAGAGGTGAAAATGATAAGGAGAACGTGGAAAGAACGATGGCACGTGACAAGAGGACTTGGCATGTGTTTGTTGAAAGCCTATGCTCCTTTTGGAGTGGAGGGTTATGAATGTCCTAAACTGCCAATTATCAGTACATAGATAGATAGATAGATAGATAGATCGAGCGATCGATAGATAGATAGATAGATAGATAGATAGATAGATAGATAGATAGATAGATAGATAGATAGATAGACTGATAGAAACATACATATATACATACATACATACATCTTCTTCTTCTTTGATCCTTAGCCGCCGACTGTCAAATCAGTCAGTGGCCATCACGTCTGGTGGCGTGTTGAAGGGCAGTAACAAACTGCTTCCACCTTGTTTGGTTGGCGGCCATCCTTCGTGCAGTGCCCCAGCTCTGGTTCATTCTTTGTATCTCGGCCTCCACAGTTCTCCGCCAAGTTGTTTTTGGTCAGCCTCTCTGCCGCTTTCCTTCGGGGGTCCAAGGCATAGCTGTTCTTGTAGTGGCATCGGGGTCTTTTCTGAGGACGTGGCCAACCCAACTCTAGCGTCTGCCAGCTATGATGGTGTGCATGCTTTCTTGGTTACTCCGAGTAAGTAGTTCTTGGTTAGTGATAGTATTCGGCCAAAAGATTCTGAAAATTTTCCTTAGGCAGATTGTGTGGAAGGAGGACAGTTTCGACATTTGCTTCTCTGTTACTCTCCAACTTTCCGCAACATAGAGAAGCACAGAAAGTACACAGCTCTCATATAATCTTAATTTGGTGTTTGGGACCCAAAGATGCAGCAATAGAGAATGCAGTCAGCGACCCATAGCTTGACTGCTTGCGTCAGGGTCAGCGAACCAGAGCTGACCAAGACCCTACTCCACCTTCACGTGGTGGTCCTGGAAACAGGCTGCATCACTGCAGTCTGGCTAAGAGAGAAGGGATCGAAGAGGGAAGGCAAACCCGGTCCCAAAAAATGCCGTGCTGAAGTCGGATGTGTCGGCGGAAAGACGCAGATATCGCAGCTCCGGTGTAAACAGACACAAGGCAGGCTTTTCAGGACGAACGAGGAAGAAGAAGAAGAACTTGGTGTTTGTGCTGTACTGGGAAGAGCTCTAGATGTTGTTGAGACCAGCAAAGGCTGTTCTCGCTTTATTTATTCTGTTCTTGATGTCTTTGCTTGTTCTGCCGTCTGGTGTTACTATGTATCCTAGGTATGTAAATGTGTCCGTCTGTTCCAGCTTCTGGTTCCTTTTTGCTATGGGCTCAGGACTGCCCACATTGAGTGTCATGACCTCTGTCTTCTTTAGACTGATGTTCAGACCCACCTGCTGGCTATACTTATTCAGGCTATCTGTTTTCTCTTGGATGTGTTGATGTGAACGCAAAATATATTGATACCCCTAAAACCAAATGTTTATTAAAACGGGACTGGTGAAAACCTGGACATAAAACCCCAAGATGCAGCAATAGTGAATGCAGTCAGCGACCCATAGCTGTACTGCTTGCATCAGGACCAGCGAACCAGAGCTGGTCAAGACCGCACTCCACCTCCACGTGGTGGTCCTGGAAACAGTCTGCAGCAGTGCAGTCTGGCTGAGCGAGTGCGGATCGAAATGGGAAGGCAAACCCGGTCCCTAAAAAATGCCGTGCTGAAGTCGGATGTGTCGACCGAAAGGTGCAGATATCACAGCTTAGGCGTAAACAGACACAACGCAACCACCGTCCTTTTCAGGGCGAACGAAGAAGAAGAAGGACATAAAACCTGCACGTGCACACAGAAGCTTATCATGGACAATGAGCGAAGAAGATCACTGGAGACTAGAAATACGTGGTTTTACAAATCCATTTTAAGAATCCCAAGGACAACTCAAAAGTCTAATAAAAGTGTTTGAAAAGAAGCTAATTAGGAAAAAACAAGTATTCAAAATATTAAGGGACGGTCACATTAATTTTGGTTAACAGACGTGGACTATGGAAACACATCGTGACGACTGGCAGAGGTGATAAAAGAAAGTTAGACTTGTAACAAAAAAGAGATAATATACTGGGCAGCGTACAGCATGGCAAAGGAAAAAGCCAGCAACAGAAATGAGAGAACGTTAGAAATCAGAAGTTGTGGAGAAACTTGGTGGTTCAAGGTAAACCCTTAATAATGAAGACGGCATGTGAGAGTTAAAAAATAAATAAAGAACAAACAAACAATTACTAACTAACTAACGCATCATGCATACACACAAACTGTGGAAAGATTCACAATGAAGAGTACTGGAAGTTAAAAAGTATGTCGATCCAAAATGTAAAGCTCTACTCCAGGCGCTCCCAACCTGTTTTTGGACCTCGTACCTCATTGGCTTTGAGTAAACATTCCGGTACCGCTTATTCAATGTGAGAGGAAATGCATTCTCGTGTTTACTATGTTTATGCACATCTCATCCCAGCTAACATAATTACCGATGTATGTTACGTCAGTCGGTCTCACTCAAAAAAAGTAACTCGCGCCAGAAGAAAAAGTGCGCAACGCACGGTGTGCAACTTGCGCGGCGTGGGTGTTATATAAAACAAATACTTTGGGTTTTTTTTTTTTTTTTTTTAATTCTTTCACGAAATTAGTAGCGCTCGACAAAGAAAAAGTGCGTAAAAATTGGTGTGCATGAGCCCTCACCCGATGGTTTTCAATCTTGAAAACTTGAAAGTTTTTGTTAAAACCACTTATTATCAGGGAACACTCTTTTAAAACAATCCACGCACTTTCACACGAAATGTTGTCATCAAAGAACTTTTTAATTGAATCTAAAATAACATAATTCTCGTCGTGTGTACGTTGGTCACAGCTGAGGAATGCAACCGTGTTGAAAAATTATATTGTTTCCATTATATATACTCTCCCGAAAATAGTTACAATCAACAAAGAAAAGCTTTCAAACGACGGTGTTCATGAACAGTTTGATTACACTGTATAATGGAAAGAAACCAAAAACACTATAAGAATGTATTTCTATCTGCTCATCCGGGAACGGAAACAGCACACTATAATTAAAAACCCGTCACGTTTGACGGGTTATTGCTAGTATAAATATAAATAAAAAGATTAATTAATTTTACATAAGGAAAACTTTTTTCACAACGTTTTCATAAAGTTGTTAAATATTTATCAGAGCACAGTCAAATAAATTAATGAGACCCTTGATTATGTTTCTTGTCAACTAAAAGTTTCATTTGTGGTACAGTTTTTGAAAGAGCAACCTGTATATCATGTTTAGCGACCAGTATGTTTCTTGTTTTGGATTTGATTGAGAACTTGACTTGCCGTTCTCTCTATCCCATAATTTTGTTCACAAACTCTACTACTTTTGGGATAGATCAGTAGGATAAGAAGATAACATACTTATTAATCCAATATTCCCCGTACACCCCTTTACAAGCTTCTCATTCCCTCCTGAGGTTATATACACCTCAGGTAGAGAACCCTTCTTATAATCAATGGACCGCCATTCGTACAATGCCGGAGTTACAAAAGGGATTAAGAGAAGGAAAACAAAAATCAGAACAAAGTGAATGCGTAGAAATTGTGAAAGAAAAGTCACATCTGGTAGTGGCATAAAGCATTCTGCAGCAAATTGTTTATTTTGTTCAAGCGTGCTGGAAAAGCAGAATTGAAAATGGATGCCTATGAATGTTAAAGCGAAATCTGCTATCGGAAAAAGCGTTTGTCAGACAATGAGTAATGCCTGGGGTAAAGCTGTAAAAGGAAGGGAAGCTAATGAAGAATAATTGTATGCAGAACCGCAAAAGACTTGTTTACGCCTATTTTATCTTGGTATACAGTTAGAACAGCTGGACGAAGTTGGTTTAATCGAGTAATAAGTTAGTTATTTTGGAAAATATTGTCTTCGTAAACAAAGGAGCGAGTTTACGGAGCAATTAAACAATGACCTAAACAAAAACAAACAACCCATTTATAAAACCCACTATAAAATTGTGACTCTCAGAAGTTATGTCTATCCCATTTAAATTCCAGAACCAGAAGGATTGATGGAAAGAGACCAGTTTCTCAACCCGTGGGTGTCAGCAATAAAAGAGTCTGCAGATGCCTCTTCGTTACCAGACGTGGATTCATCGACTTATTTTATCTTATAGCATTTCTAGAAGAGATAAGTTATTGCCTTTTTATTTTGGTGTTTCTTTACTTAAAACCTTTTTAGGGGTCTAATCTGGACCGAATTATCCATTAAGCCAAGCAGATTGAAGCCTATGGACCCGGAGCTCGTGGGGCCCCGTGCATAAGGTAAAAAAAAAATAATTAAAAACTGCATAGATTTTTCAATAAAATGTTTTCATTGTGTTTACTTACCTTAATAATAATAACAATAATACTAATAAACATTAATAAAAAAATAATTACCAATAAAAGAGGTAAGCAATGCTAACAAACTAACATACAAGTCTATTAATAATACTAGTATAAACCATCACCATGCCATGTCGTTTGAAAAAACATTTTAAAATTATTGCCTATTGCAGAGGTTTTCAAACTTTTTTGGTCCGCGGCTCCCTTGACCAGTGCATAAATCACCGCGGCTCCTCTCTATACTATATATTATATATAAGCAATTGTACCCAAAAAGATATTAATGACTTCTGAATGTGCATATTTTACACCAGCATCCGCCATGATAACGTCAGAGTTAGTGATCAGCTGTTCGTAACATAGATCTGCTCTGGAGTTTTATGGTGCATTTGTCAATAACTTCTAGTACCTAATGACACGTATTGGTACATGTAATAATACCTCGGCGCAAACATGTCGTCCTACGAAGATCTATATTTATTGATGGACCTTGGCTCGTAATATCGAGCCCAACACTTTTCCCAAGCCACCGCGACGCCCTTAGCCGAGGGCCGCGACGCCCCTGGGAGCCGCGAAGCACAGTTTGAAAACCTCTGGCCTATTGGGTGAAAGGGGGCCCAAACATAAAAAACCTAGAGGCCCTTCTTGACTTAATCCAGCTCTGGGTCTAATTATGTTGTTGTTTGTTGAGAGCTGCTCCAGGCATTAATAACCCGAAAATACACAAATGACTCCACCTTTACCACAGATTTAAAAAAAAAAACTTCAGCTATAAAATCAGGCCTTGTATTTATTCTCATTATCTTAGCATTCTCCCTGTGTATTTTCCGACCTACTTGCTGCGATCTCCCATCAAGCATTTTAGTTTTCAGAAAATACACAAATAGTATCATTCAAAAGAACAGTTGTGCGACCCCAGCTGAGGTTCAAAGATGTGTGCAAGAGAGACATGAGGGCACTGGACATAAATCAAGCAACCTGGGAGGGTGAAGCTGCCGATCGCACCAAGTGGCGTTGCTCTCTCTACTGCGCCACATCAGATTGGGCGAAAAGAAGCTCTCACGGCCAGCAGAAGACAGGAGACAACATCGAAAGGAACACCAAGAAAATAAGCAGCTGAGGGCTGTCACCTCAGGGGCGCATTCCCATAGTCATTTATGACTGAAGGGGATATTATTATTATTATCATATTACCCATAGGGTCAATCAAGACTTTACTGACATTCTCAAATATGCAACATTATTCCACACATATTCATGGTACTGGTTTCAGTCATCATCTCATGACAACGTTTCAGACTCAAGGTACTAGTTCCAGTCATCATCTCATGACAACATTTCAGACTCATGGTACTAGTTCCAGTCATCATCTCCTGACAACATTTAAGACTTAAGGTACTAGTTCCAGTCATCATCTCATGAAAACATTTGAGACTCATGGTACTAGTTCCAGTCATCATCTCATGACAACATTTCAGACTCATGGTACTAGTTCCAGTCATCATCTCATGACAACATTACAGACTCATGGTACTAGTTCCAGTCATCATCTCATGACAACATTTCAGACTCATGGTACTAGTTCCAGTCATCATCTCATGACAACATTTCAGACTCATGATACTAGTTCCAGTCATCATCTCATGACATTTCAGACTCATGGTACTAGTTCCAGTCATCATCTCATGACAAAATTACAAACTCATGGTACTAGTTCCAGTCATCATCTCATGACAACATTTCAGACTCATGGTACTAGTTCCAGTCATCATCTCATGACAGCTGTTGGGAGTAGAAAATGCATTAATTTTAACGCCGAGTTTGGCACTTTGCCATTTCACCCAAATAGCCACTCTATGTCACGTGATGAGACTGGCTGTGAAAGTATTGCTAACGAGGCGGGTGAAAACGAGAGTTAGCGAAGTGGGCTGTCAGTGTCCAGCCGTTTTACGGTGGAGATGTGTGTTTGGGCGTGTGTGGATAGCCCTAATGTATATTCCTGTTTTTACATGGAAGTATACTACTGTATGGCATATTTAACATTCATAATTGTTCATGCAAATGAGTGACTATTATTATTATTATTAATCTTGATTGTGTTCTTATTGCCTGACCACATCAATGGGTCTAATGTGAAGTTCGTCGTAATGTGTATTAAAGTTACAAACCGTCACTCAGTTATTATTACTTTCGTTGGAGAAAGAGATGTGTGCACAAAGTAAGTTAATACTAAGAGTTAATGTTTATTCGCCAGGTACGTAAAGAGAGAACCCTGGACATTACATTTCTATCCATTGTGGTGAAGTGGGATGTTATAAATACTTATAGGGAACTTAGTGTACTGACTGAGATCAGCTGTGAAGGTATCTATATCTATTAAGAGTAGTGTATTATAGATAACCTTACTTGCTACCACATATCTATATATCTCAGTCAGAATTATTCTGGAATAGTGTGATGCTACGTTATGTGACTAGGGTATGTGTATGATGAAGTGTAAGTCACAACAACAGACAGATAAACAATTTAATTTAATCCACTACTCTTGACAACACTGTGACACTCACATACATATAACACTCTACAAAGATATCTTAAAAGAGTCACTGATAAACTTTCAAATAACAATATGTATTCATTACTGGCATGAATGAATATGTGTCCTGATTCAACTACAAGGGAACCAGGAATCACAATCAATTTAAATTACAAGTTATGTACAGAATGTATTTAATATGAATATTGTAGTGACATATATTATTACAAATGTTCTATGTGTGTCAGTTGTGTAGTAGTAAAATGAGGTAATACTGGTTTTGTTTTGTTCAAGCTCTGTTGGTATTTGTCATCATGACTTCAATAGTTTGTCTTTAGGGACTAGTATTGGAGATGTTCACAGTTCCTGATTTTAAGACAAGTAAATTCCCCTCTTAATGTTAATTTTACAAAGTCAGTTCAAGATGAGGGGACATAATGTTGAGCTCAGCTGGCCAAGTTAGCTTATCTGGCGTGATGGCGGCAGGAAAGGACTCCTCTGCTCGAATTCTCCTCTGGGCTCTGGAGACACCTCACTGATAGCTAAAAGACCAAGGAGTATGCTGTCCGACTCTGGATTCAGCAAAGCTCTGACCAGGTGCTGCTCAGTACCATCAAGACCACTGTCCCTGAAATCAAGAAGGATGTACCTTCTACTTCATAACTAACTTAAACTCTCCTGTTACATTGATCACAACACAGCACAAACATTGAGTTCAGAGCATTAGGCCAACTGTCAGCTTCATTTGAAATACTTTATTCCAGTATTACCCTTCTTAATGGTTACTACGCCTCTGCACTTCCAGCATTATTTCTTTCTAGTCAATCATCCAGGTGTCAGTGTACTGTTTGGCCATTCCATGCCGTTTTACTTCTCTCCGACACCCTCTGTTCAGGCTGGAGCATTACAGGCTTTACCTCACGTTGGCCACTGAACTACACATATATATACAGGCATAAATCAACAATTCACATTCAATTTTCATTAAAAGATATTGAATGGTTCAAGCTTACCACAATTCATACGAATAAACACAGATACGTTGATTAGCAATGAATTCTGGCACAAACTGGCACAAATTCCCATCTGCTTATCTTCCAGGCTTTTATTTAGCAAAATATATGCTGGCTTCAACGCACTGATGCTTTATCAAGCTATTTTAAACAAGTGGTTTCGAACTAACGCTCCCAAGTGTGTATATCAGCGAGTCTGACCAATGAGCCCCGTTTCGACAAGTGTTTGAAAAAATGTTACCTTTCCCCGTTTCCCCTAACAACCAAGATAGTATTTATAGCCCGACCAATCGTGGTTAGGCTTTCATTTGTTGCGCTCCAATCAATTTGGAGTTTACATGGTAGGCTATTTCTGTAACGTAAATTTTTTTTCAAACACGTTAAAAAAAAATCTTATGAGCAGAAATGATTTTATGCTGTCAGGCACCCCCAATATTTTATTTTGGGTATAATTTATTAATTCCTGGACTATTTGCGTAACGTTTTACATATTATTTGTCAGCAAGCCCTAAGGAACCCAAAAATACAAATTTAAAGGAGCTACGTGGCTGCATTCAAAATATGCAATTTCTTCTACCTCCTGTTTCGAAGATGTGCTGTCTGGGTACTGTTATGTTCTCAACCGTAAACCCATCTAATGTTATCTTTTCTAATAAGAGTTTTTTATGATTTATAAACCTAACTCTGGGAAAGGGTAGTGTATTTTATCACTGTCCGTCTGAAAAAAAATTAGTGCATGTAGACTTACACGCGTGATGCATGCGTTCCTGATTTTCAGCCCTCCCCTCTCTCTTTATCCTTTTGTCCATCTGTTCGTTCGTTTTGGTAACGCAGTATAATTAATGTTAGGATTAATTTAGGTCATTACGCAGTACGTCTCAATGTTTTTCTTAGAAATGCAGCACACGTTTCATTGAAGAAGGCGGGTAATAATACAGTAAGCTTTTATATCAACGTGAAAGCGTTACAATTTGCAGACGAAGCAGAAAACAAGGGGGATTTCGAGTACATTCTTTGTGACAGCACTGTTATTTTACCATTGCTCTTCTCTTTATTAATTTTATTTGTTAGGCTTCATATTTACCTAATAATTTATATATGTGGATTAGAATATTTCATGACATCCATGTTGGATACACATAAACAGTCGTGCAAACGCAAAAGGCAGGAATAAGCACGAAATATAAATAAACCACCCTCAACAGATGGGTAGCCAAGCCATTGTGCCTCGCGAATTTTTATGCCAGAATTAATTATGTGCACCAAGTTTATCTATAATGCATGTGCATCAATTGAACTATAACATGATTGAATATGAGACAGGAGTTCAGATGCACTTTTAATGCAACGTGTTTTAAGCTATTTAGAAGAACAACAATGACTTTTTCTTCGTGTAAATGATCTTTCTTGCAAACGAACCTTTTTGCAAACACTGCGGTGAAACCAGCAACCGTGGAAACGAAACTTTCTGACGCACAGCGGCAAATTAGCCACGCCCCGTGATCTTTACCGGCAGCAGAAATTTAGGTCAACAAACACGCTTTTATTGATTTCTGTTTATGGAACATTTTAAAGACGAACGGAGGACCTAGTTTTTCCAAAAACATTGAAGGCTTTCAGGGACCATACGTGTACTAACATTTATAAATCTATAAAAGAAACTTTACGGACCTTATTATTAAGAAATGAATAAAACAGTTCGACTAGACGACATATTATCACACACGTTTTCAGAACTATAGTTTCTATTTTGTATCAGTGTTCCTGATTCACGCGAGACAGTGTTAACAACGTTACGCCGTGTTCAGACCAAAATACTTTAGTCTGCATTTTAAGATACGTCTAGTTTCATTTTAACAGCTTGTTTAAAGCATCTTGTGCTTTCATAGCGTGCTCCATCTTTGCTATTTTTCTTTTTTTCTATTTTATATGTTCAGTGTTGCTTTTTTTTTTTTTTTTTTAGGTATCATTTTTGTTCATTCATCTTCGGAAGTATGATGAAAGGTGATTTTCTATAGGTTTATGTGAGGTTTGCATTTAAGGAATTTTAGCGCTTTGACGCATTCATACTGATAGTCCTTTTTTGCATTGCGAACATTTCATTTTTGTTTAGATGTGGCGTTAGGTATCACATTTTGTTATTGTTTCGTATATATGTCTCACATTGTCAGTTGTTGTAATAGTGCTTTCTATACCTTCTTCTCTTTAGTTGTTAATGTGACGGTTGTTTCGTTTTAGTTGTGAATTATCTGTAGTGTCTAATAATTATTATTTTTTTTACATGTTAATATAGAATATTGTTTTTGTTGTCTTATTTTAGTTAATTTTGATTTGTTTTTGTGTGTGTTGTATTTGAAAATATACCATTGTTGACTCCGTTTTATGATTGAGTACAGTTTATACTGGTGAAGAGGTAGCTTAAAACGCGAATGGTTAAAATGAACGAATGTCAACAATATTCTTCAAACGAACTTCAACAAGTAGTGTTGAACTGGGTGAACTGGGCAAGTACTGGCAGTACATAAGTCGGTGATGACTGTACATAGATGTTATTCAACATGACACATACGGAGTGGACAATAGAGGTGGGCAAATTGACACACTCAACTGTTTCGAAACAGTTAGCGCAGTGATTTAAACTGTTTCGAAACAGTGAGTCGACACAACGACACAACGACACAATTGCCCGTATCGGGGAGAAAGAAGTCTCTTATAGACAGTACCGGCGCGGGTATACATGAACTGTGTGAGACACTTTCCTCTGTTTTTACTGTCGTGTGTGAAAATCTATGGCGTTTCGTGTGACCACAATTCAATATTTTTACACAAGTCTTCATTATGATGTAATAAAACGTAGATATGATGATAGCTGCAGTATATGGGAAAATAATAAAAAACAACAATAATAATAACAGTAATAATAACACATGATATCAAACTAGAGTAAGCTAGATTTGGTAGACAATGATTCAAATCCACACCGAGTACACATATCAGCAGAGCTAATAAAGTGTATATTACATTTATACGAACACACACTGACACTTTCAACTTTAACATAGCGCCTAAAACATTGACAACTGCAACACTGACACAATTTCCAGTGTCTATAACTTCTCAGCAAAAATAATATCACTTGTAAAATCAAGTCATCATAATACATCCCTGAAAAATATGACATGTTTGATATTCCATACTAATGTTCCGAACGGTTGATTCAAATTTTACATAGGCTCAGACAGTGTGTCGCTGCAAAACAGCGAGGCAGACGAAAGAAACAAGCAGGAAGTGTCGAATCGCTCGCTGTTTCGAAGCATTGTTTCGACACATACCGTCATACACACACTAGCCATCTCTAGTGCCTAGTCATACTTGAAGTTGACGAACCCTTGAATAATAAAATACCAGAACACACGTTACATTTTACTTTGTTGTCTTTGATCTTTACAAAATAATCCCAAACAGGGCTTCTCCCCGCCATAAATGAAGATTAAATGAGGTTGAACACAAGTTTTAAACACTATTTTATGTATAAACAAAACACGTTTTCTTACGAGAGCGCCTGAAGTCAGGAATCAAGAGTACCGTAACATGCGTATAATTAGCGCTTGGATGAAAAAGAACTATGGAACTGTTTCGAAACAGCAGACTACAAGTAAATTAACTGAAACAATGAGACATGAGTCGTGACACCCTAGTATGCAGATTTACTTATTCTCGTTAGTACAAATCTATGGTATTTCGTGTGACCACTGTTAAGAATTTTACACAGTCGTTTTCATTATGATGATATGCAAGGGGAACATGCTGACAGCTGCAGTAAAAGTGAAAAAAATTATAATAATAACAGTAATAATGACACATTATATAAAACTAGAATAGGTACAGTCAGCGACAATGATTCAACTCAAACCGAGCAGACACCTAATAGTAGTAAGCCTCTTTCAGTCCTGAGGAATTATTTAAAAAAAAATTATGACTTGTTTGATTTTCCATACTATCTATGAACGCCATATGTAGCGCACGCTTGACACATGAGACAATGATACAGTGTGCCTTTTGCAAAACAGCGAAGCAGACGGGAACTGAAGCTGCTGTTCGAAGCAGGCTATGTGTCGAATCTGCGTGAGACAATGTGTCTCTGCAAAACAGACAGGACGTGACACTGTTTCGACACCGCAAAAATCTGCGCATCGAATCGTTCGGGTACGACGCAGTTTCGACACATTGTTTCGACACATAAACACAGTAGCCATCTCTAGTGGACAAGACTAACATCGTCACAGGCGCAAAGATCATACATCAGCATAATGGTAATTACTTTTAAAGTTCCTGAAGATTCTCTACCAATAAAGTCCTCTGACTCAAGTGACTAAGGATCACAAAACTGTTACCGTATAATATTCTTCTCATTCAAGTCCATTGACCTTCCTTCAAGGACGTCTATCATGGTAACGTATTCATACTCCAGGATAAAATCTTCCATATCATACTTCACAATCCCATACGTTCTCCAAAACATAACGTTAGATAGCATATAGTTTCAAACAAAGTCATACACGATAATACGAACAGGTTAGAGATTCCAGTTGACTAACCTCTCCCATTCTATGCCACGCTTCTGGCATTGTTGAATGTACGGCATATAAAAATATGAAGCATACGAATAAATAAACTGGTTTACACGTAGGTATTATTCCTCTACGGTAATCTAATATGACCACCGACTCCGTCTGTCCATTCTAGGAAATTACATGCTAAGATGACTTCCCGCTAGACTACAACTGGGAGCGGCCTGATACTTTAGTTTACGGCAATAAATATACAAATATAACCGGGGCGACACTTACATGATCCTTCCATCATTGGCTTCGTCAAGAATACCAATTGAATCAATATAACATACTGGCTTATACAAAACTGCCAGAAAATTCCAATAATCTATATCTCGGACATAACAAAGTCCGCACTGCCCCGTTCAAAACATGACGTCACAATCCCCAAACTAGGTTACCCGTGCGTCCAAAGCAACTCACACTGCATTGTGCACGTCAGTGCGTGAATCAATCGAACGCTCAAATAATAAAATATATAAAGACTGGTGCGTACATTTGGCAGGACCGAAGACTACCCCCTTAGGTAATAAATGTACGTAACAGCTCCCTTATCACCTCCCCTTAAAAAAATTAATTCTATTAATTTTTTTGAACTTAATAACCGAGAGACGTGAGTCAAAACTACAACAAGATATATGAAATGCATAAAGTTATACTATATTAAGAAAAGAATATTAAAAGAAATCAATATAACTAAATGATAGTATGCATTAAAGCACACATCCACAATCGACCTACTTTGGAACGATGTGGTAATATTCGAAGTAAAAACAAGTTTGAAAATGAAAAATGAAAAAAAACCATAAAAAAAAGATGATAATAAAATTCAACTAAGTTTTCAACAAAATTTGAAACATATGATTTCAAAAATGAAAATGAACAGCAACACTGATGATGATCAATGACAAGAGAATCAATGAAACAGAAAAATTGAAAATACAATGTGCAAAAATGAAGCAATGCAAAATTAAACACTTTAAGAATCAACACACTTAATGTTTTCTAACACTAGTACGGTTGACTAGTGATCTAACAGTGAGATATCATAACTAAGACCCGTGAATGCAGGTGTTACGTGACAACTAAGAAAGTTAGTATGTGTGTGATCCATAATCAATTAAATAGATTAAGTTGAATTAATCTAATTTATATATTCCTTAATTACTAACAAATAACCAGTTACTAATATATTCTAAATAATTACAATATCACTATCAATATGTCAATGTTCAGTTTCGACTAGTTAGTAATCGACGAGACAATGTTCTCAATGTTCCATACACGATAAAATATTTGCTCAAACACGATATGTAGTGTAATATGTTCCATAGGAATAACAAATGTATATTTGTCGCTCTTAACAATGTTACCATACTAATAAAAAATGTTGCTATAGTATCAATGTTCACGTAGTAATAAAATGTTACCATAGTATCAATAACAATGTACAAAGTTATTCATGTTATCGGTGAGGATGTTCCAACATCTGGAAGTGGTTTAGTTTCGACACGTTCACTTGGGCATCTTGATAGACAGTCTGCGAACACATTCTGCACTCCAGGAATAGCTCGTATCTCAAAATGGAACGGTTGAAGTGCTATAGCGTAACGCGCTGACTTTGATGACTTAACGTTCCCTGTATTCAGTGCGGTAAGAGCTTTCTGGTCAGACTCCACCACAAAGTGTGAGCCGAGAAGGTAACGTTCCAGTTTTGTGATTGCCCAGACAAGAGCAAGGAGCTCTTTATCCAGAACGGAATATTTCGTCTCGCTCGGCGTGAGCTTTCTGGATACGTACATAACCGGAAATAAGGTGCCGTTATATTCCTGCATCAAAACTGCAGCGATAGCGTAAGAACTTGAATCACTGCGGAGAATGAAGGTGAGATTTTTGTCAGGCAACCTCAAAAAAGGTGCATTTGAAAAAAATTGTTTTATATAGTCTAACGCCGTTTGGTGATCCTGCGACCACTTTATTACATTAGATGTGCCTTTCTTCAGTAGAGACGAAAAAGGTGCAGTTATAGTAGACAAATGAGGGATGAATTTTGAATAGAACTGTATTAGTCCTAAAAGCGACCTAACTTGTTTTTTTGTCTTAGGTGCTGAGATGTTTAAAATTTTAGAGACGTTACTGTCTTCTGTATACATGAAACCATGACCTATGCGGTGACCCAGAAATGAGATGTCATGAAAACCGACAAAAGCCTTTGAAGGTTTCGCTGTTAAGTTATAATCCCGTAAGGTAGAAAGTAAAGATTTTAAACCCTGAATATGTTCATCCCAAGAGTCACTGAAAAGACAGATGTCATCTATATAAGTAATGACATCGGGACGATGAGACAATATGCGGCGCATCATGCGTACAAAGGTAGCTGGCGCATTCATTAATCCGAATGGCATAAAATTCCTATGGAAAAGTTCATGAGAAATAGAAAAAGAACAAAGAACCATTACAAGAAAGAGATGATGACTGCATAGACTGAGTCATCAAAGAATGTGAAATCAAAATACAATATAGTATGTTACTATCTGCGTGACGCAGAATCAGGAACCAATTGTAGTCGGAGAGAATGGTGGTGGAAATACACACCATTATCCCGCTCGATAGCCATGCGAGCATCTCTATTGGTCCTAAAAGTAACCACGGCGTCACCATACCTGTTATTGGTATGAGGTAACAGACGCACGAACCTAACGTCTGCCGTGTGGTTGAGAAAATCTCCTAGTGCTTGCCAACTAGTTCGCTGTGGCAGATTTTGCACAAGGATGGTGCGAGAAGATGCACCTCTACCAATATAAGTGGTACCGTAGTCATAAAAATGGGAGTAAGGTTGATGAGTAACCTTATTCCTTTGATTATAATATTCATTATTTCTACTTGTATAGTTATTGTTCTTAAATGTCCCATAATTGTGTACTTGAGTATGACTATTTACGTCAGACAAAGGAGTAGGTGCACGGCATGTCGTAAACACCTGTTTGCTGGGTAAAGTGCAAAATTTGCTGACTAGCTTATTGTTTTTACTTTTATTATCGGAGTTACAACAAGTATTTTTATTAGGAACATCCTTTCCCTTTTTTACAAACCTAACCTTTTTCTTGCGATCAGTTGACTGCTGATCAATTCGAGGGAAGGTATATGACTTACTAGTCTTTACAGGTTGCGTTGCAATCTTATTTTCCTTCTTAAGACTAGAAGCATGTCGTAAAGGTTGCAACGAATTAGCAACAGTGGCGTAATGAACAATGGAATCGTTCTCCATGCTAGATTCCAATACCTTAGCATTACATAACAGGTTAGTAGTATGTGTATGTGACACAACTCTAGGTATAGACTTAAATGCATAGGCATCCTGTATATGCTGCTTTTCCCATTCAGCAATTTGCTGTGGGGTACATTCCTTTATATCATGTATGCGACCAAGTATTAAATCACAAATTGGATTCGGAAGGAGACATGCTTGGATCTTTCCTGAAAAAAATGGTGTATGAAGTGTTATAATGGCTGTGGGAAATGTTTCCACAGTTCCGCCAAACGTCACACATTTCACAACCCTGCCCGTCGCACAACTAGGGTCGATCAGCGAAGTCCGGACGCCCACAGTGGTACAACCTGAGTCGAATAAAAGAGAGCATGAAATATTGTTAACAAATCCTCTGTTAAACTTAAGAGAGCCCTGTCCCTGGTGTACTGACGCAGCAGTGGCCGTACATACTGCAGGTAGACTAGGCAAGGTATGTCCGCAACGCAGCGTCGTGATCGCCTTAGGCTGGAAAAGAGTCGAGCATTCTGGACAGTCTTTCACCTGGGTACAATCAAGAGAACAAGACATAGCATTGTGAGTTTCAGTTACTTTACCCTGTTCAATGTTAGCCTGTGTATCACTTAAAGCGACATTAGAATGTCTACCCGTATTACTCGACGATCTTTCTCTGCGACGCGATCGATTTTGATTATTTGCATTAAAATTGCTACAATTGTCATTTCTACTAGAGTTAAAATTTGGATGAGTCCGATAGTTTGTATAATTAAAGTTATGCTGTTCTTTAAAATTTTTATTCCAAGAACCTTGTCTGTTTTGCGGACCCTGAGATCTTGATCTCCAGTTTTGTTTATTATAATGTCCTTGATTATTTTTAAAATTATTGTTACCAAAATCTTGTGATCTGTGAGTTTGGTTCCAAGAAACATTAAATGGAGCAGATTGTTGAAATTGCTTCCCTTTGTAAAAGTTATCATTGTTAAAATTGTAATTATTTCCCTTATTGACATACCTGTCAGCACTAAAGGAACGATTTCGTGAAAAATTGTTTTGTTGTGCTGCAAAAGCAACAGGCAATTCATTCTTAATCTGTGCGTTACTTAGATCCATGTTTGGGTGAGCAGTACAACAATTTTTTGCATGTTCTTCTAAGTCTTTTATTGATAAAGGTTTCCGTTCTTGCAAAAATGCGAGAAATGTAGGATTTACAGACGATAGTACCTTATCGCGCATCAGTAAATCGAAGAGACCTTCATATGACTTTTCAATTTTGGATAATTCAATCCATCTTTCTAGTGTTAGTCGTATTTGTGACAGAAAATCATTGAAATTTCTGCTAGATTGGGGTAGTAATGTATGAAATCTTAAACGATATTCGTCTTCTGTCATTTGGAATTTTTGCAGAAGTGCTGCTCTAAGAGCATTATAGTCATTTTTCTCACCAATGCTGGTGGTATGATAAACTGCTAATGCATCCCCTGTAAGTAATCTGGATAAATATGTACAGTATAGCGCTTTATCCACGTTATAAGATCCACAAGTGGCCTCAAACCTATCTAGGAAGAATATTACGTCATCAGACGGGGGATTAAATTTTGGTAATTTAAGGTGAATTTCCTTAAAATAATCATGTCTGGATGGAGTTTGGCTTTCAAAAGTTCTCTGAGAATTAGCTTCCTGAGTAAACCTAATTCTCTCATATTCTGACTCTGCTAATTTCAGTTCATGCTGTCGTTTTTTTTTACATTCTCTTCCATCTCAAGCTGAAGTCGTTTTACATTTTGTTCAGCTATTAATCTCCTATCTTCCATTTCTTTTTGTTTCTGTTCCATTTCCTTTTGAACTCGTTTATCTTCTAATTCAGCGGCTAATCTCATTTTTTTCTCCTCTACCTCAGCTATAAATTTCCTCTTCTTTTCATGTTCCTCAGCATCAATCCGTTTTTGATCTGCCTCAAATTTCATCTTCTTCTCTTGTTCCTCAGCCTCAATCCGTTTTTGATCTGCCTCAAATTGAAGTTTTTCTAGTCTTAAAGTTTCTAACTTTCTCTGTTCGGCTTCTATTTCTTGAGCTTTCCTATATTCTGCAAGTGCAAATGTTTTTGCTTCATCAGGAGCCATCTGAAGAGCTTTTGCTTGCTTAATGAAATAATCTAGTGAATACATTATGCTTTATAAGTAGTCACAATACTCTTGATTTATAAAAATGATAATTAATCAATATAAATTAGTTAACCTTGTTATTATAACAAGTGTTCTTCGTTCCTGTCCTTAGAACGGTATAATGTTATCATATAATTATTAAATATGTTATTAATCAATAAATTTATGTAATCAAATGTCATGAAATGAACAACGAGAAAGACAATAGAAACATAACCGACAAGACATGATAAACTGGACGGGTGAACACAATCGTAGAAATCAAAAAAAAAAAAAAAATAAAAATGTATAACTAAAATAGAATATCGTAAAAATATACGACGATAACTACGATCAGATAATTAACAGTACAATTGACAACACAGTGTAAAAACATAGGTTTTGTAAAAAAACTGAACGACAGGAAAGGTGAGATGGACGCAAAATACAAACAAAATTCATCATAAAACTAAATTACGAATAAAAATAACTACGAGAACAACAATAAAAACTTGACGGAACAGTGTAAAGGTCAAAGGGGAGTGATACGTACTATACTGATTATACAGTGTGAATTCAGGGTTGTCGCACTTGTTAGCTGGTTTAATTGTGAGTTGTTTAAAACATTTATATGTTAAAAAAGAAAACAGAGTGTACAGAAAGCGTGTGAGCGCTGGTCATGTAGTTATTCTGTACTGGTTTCGGCCGGCTGTGAATAGCTCACGGGTAGTCCGTGAACAGCCAGGTCCGGTGACTGTTTTTGTGCGGGAGATGTGTCATCCCGTGACAGTCTAAGTTGGGCGGTTGACTGGAGTCAGCCTAGTATCTTGTGTGTGTTCCCAAGGGTAGTGTTCGGGAACGATATTTGGCCATTTTTCGAGGTGTACTAGTACTTGCCTATTTAAGTGTGTTTATCTGCAGATAAGATGTGATAAATCTGCAGATAAGATGTGATAAGGGAAGATAAGAGAAGATAAGGTGTACTTTATGTTCTGAGGCCTTGGTGTCTACAGGCCGATGTTTTGGGATCATATCTACCTCCCTGATAGATTTCTATTGTGCAGGAACGGCGCTAGGAGATAGTTAGGCCATTGTTCCTTATGAAGGGAGAGTTATCGAAAAGATTATAAGGCCAGGAGTTGTGTAGGCCAGATTACTTATAGACTACAGAGAGGACAGTCTTTTGAATATATATAGATCTAAGCCTGGGTGGCGTTTTGTAACTGCAGTGTCAGCAGTCGTTCTGGTGGAACATTAGAACTGCGAATATATATAGATTTAAGCCTGGGTGGCGTTTTGTAACTGCAGTGTCAGCAGTCGTTCTGGTGAATTTACTGATGTAACATTAGAACTGCGATGTAAACAGGGTTTACATCATACTGAACAGCTGTAACATTCTGCGCAATTGATTATTGATTTTTGTGTATCCTGTTGTACCTGTGTAGTGTATCGTATCGGATTGATGTTGCTGTGTGAATAAATCATGTGCTGTCAATTGGAAATGAACACTAGTCTGATTCGTTGATCTATGCTTGACAGTACAGGGTGAGTGACTGTACCTTTCATACCACTCACTATAGACTTTATACACAGGGACAATGCAGAGCTAACCTATTTATCATCTGCTCTGTGTGGGCGCATGTACTACAATCAGTCTAATCACTTCAACAGAGAGATACTTTACCAAATATACATCAACAGAACTTTATCAATTAGACCTACGGTGATAGACTTCACCACCATTTGTGTACCCCACCATTTATCAACGTTAACATTTGGTGGGCCAACCTTACGGGCGTTAGACCCATGACTTCGCGTTGTAAGATTGTTTCTACGGAACTTTGACCTGTTTAAGAGTGTGCCCTGTGTTTGGCGTAAAGTACTAAGAAGTTCTCGCATTGGCCACGGTAGCTGTGGGCGTGGCTTGGATTTAGAACACCTTTTCTTACTTCTACATTGTTAAGAAACAAAGGCGAATCTTCTACAGTTTTTTGTGTCGATCGTGACCTGTAATCGGCAACGCCTCTACTATACACAGACAGTGGTGTGTCACTCATGACCTGTAATCGGTGACACGATGATGCGTCTTGTGTTTACATGCCTCCATATGACATTTCCGCAACGTTTCCAGTTCTACGTTTCGGAGGGAAATTTTCAAGTAAACTTTGACATGGTTATGGCGACCTGTCCGATTCGTCATCATCAGCGATATCTGCATTATGAGAATTGCAGTATGTTCCAGTTTTATATGCAAGTTCGAAATATCACGTAACTCTTTCCAACAAGAGTGACAGACAGTGTACCTTCGCGACGACAGAGGGAACAAGTGGGTAACTTGCACTGTTTCCAGTTTCCTGTGCTGTGTACGATCACATAGCATACTGTTTCCAGTTTCCTGTGCTGTGTACGATCACATGGCATACTATTTCCAGTTTCCTGTGCTGTCTACGACAACATAGCATGCTGTGTCAAGGTGAAGTGAGAGTTGACATGGGAGTCTGCTTGTGGTGTGTCATCTGATGCCCATCGATTGTAACGGGAAAAGAAGGACGTTTTTGCTATTTGCAAGATAAGTGGTGTTCGTTGTTGTGGAAACTGTGTTTATGTATGTATGCTATCAAGTCTTCTCATATTGCTCATTATGAATTATATTAACTGGTTAATATAGGATTTAGTGCATAATTGATTGATTGCTATGTAACATAAACTTATTAGAATTATAAGTGATCTAAAAATATAGTACATTCAACGATTGAATCACCATGGATTGTGACATTAATCCAGGCGATATGAGGCCTATGTTGAGGTTTGCATTAGTAGATGGTAGGGATAATGAACGATTGAGAGGCTCACGACTTGAAGCATGGGTGTTGGACGATTTTTTGATGAATGCGTCTAGATCCTTAGAGTTGTTTGCTGAAGATAATTTTCGGTTTGATCATAATTTGATAATGGCTAAAGATTTGGTGGAGTTGATACAGCACCTTCGTGTGTTTTTGTATCAGTATAGGAAGGTTGAACACAGAAAGATTGTGCAAGGTATATCCAAAATAATCCACAACGGTGTTTCTGACGTGAAAAAAAGGGAATTGAAGAATGAGAAACAAACAAGAGTAAACAAACAGAGTTCTCTACAGGAAAGAGATAAGTTTTTACAGGATAGTGCTGAAAAGAATAAACTTCAAGAAACAGTGTCTAGGCTCACAAGTGAGTTACAGAAATCAAACTTGGAGCTTGCTAGTGTAAAAACAGCATTAGACTCTGCGTGCATTAGAGTAAAAGACTTGGAAGTTCAGATAAAGAATAAGCAGGGCGTAGTTAGAAATCTCACTCAAGAAATCCAAGAAAATAAACAGATGTACAACAAGTTGAAAGTGGAGACCAATGAGCGAGAAAAATTATACATAGAGATGCTTCATGATGTTTGTTTTGATAAACTTGAGGAGAAGAATGTTATAGTTCCGGAGAAGGTTAATGAGCTAGTAAATAGCCATGATAGTGACACTGAGGAACTTAATGTGGACTTGGAGCAGTTGAGGACTAATAAAGAAAAGGATGTAGAAAAGAGAGTAAAGGAGTTGTCGTTTAAGAAAGAGGAAATGACTGATATTGAGAAATTACTCATGGAGGAGAAGAGTAAGGTTTTAACATCTAATAACTTAATTAAGAAACAAACTGAAGACATCTCACTTAGAAATGCTGAGATTAGTGATCTGAGAAATAGAGTTTATGGTTTGGTAGATGTGGTTTTAGGTATTAAGGGTTTGTCTACTGTCAATGTTGACAAAGGTAGACAGAATGTTTATCACCAAATAAAACAAGCAAGAAGCCAGCCCTTTACACAAGCTGAGACGAAAGTCGAACATGATGGACGGAGATCACTACGTGGCAAATACAATTTCCCACGTACTACTTCTGGTAACATTACTGACTCGTGGCGTCAGGCCAGCAAAGATAATTCTGCTATAACAGTCAGTTCTATAGATTGCAAAAAAAATGGAGATAAATTTCAAGGCAGATCTAAAAAGACCAACCATTATTCTGATTATGGAAATACTGATAAACAGATAATAAGGGACAAAGCTATTAGTAAGACTTGTACCCAAAATAAAACTCAACATGTTGATAACCATAAGAATTTTGTTATCACTGGTACTGATCAATTTAGTAAGAATATTGTTACAAAGGAGAATAAAAACAGTTTTGGTGAAAGAAATAACTACAATAAAGGTTATCAGCCGTATAACGATGATTCTAGAACACAACAAAATCCATCGGTTAGATATTTTTATAGAAGTAGAAATACTAATCATAGTAATGTTGCACAACAAAAGAACAAACTTGGTTATAAACAAGGTAACAGTAAGGGTATTGTTTCAAATACTACTGCTTGTTATGCATTTTGAGTTCGAGAGAATATCTTGTTGTGTGTAAGTAGGATTTTATTTCAGCCTACTGTTGTGATGACCTTCATTTCTGTCAGGATGTCTTATCCTTCTGTGTTATCTGCTGTGTGACGAGGAAATGATGGCATCATATAGAAACCAGACGTTTTCACTGCCACACGTTTGGGTAAATGTAAGACTAATTTTCTGTTTTACTTCAATAAATCTCACAAGTTGATTGAAATAGACATTTTCATTTATATTTTCCCATAGTATTCGGCTTGTTAAGAATCTTCGCACCGAAGTTATTTTTTACTGTGAGAGAAATGTGGGTCAACCTGTGACCAGGTGTCTAGTCAAGCGCAACCCAGCCAGCCTGTTGACCCGGTGTTGTATGACATCGCCCCGTGCGGGTTTACAGAATACTATCGAGGACCGCGGATTTGTGACCTATTTATTTTTTTTTTGTTTGTTTAGGAGTTAGTTTAAGATTGCTATAGTGTTTTTTACACTTAATTTATTTTTTGGTTAATGAATTACTGTATTGTATAGTAACTTACATTACATAATGTCTTAGGTATTGTGTATGTTCATATGTATGCACTGTTATGACTCTGTCATTATTTACATGATTGTTTTGTTAATAAACATTGCATGTGTTATGATTGCAATGAAATTATGACATATCACTTTGTAGTGACTTATCTTTAATTTTTGTAATGAGATTGTGGATTTGTGATTTTTTTTTTCATACGCTAGTCGGAAGACTATTCCACTTAGACCATATTATGTATGACCATAGGTGCTACGTTGTGAAGTTGAAGCAATGATAGTTGATTCATCAAACATTGATATGTTTTGCAGCGTTGGTTCTTAGGAAAATTTTGGATTTGATGAGATTGCCAGCCCTATGCACAAACTCATTAGCAACGAATATGCGTTAGTTGTTTCAGAGAGTCTTGTTATTCATTAATTTTTTTTTTTTTTTTTTTTTTTTTTTTTTTTTTTTCTTTTATTCTGGTGCTATGTCTAATTAATATATTACCATATACAGAGGTTATATGCAGTAACTATTGTGTTGTGAAATGTAATTTTGAAACTAAACTTGTATGTGTTATTTATGTATTTGTATTTGTAAACATATTTTGAAACATTGGTTTCTGGTATTTTTTTTGCCATGTGCTTTTTTATGCTGAGTTCTGTTTAAACTAGTATGTGTTTATTATGAGTCTACTTAAGTATTGGAATTCTTTTTTGTTAGATGTCATTCATTTGGTTAAAGATGATTTCATTTTAGTATATTAATTATAGATTTAATCTAGAAAAATTAAAATACTATTTTTATTTAACTTAGCTTTAAAGAAACTTTTTTGTACTGTAATTTTTTTTTTTTGGAAATGTATTTTTCTTTGACATTGTTATATTTTTTCTGCGCCAAAGCGCTTAATTAGGTGTAATAATATATGTTGATATTCCATTTAAAATAATAATTTTTGTTTTGTTTTGAGATTGTGATAATTTTATATATCGCACTTTTTTGTGTGATGTCTGTGATAAATCATTTTAGTTATAAGTTTTGTAATTTAGCTAAAATTATTTATTATGCGTTAGTTACTTGGATTGTTATTGGGATGTATTGTTGTCGTTTTTCTATGCATTCATCTTTTGAATTCCCTTCTTCCTTTTCGTATGATTCTTCGTTTCTCTACATTTCTTTGGAAGCGGTCTATACTTTGGTTATGCTTCCATGTTTCATCTGGATGTTACTTGATACTATTTGTATACGTTTACTTCTTACACTTCTTATACTTCCATACTTTGTATTCTTACGTATTGTAATATGGATTAGTATATGTAATTATTAGTGACAGTTCTATGTATTTCATGCAGGAATTGATTAGCTCAATTATTACTATTAGGTATTATGGATCTTTCTTCCTATTTCGATTTCTTTGTTGATTTTCTGTGCTGATCATGCTTCTTTTGTTTGATCTTGACTTTACTTTCTATTTATTGTGTCATGTTTGGTCTACAGTAATAATACTTAACTTTGTTTGTAAATGATTATTTCGGTGTATTTAGCAGATTATTATGGGTAATTTGTTTATTGTACACTTGCTTTATTATTTGGCGATGTATTATTTTGACCTTATCATAAGGCTATTGTTGTAAGCATATATTAGAGCTTAGCTGACCCCTTATTTTTCATTGATGTAGTTTTTTCAAAAAAATGATAAATCATTTTTTTCTCCGGACCGGGTGGTAACTGTAAAGGTCAAAGGGGAGTGATACGTACTATACTGATTATACAGTGTGAATTCAGGGTTGTTGCACTTGTTAGCTGGTTTAATTGTGAGTTGTTTAAAACATTTATATGTTAAAAAAGAAAACAGAGTGTACAGAAAGCGTGTGAGCGCTGGTCATGTAGTTATTCTGTACTGGTTTCGGCCGGCTGTGAATAGCTCACGGGTAGTCCGTGAACAGCCAGTTCCGGTGACTGTTTTTGTGCGGGAGATGTGTCATCCCGTGACAGTCGAAGTTGGGCGGTTGACTGGAGTCAGCCTAGTATCTTGTGTGTGTTCCCAAGGGTAGTGTTCGGGAACGATATTTGGCCATTTTTCGAGGTGTACTAGTACTTGCCTATTTAAGTGTGTTTATCTGCAGATAAGATGTGATAAATCTGCAGATAAGATGTGATAAGGGAAGATAAGAGAAGATAAGGTGTACTTTATGTTCTGAGGCCTTGGTGTCTACAGGCCGATGTTTTGGGATCATATTTACCTCCCTGATAGATTTCTATTGTGCAGGAACGGCGCTAGGAGATAGTTAGGCCATTGTTCCTTATGAAGGGAGAGTTATCGAAAAGATTATAAGGCCAGGAGTTGTGTAGGCCAGATTACTTATAGACTACAGAGAGGACAGTCTTTTGAATATATATAGATCTAAGCCTGGGTGGCGTTTTGTAACTGCAGTGTCAGCAGTCGTTCTGGTGGAACATTAGAACTGCGAATATATATATAGATTTAAGCCTGGGTGGCGTTTTGTAACTGCAGTGTCAGCAGTCGTTCTGGTGAATTTACTGATGTAACATTAGAACTGCGATGTAAACAGGGTTTACATCATACTGAACAGCTGTAACATTCTGCGCAATTGATTATTGATTTTTGTGTATCCTGTTGTACCTGTGTAGTGTATCGTATCGGATTGATGTTGCTGTGTGAATAAATCATGTGCTGTCAATTGGAAATGAACACTAGTCTGATTCGTTGATCTATGCTTGACAGTACAGGGTGAGTGACTGTACCTTTCATACCACTCACTATAGACTTTATACACAGGGACAATGCAGAGCTAACCTATTTATCATCTGCTCTGTGTGGGCGCATGTACTACAATCAGTCTAATCACTTCAACAGAGAGATACTTTACCAAATATACATCAACAGAACTTTATCAATTAGACCTACGGTGATAGACTTCACCACCATTTGTATACCCCACCATTTATCAACGATAACAAACAGCTAAACAGATATTATTATAAGGGACAATTAGCGATCGGAACTTCGGCAAGGTTTCTAGCCTTGTTCCGGAACTATCGCTCAATTGAAACTTACAAGTTGAGCCCTACAGAACGTCTGACGAAGAGCCCGAATTGGCTTCGAGATGGATCTCGTTCGTCAGATCAACCTCCCTACCTCCCACGACAAATGAACAACATATAACATATAACAAGGAAAATATAAATATGGACATAATTATTTAAGGCACAGCTAAACGTAATAAAGGGTACAACGACAACACGTTATACTCATCTCGCGTGCAGGAAAAAAAAACCAATGTGCCTCGTCTCCGTGTATGTACGTGTGAGGATAAAATACTTCGTTCTGAGTTATTAGACCACAGCTTGCACGTAATAGTGACAAAGAGATGATCCCAAGATGTTGTCGCCTTGAAAGTTCAGATCTTCAGATGATCCCAAGATGTTGTCGCCTTGAAAGTTCAGATCTTCCATTAATGATAATTGTATTGGGTACGTTTCCTGTGAAATTCTTGATTTCAAAACCAGACTGGCACACCAATTACTGTTGACTCCGTTTTATGATTGAGTACAGTTTATACTGGTGAAGAGGTAGCTTAAAACGCGAATGGTTAAAATGAACGAATGTCAACAATATTCTTCAAACGAACTTCAACAAGAAGTGTTGAACTGGGTGAACTGGGCAAGTACTGGCAGTACATAAGTCGGTGATGACTGTACATAGATTTTATTCAACATGACACATACGGAGTGGACAAGACTAACATCGTCACAGGCGCAAAGATCATACATCAGCATAATGGTAATTACTTTTAAAGTTCCTGAAGATTCTCTACCAATAAAGTCCTCTGACTCAAGTGACTAAGGATCACAAAACTGTTACCGTATAATATTCTTCTCATTCAAGTCCATTGACCTTCCTTCAAGGACGTCTATCATGGTAACGTATTCATACTCCAGGATAAAATCTTCCATATCATACTTCACAATCCCATACGTTCTCCAAAACATAACGTTAGATAGCATATAGTTTCAAACAAAGTCATACACGATAATACGAACAGGTTAGAGATTCCAGTTGACTAACCTCTCCCATTCTATGCCACGCTTCTGGCATTGTTGAATGTACGGCATATAAAATATGAAGCATACGAATAAATAAACTGGTTTACACGTAGGTATTATTCCTCTACGGTAATCTAATATGACCACCGACTCCGTCTGTCCATTCTAGGAAATTACATGCTAAGATGACTTCCCGCTAGACTACAACTGGGAGCGGCCTGGTACTTTAGTTTACGGCAATAAATATACAAATATAACCGGGGCGATACTTACATGATCCTTCCATCATTGGCTTCGTCAAGAATACCAATTGAATCAATATAACATACTGGCTTATACAAAACTGCCAGAAAATTCCAATAATCTATATCTCGGACATAACAAAGTCCGCACTGCCCCGTTCAAAACATGACGTCACAATCCCCAAACTAGGTTACCCGTGCGTCCAAAGCAACTCACACTGCATTGTGCACGTTAGTGCGTGAATCAATCGAACGCTCAAATAATAAAATATATAAAGACTGGTGCGTACATTTGGCAGGACCGAAGACTACCCCCTTAGGTAATAAATGTACGTAACAACCATCATCATCATCATTGTCATTGACATCATTGCCTTCATCTTTTCATTGTACATTTGTCTGGACCCATTGATATACATGGCATAATTTTGCATATTTTTTAAAATTATAACATGTATTGAGCACTGCAGTGTTCATTAACAATATCACCATAATTTAACACATTCTGATTATGTTCTTGGTGGGTTTGTACGACTTACATAGGTATTGAGTTTTGTATTGTTCATCATTATAAATATCACTATATTTTGAACAGAAAGTAGTTTCTGGTACGAAACCATGTCTTCGTTTCAGGACTTTATAGAAATTGGGATTAAATTTAATAAATCAGGAACGGAACTAGAGGCATTTGCTACTGCACAATTTGACAGCTATAATGCAAGAATTGAAAGACAGAATGAACGTGAATTAAAACGTCTTCAGTTAGAACATGATGAGAAGAAAAAGACACAAGATTTGGAGAAGGACAAGTTAGAACAAAAGGAGTTATTGGAGAGAATGAAGATGGAAGAGAAAGAAAAAGATCTTGCACAAGCTCTTGCGCTAGAAAAACTAAAGATTGACGCTGAGCAAGAACAATTAAGATTAGCTGCTGCAACTGCTCAGAAAGCAACTGATTTGGAGATAGAGAAATTGCGTATTCAGAAAGATATAGATGTTGCTGTCGCCCTAAGAAAAGTGGAGTTGGACGCTCCAAACACATCATCTAGTACACATGTGACCACAAACCGGATACGATTGCCTAATTTCAACCAAAAAATCGACTGCATCGATAGTTTCTTACAACGTTTTGAGCTCAAGGTCAGTGCGTTGAAGATCCCCAAGGGTCAATGGAGTGCAACATTATGCGATTTTTTAACAGCGGACGCTCTACAGGCTTATTTTGCTCTGGACAGCGGTAGTAGAGAAGACTACGATGTTGTCAAGGAGACATTGATACATAAATTTCAGCTTACGGAAGCAGGATTCCGTGATAAATTTCATTCCTGTCTGCCTAGCAGGAAAGCTGACTTTGGAGAATTTATCTCATTAATAAAATTATATTATAAAAGATGGATAGAACTGTCCGGAATTGATAAGACCTTCACTGGCTTACTTGATCTAATGTTACGTGACAAGGTGTTGTCGGCATGTAGCACCGATCTTGCCTCATTTTTTCAAGAAAGAAAACCGAAAGACCTTGAGGCAATGGAGATACTTGGGAGACAATATATGACAGCTCACCCAGATAAAGAGGTTCACAAACCATCTATAAAGGACGCACTCCCAGTATGTGTGGCTCGTCATGACTTTAGAGATGGTGGTCATAAACCTCGATCACAAAGTGTGGACAGCAGAGTAAGGCAAAGCTATAGATCCAACTACCGGGGAAAATATAACTTCCCAAGGCAGAGGTCACCATCTAACTTCTCACAGAGGCGAGACCATGGTTATTCGAACCAAGGTCAGTGGCGGCAGAATTCTAGCCGTAATGAGGAAATGCATCACAAACGGATGGATTATAGACCCACACAAGACAATGCACCCTACAGTGGTAATAGGAATAGTGGCAGATGTTGGTCATGTGCTACGAATAGACCTTATAAGAAATATTATGGAAACAGCACTAACAAACACAGTGGGCATAATGACCATAGCAATCATGAGAAGGGTAATGCATGTGTAACTACAAAAAAGAATGATGAGAAGGGAGCCGGCCATGCTAATGTATGTATTGTTAGCTCACTTAATGATGAAAATTGTTATGGGTGCAAATCTCTATTCCAACCTGGTTCACGGCCCAGATTGATCTGCGGGCATGCTCTACCTGCTATGTCATCTTGTGAGAACGTGGGACGCCTCACGTTATATACTGGTTTTCTGTATAACAGTCATGTAAGTGTCCTTCGTGATTCTGGATGTACCACTGTTGGAGTACGTAGATCATTAATTGATGAATCTGCCTTTACTGGTAAAACAGTGAAGTGCATAACATTTGGTGGGAGTATAGAGTGTTACCCAGTGGCAGAAATAGATATTGCCACACCTTTCTTTACAGGTAAGGTAAGGGCATGTGTCCTTGACCAACCAGTATCAGACATTATTCTTGGTAATATACCAGGTATTAAGGATTGCTCTCCAGAGGAGATACATGAATGGGTTGAATCCCACCCAATGTTGGCTAACGCTGTGGTTACTAGGGCCCAGCATGCTGCTGAATCCAAGGCAGAGCCAGCTATACCATTTAGTGAGAGAGCATCTCTTCAGAATGTTCACAATGTTTCCCCCAGTCGTTCGCGACCAAACAGCGCGAAGATGTTGCTTTGCAACCATTGTTTGCTCTAGCAGAGAGCAAGCATGTGAAGAAGACAAAAACTTCACGTTATTGGTTTGAATTTTAAAACTCAGTACTGACTAAATGCTTTGACAACTATGTTTTAGTCAGGAGACAGGTAGTTATTCCAAAGAGTTTTAGACATATTGTATTGAATACTGCCCATGACTCGCTTTTAGCTGGTCATATGGGGATTAAGCGTACTCTGTTTCGTGTCACCTCAAATTTTTATTGGCCCTGTGTTAACAGAGACGTAAAGCTATACTGCAGGTCATGTACAACTTGTCAAAAGGTAGCACGTAGGGGCAAGCACCACGCTGCACCCTTACAAGTCACTGATGTGCCATTACGGCCTTTCACCAAGCTTGCAATTGACATAGTTGGTCCTATGTCAGTCATGTCAGATAGAGGATTTCGATATATCCTAACGTGTATAGACTTATGTACACGTTGGCCGGAGGCCATACCATTGAAGACTATCACCTCAGCAGCTGTCTCTGATGCTTTATTTGTTATTTTTTGTCGCATAGGATTTCCTGATGAAATCTTATCAGATCGTGGTACTCAATTTATGTCTCAGATGATGAAAGATATTGAGAACATGTTAGCAATTAAGCATTCGTTCACAAGCCCATACCATCCGGAAAGCAATGGCGTTTGCGAAAGTTTCAATGGCTCGTTGAAGCAGTTGTTAGGCAAAGTCACCGAGACATGTCCTCGTGACTGGGACCGAATGTTACCAGCAGTCTTATTTGCTTACAGAGAAGTGCCCTATGAGAGCAATGGCTTTTCGCCATTTGAGTTGGTATATGGTGCCAACCCTAGAGGTCATATGCACATACTCAAGGATTTGTTGTTGGGATCAGTGGAGGATAATACTGTCCGCACCAGCTATGAACTGGTCATTGATCTCAGGCAACGCCTTGTAGATGCATGTACTTATGCATCAAGTATGATACGTAATGCTTCACACAGGTCGAGATTGCACTGCAACCAATCTCGAAAATTACGTTCGTTCTTACCAGGAGAACAAGTATGGCTACTTCTTCCGACCAAGGAAAATAAACTGCTAATTTCTTGGCAGGGCCCTTTTAAGGTGGTTGAGAAGAAAACTGATGTAGATTATGCCATTGACATAAGGGGCAAAGTTAAAACATTTCACATCAATATGTTAAAATTGTATGTGGAGCGCACTGCAGAGTTAGAACCTATCTTGCACAGTATTTCTGATGAACCGGTTCGACAGACTTTGTCAGCTGTTGTGGAATCTGATGATTCTACAGCGAGCGATATTTCTTTTAATTTTCCTCTGCTGCCTTTAACATTTTCCGAATCTTGGAGAGATGTAACTGTATCAGGTGATTTAGATTCTAGTTATCGAGAACAGGCTCTTGCTGTTTTAGAATCTTTCTCTGATGTGCTGACTGAACTTCCAGGTCGCACTGATGTTATCTCTCATGATATTACATTGACTGATGATCACCCTATCAAACTCAGACCGTATACTATACCCTTACACTACAGATCTCAGGTGGATAGTGATTTTAAGGATATGCTACGCATGGGCATCATTTCTCCTTCTGAATCATCCTATTCTTTTCCTATGGTTCTAGTTAGAAAGAAGGACAAATCTCTTCGCATCTGCATTGATTTTAGACGTCTTAACAGTGTCACTCTCACAGATGCTGAGCCTATGCCTGTTTTGGAGGATCTCTTATCACAACTATCCCAGGCTACATACTTTAGCAAACTAGATCTTTCCAAGGGATATTGGCAGATCCCTTTAACTGATAAAGCCAAACCACTAACCGCATTTATGACTCCATATGGTTTATTCCAATGGAATGATGTGTTTTGGCCTTGTCAATGCTCCTGCGACTTTTGTGCGCATGATGCGGAGACTCTTAGGAGATAGATCTGATGTCATCACATACATAGACGACATCTGTTTATTCCATAGTTCTTGGCAAGAACATATCACAGGATTAAAATCTTTATTAATGCTACTCAGAAAGCATGGTTTGACAGTTAGACCTTCAAAGGTTCAGATTGGTTGTCGAGAAATTTCATTTCTTGGTCACCGTGTTGGTAACCACAGGTTATACCCTGATGGACAGACTGTCAAACGCATATTAGAATTATATATCCCTCGGACAAAGAAACAGGGTAGGAGCATGTTAGGACTCATTAACTTCTATCACAAGTTCATTCCGAACTTTTCATCGATTTCTTCTGTCCTGTCATCTTTGACTAAAAAGGGAGCTCCTAATAAAATTGTTTGGTCCGATACTTGCAGTGGAGCTTTGAACGAAATTAAAACTGTATTTTCCAAGGCACCTATTTTGGTGTTACCTAATATCACTATGCCATTTCTTCTGAGGACTGATGCTTCTCAGACTGGCATTGGTGGTTGCCTGTTGCAATGGTTCAATGATACTCCACATCCATGCTTGTATGTAAGCAGGAAGTTGCTACCAGCAGAAACTCGGTATTCCACCAGTGAAAGAGAACGTTTGTCCATCATTTGGTGTATAAGCAAGTTATCACGCTATTTACTTGGCGCACACTTCTACCTCCAGACGGATCACCGTCCACTAACATCCCTAAATCAAAAAACTACGACAAACAGTAGATTACACAGATGGTTTTTGCTTATCCAAGAATATAGATATACAATTATTCAAATCAAGGGATCAGAAAACTTTCTGGCAGACTTATTGTCAAGGAATGTAACTGCAAAGTGAAATTGTTTGTGCCAGATGTTGACATTGTCTGATCTTGTTTTGTTTTCAGGTGATATACTATTGAAACATTCATGCTACGACTTTAATTGCATTTTTTTGAAAGATTGGATTACATTTTGTCTAAACTGTTTACATATATCTGTTTCCATGTCATTTCGCACTACAATTAATAGTTCATATATATTATTCTAAGCAGTATGATTTTTCTTTCCTAATAGATTAATAGTTCTTGGGCTAAATATCAACTGTTCTCAAGCGAAAACCCTTGGTTTCCGCTCGGGAACAGGGGGGCAATGTTGGGAGTAGAAAATGCATTAATTTTAGCGCCGAGTTTGGCACTTTGCCATTTCACCCTAATAGCCACTCTATGTCACGTGATGAGACTGGCTGTGAAAGTATTGCTAACGAGGTGGGTGAAAACGAGAGTTAGCGAAGTGGGCTGTCAGTGTCCAGCCGTTTTACGATGGAGATGTGTGTTTGGGCGTGTGTGGATAGCCTTAATGTATATTCCTGTTTTTACATGGAAGTATACTACTGTATGGCATATTTAACATTCATAATTGTTCATGCAAATGAGTGACTATTATTATTATTATTAATCTTGATTGTGTTCTTATTGCCTGACCACATCAATGGGTCTAATGTGAAGTTCGTCGTAATGTGTATTAAAGTTACAAACCGTCACTCAGTTATTATTACTTTCGTTGGAGAAAGAGATGTGTGCACAAAGTAAGTTAATACTAAGAGTTAATGTTTATTCGCCAGGTACGTAAAGAGAGAACCCTGGACATTACATTTCTATCCATGTTGGATACACATAAACAGTCGTGCAAACGCAAAAGGCAGGAATAAGCACGAAATATAAATAACCACACCCATCAACAACAGCATTTCAGACTCATGGTACTAGTTCTAGTCATCATCTCATGACAACATTTCAGACTCATGGTGCTAGTTCCAGTCATCATCTCATGTGTCACGGGATGTGCAGTAGTGGTCCACCAGTGACCAAAACTCAAGAGTATCTAAAGTGAGTCTTCAGAGGTGTCTACCTTCGTTGGCAGAGTTGTAGATAGAAGGATAATGATGCTTCTATCTCAAGGGAGTGTGCACAAGATAATTCAGAAGTCAAGAACAATGCTGCATAGGGCAGAGCACTATTAACGTTTATCTAATCCGGCACCTTTTGTTAAGTTTTAAGCAATGGTGTGGCTTGTTCGAGCCCCCAGCTGGTTTAATCCAGCGAAATTCCTGTTATAAGTATTTTTTACTCTATGGCTGTAACTATATGTATATATATTTAAGGTTTTAGATCATACACGCGCTCTCATATCTATAAGAGCTGAATCAAAGATGCGTTTGTAAAATAACATATAATCAATTTAATAATCAATTTGTCTTTAACAAATTTAAATAAATATGGATGAAAGGGACTTTAGAGGGTTTTTAAATTGTCTTCACTGAGACTTAATTGGGGACTGATGATTATTGTCCGTTGCTTGCACCTGTTAACAAAAAACTTAACTGGCTGAGTACTGCATTGGTTGGTTGTCGAGTCTTTCGTGATGAGGGCTCTTCTCTAGACGCGTCTAGATGAACTCCACTCCTAATGTCAATGTGGGTGTGTTCACAACGTGTCCACTTTAGTAGTTGGTGTCGACCCCAGCTTTTCAATCACAAGATTGTGGCGTAGACTCTTACTTCAGACTGGTCTCCTGTAAGTGTAACTTCGTAACACGAACAATAATGTAGTGTCGTACCACCACGAACCCAAATGGGATATACAATCTCCTGGCACAGTAGAATGGACACAGCAACTTTGATTTGGTGCTTCGAACACTTGGTCTGGGGTAGTGTCAGAATCCCTCTTATGACTTATGTTTTCTGATTCCTTAAGTTTCCAATCTTTGTATTTAAAATTGCGGGTTCTCTTTTAAATTATAAAAATGCCCAAATTCTTCGACCTGTCAATTTTTGGAATTCTTTGACTGGTCCTTCTCTCTGGCCATTGGGAGTTGTTACGTGATACTGTTGAAAATGCAGTCTGATTTGTGTCTCCGATTGTGCTAGATTATAATATTTCCTTTCTCAGTCCAAGTTCCAGATTGGTATTTTAGACAAACTTGCTGTAACTGTCTTTTTTTCTTGTTGAGGTGATCACTGGCCCAAGACAGTATACATGTTGTTAGATGTGTAGTGCGAGCGTATGATGAATTGAGTGTGGGTGCGAATGAAGACGCGAATGTGTTTAGGCTCGTATAGATGTAGATCCTGCAACCCATACTCTCACATGCAGTAATCAAGGATGCTTTGACACTGCAGGCATGTTTCAAGACATTTATTGACGGGAACACACATAATATCAACAGGAACAGTCAGTGTAACAAGGTCATGCTGACCTGACATCGATAGGTATACATTTGGCATTCAAAAAGGTAAACATCAGAATAGACGTGCATGGTCAATAGCAAAGTTCTTCAATAATGACAGTTCGTAGCGTCGCCCTTGGCGTCTCTGACTAAACGCGTCAGATGCCTTAGTTACCTTGACACACAGGTGCAACTTGGCACTCCCTGCCAATTGCACATAACAGGCTGTAGTATAATAGCCGGAAGCACAGGCCTCGTCCTAACGTCGGCCGTGTACTTCTGTTAAATAGGTTATCATCAACCCTGCAGTAATACTTATTGTAGATAGAAGTTCCGCCAATCTGCGGCTCCCACAATATATCTTCGTCACTGGATTTCTGGACAATATAAGACTAACAGTCTTGGATGGCTACCTCGAGCACAAATATATAAGTTCTGAAATGGCGGATCCGTGAACTGCTGTTCACCCTAGGTAATCCTTTACATGTTCTGCCACCGAAAAGCGTAATAATGCATAAAGGTCGGTATTACCTGGTAAATGAATCCTCAGAACTACACAAGGAATTCTGTCGTCATCCCGACGCACAGAGATTCACTGGGGAAAACTGCCATAGCAGTTACTTCGAAGATTCTCCCCGAAAAAAACAATGGACTCTTGGTCCCTTCAGAAAAACAGGACCTCCCGGCTTCCCGGAAGTATATCTCACTCCCGCTTAAAAAACCTTCCCATAGGCCCACGCCGAACTGTCAACCTCTGACCCTAAAGGTCAAACACAATGAATGAATAAACAAGGGAAGACAACCCCTAATCAACCTGACATCGCAGGTAAAGACACAATTATACTTATGATACAAACATAAGCAAATAACTTGACAGATGACTCCGTCGAAAATGACAGCAACATTACTACCACCCCCCTGTAAAAAAAAAATTGCAATTTTTTTTTTTCTTATGTTCATGAGCAAGATAGCACCAGTATCACTTCTGTGCTCATGCAAACAATGAACCTAATATCAGGTACAATAGAAGAGGGTACAAATCATCTCCCAACATAAGAGAAAATATTTCCTTTAAACCAAACAAACTAAGGGATACCATTCAAGAAACCTAAGTTGCTGGCAATACCAATCATATATCAAACATTACTAAATAATATAATCATAGCAATATACAAATGTCAATGCTATTTTAGCAACATATCACTGATGGATGGACAAAATGAAATTTGTTAAATTATCTAAACATCATCCAAATACATTTGTATTACAACATATTATGATATTAAGGACAGACCTAAGTCTGAAAATATATCAGGAAAAACTAGGACACAAGATTTAACTGGAATCATGTGGGCATCTAGACAATATGTCCGCCATCACATTATCCGAACCACGGATAGCTCGCACCGTGAAATGGAAAGGCTGAAGAGCAATAGCATAACGAGTAGATCTCGAGCTCTTCAAATCCTTACTTTGCATAGCCGTAAGAGCTTTTTGGTCGGTTTCCATAAAGAAATGCGCGCCCAGAAGGAACCTTTGTAGCTTAAGAATGGACCAAACCATAGCCAACAATTCACGGTCCAAAACCGAGTAATTCCTTTCTGCCGCATTCAGCTTTCTAGAAATATACATTACAGGATGCAGAGTTCCTGAATATTCCTGCATTAGTGCCGCTCCAATGCCAGTGGAAGAGGCATCACTACGAAGGACAAAAGTCTTATCAATCGTCGGTAGTCTTAAGATAGGATGAGATGAGAACAAATTCTTAACCTGATCCAATGAAGATTGGCATTCTTGGGACCAACGCACCATATTAGGAGAACCTTTTTTCAATAACGTTGAAAGTGGTGCCATAATGGAGGACAGATTCTCAATGAATCTTCCATAGAATTGTATCAATCCCAAGAGACTACGCACTTGCTTTTTTGTCTTCGGAACCGAGATATTTAATATCTTTGAAATGTTTTGGTCCTCTGTCTTCAACAGACCATGACCAACTCGATGACCTAGGAAGGAAATTTCACTAAACCCAACAAAAGCTTTAGAGGGTTTAGCAGTCAAACTATGCTCACGTAGAGTAGATAGCAATTCCTTCAGACCCACATAGTGTTCTTCCCCCAAGTATCGCTGAAAAGACAGATGTCGTCTAAATATGCAATGACATCTGCTGCACGATCTGATAGAATTCGTCGCATCATGCGCACGAAAGTCGCTGGGGCGTTTCATAAGCCCGAAAGGCATAAAATTTCCATTGAAACAGACCCCTAGGTGTCGAAAAAGCAGTGAGAGGTTTGGCGTGTTCCGTCAGTGGGACTTGCCAATAACCTTTCGACAAGTCTAGTTTAGTAAAGAATTTAGCTTTAGAAAGTCTAATAAGTAGATCATCTAATAATGGCATAGGTTCAGATCAACTCTAATAACGCAAAATTTGTTCAATCTGCATCGAACTTCGTGTTACGTATTGTTATTTCTTTCTTTCGAAAATAACTATCGCAAAAGAATTAAAGCTGAAGTGGATGGTTCAATTATTTGTTTTTCGTTTTCATAATAACTTTCTACGAATAAGAATAAGCTGAAGTGGATGGTTCAATTATTTGTAGTTGAATCATTTCATCCAATGCTTTCTCGACTTGTGCTTGAAAATGAATAGGTATTGGGTATGGTCTTACTCTGATCGGATTACGATCATCAGTAAGTATGATGTCATGTTCTATGACATCTGTGTGTCCAGGAATGTCGGTAAGGACATCCTGATATGATTGTAACGTAGAGGATACTTGACGCTGTTCCTCAAAAGACAAGTTGGAAGAGACTGTAACGTCTCTCCACGATTCCGTTGAAGTAAGTGGAATCGCAGGAAGAGGTAAGTTCACGTCAGAAAAAAATAGTTTCCTCATCCTGTATAACGGACAGGGATGAGATGTGACCATGTTGAACTGGAGAGTCGTCCGTCGCCTGGAAAATAGGCTGTAAATAGTCTGGACGTTCAATAAACTCTGTTAGCATATTTATATGGAAGGTTTTATGCCTTCCATCCACATCGACTATATTGTCGACATCAGAAATTTTCGAGACTATAGTGTATGGACCCTTCCAAGAAATGAGAAGTCTATTCTCTCTTGAGGGCAGTAAGACATATGCTTTGTCTCCAGGACAAAGTTGACGTAGGCGTCTTTTCTTATTAGCAAATCGCCTAGCTTTTTCTTTCGCAAATTCGGAAGATGAAGTTGCTAACCTGCACGATTCGATAATCTTTTCTCTAAGAGCTATAACATATTCATATGACGATTGTGTATCATCGTCAATATTATCGGAAGTTATCAAATCGTGTAACAAGGACATTGGCCCGCGCGGTTGCGCGCCAAAGAAAGTTCGAAAGGAGAAAACCCTGTATGCTCGTTGGGAACCTCTCTATAGGCAAAGAGGACTGCAGGTAAAACCCTGTCCCAATCTTCAGGATGATCCTCCGTTATCTTGCCAAGTAAGTTCTTTAGTGTCCTGTTAAGACGTTCTACCAATCCATTGGACATTGGATGATAAATACTACTGAGAGACCTTTTAATGTCTAGCGTAGCCATTACCTGAGACATAACGTCCGAAATTCACTGCGTGCCGTGATCCGACAGTATTTCTCCGGGGAATCCCAGACGAGAAAATACGAGCCAAAGAGCATCAGCGATATCGACAGTTGATATGCTCTTCAGAGGAATAGCCTCTGGCCAACGCGTGCACATGTCCACGCAAGTGAGGATAAAAAGGTGTCCTATGGCTGACTTAATTTTGAACGGACCAATGATGTCTATAGCCATTTTCTGAAACGGCCGAATCGGAATATCTGCAGCCTGAATAGGAGCAGCATGTCTCGGACCCCTAGACTTGACCTCTTGACAAATTTTGCAAGATCGGCAATAAATTCGGATGTCTTTATTCACGAATGGCCAAAAGAATGACGCAAAGATTCTAATGTTAGTTCTGGAAAAACCCATGTGTCCCGCACACTGAGAATCGTGTGCATGCCGAAGAATTAAGGCTCTCATACACTTAGGCACAAGAATTTGCGAGTGCATAGACTTGTCCGAGTGTTGTACCATTCGTACCAATATACCATTCTTCATAGTGATATACGATTTGTGATTCGTATTTTGATTGGGATCCCCTTTCTTTGCAAGAAGGAAGTATTTCTTCAAAGAAGGATCCTCTTCTTGACGTTTAACAAACGAGTCATGGGAAATCACCAAGTGCTCGTCTTGGCTATCAACTTCATTACTATTATCAGATGAAGTTGGGGGATTAAGAGCTTGAGCTCTTGTCACCACTGCATTGACCGTTTGAATGTTTTTTTCTTCCCAACTAGAAATTTGTTGCGGGGTGCATTCCTTAACCCCATGAATACGACCGATTATAAGATCCGCAATAGGATTAGGAAGAAGACATGCATGGACATCTCCTGTGAAGAAAGGAGTGTCAATCCTAATAATAGCAGTAGGATAGCTTTCCATAGTACCACCAAAAGTAACACACACATGCGATTGATTGATTGTTTTTCCCGTGGCACAGCAAGGATCTATCAGAGACTCCTTAACCCCGACGGTAGTACATCCCGAATCGAAAAGTACTGAGACTAGCCTATCATTTATTAGACCTTTATGTAAGATGAGAGATCCTCTCCCATCATGCGCAACTGTAGCAGGTAGAGCAGGAAGAGGGTGACCACAACTTAGCGTAGATACAGTTGATGAGTCAAACAATGTTAAGCATTGGGGGCATTCAGTTGCTCTCCCAAAATCGAAAGCACAACCAGTGATAGCCCTAGAGATACCACTATCATTTACTGTATTACAGGCTCCATCAAACTCTTGTTGCGCAGAGTTTGCCTGTTGGTAAGGTCTTTTTTTGTTAAACCTAGGTCTACCTCGATTATCATTTCCCCTGTAATTATTTTGACTATCATTTCCCCTGTAATTATTTCGACTATCATTTCCCCTGTAATTGTGATCATGTTGCCTATTGTAATCATCATTCCGGTGTGAATCCCGGTTTCTAAATTCACCATCGTCATAATCTTGACGTCGAGAATGATTACCTCGAAAATTTGAATAGTTATTATTTGGATAGCCTTTACGAAAGTGTCTCAAATTATTACCACTAAAATTACGAGAACTACCATCTTGTCTCCACTGCATAGACGAAGAACCATCATGTGTTGGATTACTCCGCTTCTGAGTGTAATTTTGATTACTTCCCCTATTCCAATTTTGTTGAGCACCCTGAAATTTTTTTCTGAAATTAGGGCCATATGGTGTTGCCGAAGCAGCTGGCAACCCTTCTTTCACTTTAGAATTGCTAACTGTAGCATGGGGATGTGCTGTGGCATACTGACAACAGTATTCCTCCATTTCTTTTAAGTTTTTAGGCTTACGCTCATGAAGGAATGCAAGAAAAGAATCATTAACAGATGACAAAACCTTATCTCTCAATAATAAGTCCATTAGACCTTCATATGTTTTCTCAATCTGAGACAACTCAACCCATCGTGTAAATGTACGACGTATCTTTGTAACAAAATCAGAGAAATCTACTCCATTTTCTGGCAACATTGTCCTAAAACGAAGACGATAGTCTTCTTGTTTTAATTGGTATTTCTTTAGTAATGCTGCCCTGACACCATCATAATTAGTCCTCTCATGTTCGTCTATTGTCATAAGAGTAGTCACTGTGTCACCTGTAAAAAAATGGCATCAGTTGTTCAACATATTTTTCCTTTTTTATGTTATGCGTATCGCACAAAAATTGGAATCTATCTAGATAATCTGCTACGTCATCCTTTAAAGGATTGAAATGAGGCAATTTAATCCTACTAACAAACTCCTTTGTCGTACTCGAAGTTGTTTGCTGAGCACCCGTACTCGCCAATTTCAATTTCTCTAACTCCAAAATTGCGAGTTTTTCATCAAGTTCCATCTTCTGTTTTCTTTCCTCATGTTCCATTTTTCTAATTTCAGCCTCAGCAGCAGCTTGAAGTTTTTTTTTCCTCTGCAGCAGCTTGAAGTTTTTTTTTTTCTGCAGCAGCTTGAGCTTGAATTTTTTTGTCTTTTTCATTTCCATCTGGAATTTTTCTTCCTCATCAGCTTGAGCTTTTCTCTCCTCAGCCTCTCTTTGATACCTTCTTTCTTCAAGTTCTAATCTTCTATTCTCAGCTTCTAGCTTCTTTAGTTCAGCTTCTGCTTTCAATTTAATTTCCTCTTTTTGTTTCTTTTCTTCTGACTTTAATGCAATGGCGAATTGAGCAGATGAATATTCTTCCAATTCTTTACCAGACTTACCAAGGGTCAACCCTTGCTGGATGAAGAAATCCAATGTAGACATTCTGTCTAATGAGATCAGAAACCTGAAAAAAAATTAAATAAATTACCTTATCCCACTTCAATGGGAGACAAGTCTGAAATGCTAGACTTGTATACTCACTTCACTCTATTTTACTGTCTTAGTCTTAGACAAAGACTTTGTATGTTCCTCTTGTTTATAATGTACCCAAAAAATCACTTGAGTACCTGTGGAAAAAAAAAATTCCCTTATATCCCACTCACTATGGGCACAAGTCTTTTTTATAAAGAACTTGTATAAATATCTTATATAATATTATTTAACAAACTCTATATGAAGAGTCTACCTTATCAATAATATCAAAACATGACCAAGTATGTGTATGTAGACTGTGCATGACAGTAATGTAGTACAACCAAAAAAAAAAAAAAAATAAAGACAAAAATACAAAACAATACAAATGGCAACACTGTTTTAACCAAAAATGTGTAGAGAAATACACAAGAAAGGAGAGACCTACAGAATACAAACAAAACAAATCGACAATCAAAACCGAAAAACAGACAAAATATTACAAAAACAACGTTAAGTACAATTACATCACAGCTAACATCAATAGCGACCAATTGTCACTAGCAAATTTCCAAATTAAGAAAATTTGCACCTACAGACCGCTTACAGTAAGCCTCGATCAAGTGGCACATTTACCGTAAGACCCACCAACCGAAAAACCCGCAGAAAAATACACCAAAAACAGTAGAAGTGACATAAACATATAGCAATCAATTTCAATGTGTTGCAGAACAAGTTCAGTCACAGCTGAAACTAAAATAAATTTCTTGCTCCTTGCGAACACAGAAACGAAATGTCAAACGCGCACTGAACGTCAAATCCACTGTAACATAAAGTATTCACGAACCAAAGTTACTATGACCTTCTCAAATTAGGGCTTGCACATTGAATGTTTACAATTTCACGTACTGTTTACAGACACTTGACCTCCAACAATGTAGCTTGAATGCTCTGACCTAGAAAAGTCTGTTGTTGAATGAAACGTGTCACAACCCGCAGTACTGTTTACAATAGGAACCCGCCTTCTATGCAGTTATGGTCCACGTAGCAAATGCCTAGTAGTTCACTTCAGTACTTGTCTTGTTATGCTTTATGTAGCATTATAATATAAATGCTCGTACTGTTTATTTGTGTCAACCGTTGATGACCTATATCTGTCCTGTTGTAGCCAAAACTTGCAAGTGTAGAATTAGCGTTGTGTGTTACGGCTGTCCCGTGTGTAGCTTAGACCCACAGATCAGAAGTGTAATGTGTACTTGTCCTTCTTGTAACTTTCTCGACAAAACTGGAGACATCATACATGTAACAGCCAACCAGGAATGTAAATTTCTGGATCCATAAATGTCAACAATAATGTCAAATGCTCGCTCTGTTCTTTTTAAACCCACAGATCTGGTCCATCCGAAATGTAAGTTTCTAGGCCACATTGGCGACAAGAAATGTATCATAAGAGCCCACGTAACTGGTCCACCAGAAATGTAACTGTCTTTTTTTCTTGTTGAGGTGATCACTGGCCCAAGACAGTATACATGTTGTTAGATGTGTAGTGCGAGCGTATGATGAATTGAGTGTGGGTGCGAATGAAGACGCGAATGTGTTTAGGCTCGTATAGATGTAGATCCTGCAACCCATACTCTCACATGCAGTACAAGGATGCTTTGACACTGCAGGCATGTTTCAAGACATTTATTGACGGGAACACACATAATATCAACAGGAACAGTCAGTGTAACAAGGTCATGCTGACCTGACATCGATAGGTATACATTTGGCATTCAAAAAGGTAAACATCAGAATAGACGTGCATGGTCAATAGCAAAGTTCTTCAATAATGACAGTTCGTAGCGTCGCCCTTGGCGTCTCTGACTAAACGCGTCAGATGCCTTAGTTACCTTGACACACAGGTGCAACTTGGCACTCCCTGCCAATTGCACATAACAGGCTGTAGTATAATAGCCGGAAGCACAGGCCTCGTCCTAACGTCGGCCGTGTACTTCTGTTAAATAGGTTATCATCAACCCTGCAGTAATACTTATTGTAGATAGAAGTTCCGCCAATCTGCGGCTCCCACAATATATCTTCGTCACTGGATTTCTGGACAATATAAGACTAACAGTCTTGGATGGCTACCTCGAGCACAAATATATAAGTTCTGAAATGGCGGATCCGTGAACTGCTGTTCACCCTAGGTAATCCTTTACATGTTCTGCCACCGAAAAGCGTAATAATGCATAAAGGTCGGTATTACCTGGTAAATGAATCCTCAGAACTACACAAGGAATTCTGTCGTCATCCCGACGCACAGAGATTCACTGGGGAAAACTGCCATAGCAGTTACTTCAAAGATTCTCCCCGAAAAACAATGGACTCTTGGTCCCTTCAGAAAAACAGGACCTCCCGGCTTCCCGGAAGTATATCTCACTCCCGCTTAAAAAAACCTTCCCATAGGCCCACGCCGAACTGTCAACCTCTGACCCTAAAGGTCAAACACAATGAATGAATAAACAAGGGAAGACAACCCCTAATCAACCTGACATCGCAGGTAAAGACACAATTATACTTATGATACAAACATAAGCAAATAACTTGACAGATGACTCCGTCGAAAATGACAGCAACACTTGCCAATGAGAACTAAAGTTTATTTCAGGCGCTCGATTTAGACCAATCCTGTCTTTTTAAAACTATGTGGGTCGGGGTGTTAAATCATTACTATTCCCTGCGTGTTTTAAAATATCAATTTTAAAATTTAAACTCGTGACCTCTTTCAAATATGGCAGTAATACTTCCGATTGCACTTGTACAAACACACAAACACATCGGTGAACTTATTTCCTGGCTAATACCTTTCCCACCATAATCTCCCCACACGGGTTGTTGTGATAGATTATGTAAATAGAGTACATATATCAGTACGTCTTTGCTCCCACCTGGCTCCCACTTTGCTTCCTTATTAGTATGCACGTTTTTGTTAAACGCAGTACCCATGTACTTCTATATCTGTCAAACTCATAATTGTAGCCACGCTTATTTTTTTCTTTTCTATTGTCTTACAGGCAATAGGAAGGTTTACGAACAGACTTATTAACTAGTCCACGACGGGACATGTAAACAACTAGCGAGTAAGAGCCGTTAACTGGATTATCATGCGAGCGATTAGGCAATCGGTGAAATAGTGATATTTCAGACTATGATGCACGTAGAAAGAAAATCAAAGGGGGCGATAACCACGGTTACCGACCTCAGCCGTCTGTTCGCGAGTCCCAGAGAATGTAATTAGCTACGGAACGAGCGGAGATCAAAAGACTGTTTGCTCGTTGCCAAAGTCTATGCGGACGGCATAAGTGAGAAATAAAGCTTTCATTCAGAAATCGACCGCAGATTTCCCCAAAAATACGGGCAAGGCGTGATATCTCGCAAGAACTAGCGAATTAAGAACTATTTCATATATATACCTCATCCCTTAAAATCAATTATCTAGTCGCCTCAGAATTTTCGGAACATCTAACTTCAAATCCTGGACCATTGTTAAAGTGGAATTACTTAGTATTTTCGTTGGAGATAGTTTCAATTTCTGTGTTGCGGTAAATATTATACTAGTATTTTTGAGTGATTTAATTGTTAAAGTTCGTCATTATATTTCACTAGGATTTTTTGGTGTTAATTGACTAGCGAATTAAAATAATTTATAGCTAATTCTCCGGCTGTAGCGTTAATTTAATTACTCGCTATCATTCAGAAAAGAGATATTTTAAGTGACTAGTAAATGCACTAGGCAATGTAGTACTGACGAAATATATATTTAATCCATTATGTGTAATTTTTGTAAATGACTATAATTTATTTCACGGGTTAATAAGAACGATAAGATAAGCTATACACTTGTGTTTTCTAATCAAATCTAATAACCGAGTGGATAATAAATTATACCGTTACGCGAGTTTGGATAGAATACTATATTGTGGTTAAATGTTTTGTATTTTCTTCTTAAAATCCAGTACGCGTCACAAACCAAAACCTACCACCATCCTGAACCTGAATCTGTGAAAACGGGTCTAAGTCCAACAGTACACAAAAAAAAAAAAAAAACATTCTTATGTAAATATCGGGTCTTCGAGGTTGACCTGTTTGGCCCTCTTGTTTTTACCCAGAAAGAGAGAGAGTACCAACAAAAGACTATAAGAATTAATTTAACTGGACATATAGCTACACAGCTTTCTTTTCCATTTTTCATTTACGTTCAGCCCGCTTTGGCGAAGTTATCAAATTTAACAATACCCGACTACCGACCACTGTGTTGTGGCGATGATTTATCCAGAAAGATTTACACACCTGACATTCTCGTTAACTATCGGAGTTACAAGCTACTGTACACTGTGAACATTAGATCTCTTAAGTATTTTCCTACCTGGACTAATTGATGTGACATAAACAGAATCCCATTAACAGTAACAATGTAAGCATTCCCCAATAAGAGGATTAATCAGTCTTGGAGGAACTGGGGCTTATTTTGCCAAAACCCAACCCTGGATTTCTTGTGTGTACCACGGAGATATGTTCCAGATGTTGTAATCAACGATTAGGTAAGCGAAACTGAAATGTGGCCGCAGGGTTTTTGAAGCGAGAGAAAGAAGGAGTGAATAATTCTTCTATTGTATAATCATTGTACTCACTTTGTTTTTTTTCTCCCTTATGTTTGCTAATACTGTTCATTTCAGGATAGATTAATTAGAAACTCTGTTCTTTACAGTATAGTCAAATTCTATACCATAGTGCTAATCTATTGACCTTTTGGGGGTTAATATCTTCTTCTAACGGGATCTTATCTCAACAGAGGGAATTGCACTTATGTGTCTATGTCTTATTATTTCTGTAACCTATGATTTTATATTTGATATTTGCTACTGGATGTTGTGAAGTTTTTCTTTATGATAAATAAACTTAACATAAAACTTAATTACCTGTATTGGTCAGCTCGGCCCAATATCCCTACTCCATTACTATAGTTTCACGTTTGTCCGTCGTGTCGTCACTTATCTGTGTGTGGGTATGTGAGTGGTTATAGCGTATATGTTAATATATACAGAAAGGTAAACTGTCTGATAAACAAATTTCAGTTGTAGAGATAGGCTGGACTAGAGTATCTTCTCAATCCAGGTGTAGTGAGATATCCGTGATACACTCGCCCAAATATAATTAGATTACCGCATTTTGAATTTTTCTTCAATACGCTAAGATAGATTTTCTACACCTCCCGCCACCATTTGCCCTGCTCTACTCATGTTTCTCAAACAGTCCAATTCTAGTGACGTAAAGTTACCGTTTATAACCGCTACTATAAGATTTGAAAATTGTCAAGGACAATAAAATCTAATGCAAAAATTGGACGCTCCTTGAATTTTTTTTAACTAACGTATTCTAAGAATCTATTATTAGTTACAACATGCGACAGTAGTTATATGTTTTTCTTTTCAAGAACGTCGCATTTTCAAAAACGCCAACGAGAGACATGCGATTTGAAACTATTAACGCCACGCTAGGGTATCCACCCCCTTACAAAAGGCTTTTTTGTTGCTCCGTACTAATTTTTAAAATATAACATGAAACCGTTTAGGAAAGCGACCAACACGTGTTTCTTTGAAAAAAAGACGGGAGACAGACAGCGCGAGAGGGGGTTAGTAGGGAAAAGTCAAAACCCGCTAGGGTATTTTCAAACTGAAACGAAGGAGTGAAGGGGAGAGAGAAGGGGGCTAAAGAAAGACAGAAAACGTATATGCATTTTATAGAAAGATGAATAAAAAGGAAAAGACAGAATGGAATTAAAAGCAATAATGTTGTTTATTCAATACTATACTATTTCCCATGAAAACGTATCTAGACTTATAAATAAAGAGAAAGTACAAAGATGAAAACTTAGATAAAGACGTAGATGAAAATATAATGGATAGATAAAGGACATTAGCCTGATTAAAAATCACTTTTCATCTTTTGGATAGATTCAAAAGTGACTGAGTTATCGCATGAAATAAAGTTAACAAAACGTACAGACAAGCACACTGACATCCCAGCTCGATTTTAAAAGTAAATTTTTTTAGCCGTTGCTTGGAAACAAGTCACATTGACTTGCCTCTGTTTTGGTAGACACTATTGGGAGGAAGAGAGAGGTATAACTGTGACGCTTTGCCCCTCCTAAAGAGACTGACGAACTTATTTGAAAAGCGTAAATAAAGGTTGGGAATTTCAAAAATAAATGTCAAATCGTTGTAGTTTAAACTGATTGGTTAATGTTAGAATAGACATAGAGGGAAATAAAACTACCGCGTCTACTATGCAGGGTACCACTTGAGAGAGATTTTCATACACGGAAGGTTCAGAGCAAGTAATAAGCAAATTGCCTTTGCGTCTGAAGTAGCGGCTGTCTAAAGCTGACCATTGACAGCCTGGTAAACCTTAACATAGTGTGTGATTATTTCATTGATTGCGGGTTACATCGCCCAGTTTCAAGTTGGTCAGAAGTCGGAGCTGCAGCAGTTGAGGCGACCTACCGGTTGTTTCTTTATAAAAGCATACAAGTATTAGCAGACTCCAGAATACACGGCAGTGGATCGTGTGTATTTCTCAACCAGTCATCCAGGGTCTACGAGGACTAAAAGATAAGCCTATATCTAGCGGGCTTATGCAGACTCAAATGAATTTAATCTCCACCCTATTCAGAAACAGTGTTGAAGTCTCTTTGACAGTAGAAGTAAAGTTGGATTGCACGGAGACTGGAGATGTATAAGGTTGCTCAGTGTAAATGTACTGATGTAACGTACTGTTTTTCTGTGTTATGGATGGTAGTACGTTGAGCGAGTCATGTTGTCCTGGGCAGTACCAAGTAGTAGCAAGGAATCTAGGTCACTAGCGTGAGGTGTCGCCAGGGTTTAGTAGACACATACATAATGTCAGTATTCCTGCAGATTTAGACGTGTAATACTTGTATGACAATGTGGTTGATGGTGTAAGTGTGTAGGTAACAGTGCTGATAACACGAAGGCCGTATAGGCTCTTGGACGTCTTCACATTAACTCACACAACCACAAGTAGAAGTCAGTGAAGTAGGGAATGCTGCTGACGTTTACAATATTTATTTGTGACGTACGATAATACGATGATGAGGGAGCCGCGCTGGTGTAATGACTACGACGTTGTACTGACGACCAGGTGTCCATGGTTCAAACATGGCCGTCGGCGTTTGAAGAAATGTTTACGACCGGAAATTTGACTGAATAACCTGAACGGCTCCTGCACATAAATCCCGTGTGGATGAGAAGGAGCGAAGCTCCTGACCGGGTTGGAAGGAAAGTCCACTGACCCCCCAGCCTCGCAATGACATGTCATTGGGCCGAAAGAGCTGGAAAGCTCAAGTGCCGCTGGTTATAGAAAAGAAAAAAAAATTATACGATGATGATGAACGAAACAGTCAATAGTATACAATCGGGTACATAACATGTGTAGTTACGAAGGTCAGCTTCAACCATCACAGATCTTAGACATGTAACAATGTCTTTATCAGTGTTTACAGTTTATGCAATAGCTCTAACCCCTGACTGAGCCCCGTCAGGTAAGCCCTAGCAAATATATTGCGTAGTACGGGCGATATCATCTATATAAACAAAGTCAATGCCATTGTCCTACAATTAGCAAAAAGACTTCAGACTGGCCTCACATGCCAGATACTTCATTCTGGTGAAGAATAGATATGGTGACAACGAAATCAGGCCACAGGTCGCGGGCCTCGATAAACAGGTCACTCTCAGTTCACACAGGCTCCTGAGATTAAATATACATTTTCTGCCAAATCATACTCCGCCTGCATTGCGGATCCATAAAGATGATTCCTAGGCTTATGTGAGTAACAGGTCAACTAGACCTAGTCTTGTAGATATGAAGTCATACTGGAGTGCAGTATAATAACTTCTTGTGAGCTTCGCTCACTATGCCGCCATCAGCGATAAATGTACCTGTAAGATCTAAACGAGATGAAAAGATCGAATAGCGTTTTCAGTTACCTTTTTAAAGAATCTTGACACTCTTAAGTAACACAATACAGCCAATACTGGCATAAAGAAAACACTCAGGGACGGAAGAATGCCAAACGGCCATTCCCAGAATTTCCACTCCCTATCGAAAACTTGGCAGAGAGGAATCTACGGATCGGGACATCCGTTCTAAGCCACAGGTACGCACTCTCTGAATATCGGTCTCCCGTCTTTTGCCGCTAAGACCCCGCGCATGCCCAAAGAGCATGGACCAGATCGAGGCAAACCCAGACCAGACGTTTCCGATCAAACGGGTGACAAAGATACACCGAATGATCCTATAAATAGAATTAAGACATGTCAACTCTAAGACATATCTGAGACAGGACAACATAAGACAGGAGAAGATAATCACCAGTCAAACTTGTCACCGAGAGATAATAAACGTTTATCTCTCTTTGATTACATTAAACCAAACATACATTAGGTTGGTGTTTTTTTTCACCGTCGAAAATGACGGTAACATTACCACACCTCCCGGGGAAAAAAATGGCACATTAAAAAAAAAATACATCTATGAGCCAAGTACATTAAGCTCATAACGCATGAGTAATGCACCGATGAAAGGATCACCAAAATAATAACATCATAATGTCAGATCCAATCGACGCACATAAGAGCGTCTGGTGAGAAGAAAAAATCTCACTAGATAGGAGAAACTATTTTCTCAAAGTAAATATATATCCGGGGAGGTGTTACCAACCAACTCAAAAGTGCAGGTAATGTTACAACAAAAATTCATATCAATGTGTATAAATGGTGAATGACAATTTCCATTAAGAGATTACAACAACATCGAAATCTCACGACGTATATTGCATATATAAGCATAAATTCATATGGTCAATCATTAACAACATTAACAACAATATCTGAAGACGATAGAAGACCAAGACGATACTCTTTCAGAGATGTCTTGTAAGCAAAATCCTCAAGGAACATCAGGACGTCTATAGAAGTCATCGTAGATATACAGCGTTCCAACATATCCCACCGGTTTGCTGAGAACAATACAAATAGTACATTTCTTAGAATGTTGTAATGTACCATAGTCACTTAATATATATCTAAACTATAAATGTGGCCGCATTAATTTTTTCGACCTTTATTTCATATGAAACAAAGCCTTCCTCTGTTTTATCGAAGACGGTAACAGAGAAAGCAAGAAATCAATACATAACCATGAGTTTAAACAAAGTGACAACAAGTGTTATAGAAGCATGTTTTGTAAAAATAGATCATAAATTTAGATATGTAATAGTAGATCTAGACAAAAGAGCTAAGTAGCTTCATGTGGGCATCGAGACAATATGTCTGCCATCACATTATCCGAACCACGGATAGCTCGTACCGTGAAATGAAAAGGTTGAAGAGCACTAGCATATCGAGTGGATCTCGAACTCTTCAAATCCTTTTTCTGCATAGCTGTGAGAGCTTTTTGGTCGGTTTCTACTACAAAATGCGCGCCGAGAAGGAATCTTTGGAGTTTAAGAATTGCCCAGACCATAGCTAGCAATTCTCGGTCTAGAACAGAATAATTCCTTTCTGCCGCATTCAGTTTTCTCGAGACATACATTACAGGATGCAGAGTCTCAGAATACTCTTGCATCAGTGCCGCCCCGATCCCTATTGCTGAGGCGTCACTACGAAGGACAAACGTCCTATCGGCTGTAGGTAGTCTTAAAATAGGAGGAGACGAAAATAACGACTTAATCTGATCCAATGAAGATTGGCATTCTTGAGACCAACGCACCATATTAGGAGACCCTTTCTTCAATAGGGTTGAGAGTGGGGCCGTAATAGAGGCAAGATTCGAAATGAATCTTCCATAGAACTGTATAAGGCCCAAGAGACTACGGATCTGTTTTTTAGTCTTAGGAATAGTGATGTTCAGTATCTTAGAAGTGTTGTGGTCTTCTGTTTTCAAGACACCATGACCAACACGATGACCTAGAAAAGAAATCTCACTGAACTCAACATAGCCTTTAGAGGGTTTAGCTGTCAAATTATGCTCACGTAGAGTAGACAACAGTTCATCTAATCCCAGATAGTGATCTTCCCAAGACTTGCTAAACAGACAGATATCGTCTAAGTATGCAATCACATCAGACCGATATGCCAGTTTTCGACGCATCATGCGTACGAATGTAGCTGGGGCATTCATAAGGCCAAAAGGCATAAAGTTCCATTGGAACAGACCCCTAGGTATGGAGAAAGCAGTGAAAGGTTTGGCTCGTTCGGTTAAAGGAACTTGCCAGTATCCTTTAGACAAGTCCAGCTTTGTAAAGAAACGAGAATTGGAAAGTCTAGTAAGTAACTCATCCAACAGAGGCATAGGTTCTGCATCGAACTTCGTTACTTGATTTAGTTTACGGTAATCGACGCAAATGCGTATGTTATTGTCTTTCTTTCGGACAATAACCATAGACGACGAGTATGCCGAATTGGATGGTTCAATTATTCCTAAATTTATCATTTCATCCAACTCTTTCTCGACTTGAGATTGGAAGTGGATAGGAATAGGATTAGGCCTGACCCTGATAGGAGTATGGTCAGTCAATACAATGTCATGTTCAATGACTGTAGTATGTCCAGGGATGTCCGTGAGAACATCCTGAAATTCTTGTAAAATGGAAGAGATTTGTGACTGTTCCATAGTTGATAAATTAGGTGAAATTGCAACATCCTTCCATGATTCCGTAGAATGAAGTGGAATCACCGGAAGAGGAAGATTAACATCAGAGAAAGTAGATTCCTCATCCTGTATGACAGACAGCGATGAGTAATGGCCACGAGCGACCGTAGCGTCGTCCGTCACTTGAAAGATAGGTTGTAAGTACTCTGGACGTTCATAAAATTATGTAAGCATATTTATGTGAAAAGTTTTATGCTTTCCGTCAATATCGACGACATAGTCGACATAAGAAATTTTAGATACAATCTTAAAAGGACCTTTCCAACCAATAAGAAGTCTATTTTCCCTGGTAGAAAGTAATACAAATGCTTTGTCTCCAGGACAAAGTTGACGTAGGCATCTATTTTTATTTGCAAACTGTCTTGCCTTTGCTTTAGCAAATTCAGATGCGGAAGTTGCTAATTTGCAAGCTTCAATGATTTTCTGCCTGAGAGCAATGACATACTCATAAGAAGATTGTGTGTCATCACTAATATCATCGACAGCTTGTTGAAGGACTTTCGTGTGGGGTTACTGGTTGTGTTGCCTGAATTCTGATCGTGCTAATGTTCTTACGCGAATGGGGTGAACCTCACCTTCGGTTTGTCGTAATGCTTGAACTTGGCATCAAGATGTAAACAACTGTTCATCTTATTAACTCAGCAACTTGACATAAAATACGTAATTCATAAGGTTGAATGGTGTAACGTGATTCAACGAATAATGCCTCCGGTTCGAGTCCTTCACAATTTAATATGGATTACACACATACATAAACAGTTCAATTCACACATGAGGTACATGCATCAATCAATCAATAGCGTAGACTGCTGTTTTACGTGTCAATGTCCGTTTAAGGATACAATGCAGTAATTGTCGTCAGAACATCACAGCTATATGCACGCGCAGATAGAATGGCTACCTGCCGACAGTGAGACTGTGAGTCTAATTACTTCGTATAAAGTAGACGATTATCTTTCTCCTTCCAAGGATTTAGTTAATCACTAACCTCCATAAGTTTCCTCTCTCGTAGAGTTCTAGGACTGACCCTGGTCCTGCATAAATACACATATAAATGGCTATATCATGCCATTAATTTGGAAGGCTAGAAAAACGCAGCTATTCAGCTTGACGGTCAAGTAACAAAGGGTAGCGTCTCCTAGTTACCGACTGTGACCCAAACAACGCTAGACACGTCATAATCGATCGTGTATGGAGAGTTCAATAATTGAAACATCTATCGCAATATATTAAATGTCTTAACCTTTACAATTGCACGTCTGCTAACCTTTAGCAGACGGCGTTAATAACATATACCGTAACAATTCCCTGTACACCGGGGAAAAAAAAAATCGATAGATTTTTTTTCAAGATCTATCCGACTTAACAATTTTTCAAAAAATTTAACACAATTGTGACATATGGCCGACGATGTTCTGAGTAGAACCGTGTCGCGGTCATGTCAACTAACTATTTGTCATAGTCATCTAACATTAATCATATTATATATCAATATTATGCATATTATTATATCAACTAAATAAAATGTGTAATGTCAATAGTGAATGATAGAATTAAATTAAAGTAAGGTCTGTCGTATTAGTATGTCATATAGGAATTAATTTGACTAATTAAAATTAAATTAATTAATTAAACTAAGAGTTAAATTATTAAGATTCTAATGTAACACGATGTTATGAGAGAAGAAAAGACAAATAAGTGAGAAGAAATAGAAAGAAATTCGAATATAAGTTTAACTTAATTGTGTGTGTTAAGTGTTAGTGAATAATAACTATCTAATTTAACTAACTAAATAACGTATAGGTACATTAAAAAAAAATATTAATCTAATACTTGTGTGAGATTTATTTTCTCTTTTCATAATTTCTTCTTTTTATATTTCGTTCTCTTTTTTGTTTTTTTTCATTTCATTTTTTTCTCACATTTCATTTTATTGATATTAATTCAATTAAGAAGTTAAGTTAACTAATTAATTAGTATAGGATATGATGATCCATCCGTAGTCCTGATCCTGATGAATTCTTTTAGACAAAGTGTTGAAGCATTTACGTCGGACAGAAATGTCAATTATCCTAGGATCCAAGAATTAAGTGCACATAGGATAATAAGTTCGACTTGTCGTCAGATATTGTTCCATGATTGTTGAACGAATATTCATATATTGTGTATGGACGTTAGACGAAGTTTCAATGTCAATATGTATACCTTGATTGTCTTTAGTTCAATTCTGTGATGCATATAGTGTTTATAATTATTAAATTGAAGTCAAGGTTAGTTCCCTTATAGTTGATACTTCGTTCTATCCAATGTAGTGATGATTGACGTAGTTTAGGAATGTCAATGTTGATTATTCGTCGTCAATAGGATTACGTGACAACGCATCCGCCACAATGTTTTCAGTGCCAGGAATATGTTCAATGGAGAAATTCAAATGGCTGCAGGATGATCGCGTATCTGGCGAGTTTTGGACTTTTGTGGTTTGATCTACGCAAAGATGCTACAGCACGCTGGTCAGTCTGAATGGTGAATGGAGCACCAAGCAAGAACTTTTCCAGTTTTGTGATTGCCATATAACTGACAAAAGTTCCTTGTCCACTGTGGAATACTTTGTTTCTGCCGGCTTTAGCTTTCTTGAAATATATAATGTAGGATGTAGAACGCCATCATGGTTCTGGAGCAGGCATGCACCGATGCCGTAGTTACTAGCATCTGTTCGTAAGAAAAATCTTTTGGAAGCATCGGGAAGTCTTAAAATTGGTTCATGCGAAAACAAATTTATAATTTTGTTGAAAGTTTCATTGCATATACCAGTCCATGTCACCTTCACCGGCATGTCTTTTTTTAACAATGAAGACAATACAGCCGTGATGGATGACAAGTTTGGTATGAATCTACTGTAATATTGAACAAGTCCTAACAAACTCCTGACCTGTTTCTTCGTCTGAGGAACTGCTATGTTTAGAATTTTGGAGACCGTACTAGGTAACGTTCGGATATATCCCGCTCCAATGATATGTCCCAAAAAGGTTATCTCATTACACGCGATCTGCACCTTTGTAGGTTTAGCAGTTAGATGATAATTCCTTAGAGTGTCGAAAACATATCTAAGTCCCGAAACATGTTCCTCAAACGACGAACTAAACAAGCATATGTCGTCAATATACGTAATAACGTCTAATCTACCTGATAAAATTTGTCGCATCAGGCGAATGAAGGTAGCTGGCGCATTAACAAGCCCAAAAGGCATCACATTCCACTGGTATAGACCTTGTGGAGTGGAAAATGCGGTGTAGTACTTAGCCTTTTCGGTCAGTGGTATCTGCCAATAACCTTTAGTTAAGTCTATCTTACTAAATATAGTTGCGTTGGATAGACGTGGCAGTAAGTCGTCGATAAGTGGATGTGGTTCGCTGTCAACTATAGTCTTAGCATTTAATTTTCTATAGTCAACACATAGTCTGATGTTATTGTCCTTCTTCCGGACAATCACTAATGGAGAAGAGAATGGCGAATTACTAGTCTCAATGATTCCCAGAGACAACATCTGTTCAAGTTCCTTAGTAGTTTTAGCAAGGAAATGTAAAGGAACCGAATAGGGATGTACACGAATAGGTGTATCGTCATTGAGAGTAATGTCATGACTGATAGCCGATGTGCGACCCGGGACGTCGGTCAACACATCTGGATAAGATTGTAAGAGATTAGCAATCTGTAGACGCTGTTGCGGTGTAACCGTTGAAGAGATGGTTACATCCCGCCAAGATTCAGTAGGTTGAACTACTGGTACCGGTAACGGTAACTGTACCTCAGGAAAAGAAGATTCTTCTTCCTGGATGACGGATAAGTTGGAATAATAACAAGTAGATACTGTGTTGTCATCTAGTTCATGAAAAATTGACTGTAAGTGTTCAGGACGTGTATGAAATTGCTTGAGCATGTTAATATGAAATATCTTTTTGTGTCCCTTGATATCTAAGACGTAATCAACGTCGGAAATTTTATCAATGACTTTGTAAGGACCATTCCAAGATATCAATAATTTATTGTTGTTGTGAGGAAGTAACACATAAGCCTCATCGCCTGGGAATAATTGGCGTAATCGTCGAGACCTATTTTGTAGAGATCGAGCCTTAGCTTTTGCAGCCTCAGAAGAAGCTGTTGCCAACTGGCAAGACTCAATAATGTTCTTCCGAAGATTAATCACATACTCGTAAGATGACTGAGTGTCCTGAGTCATCTCCGCGTCAATTAATAAGTCTTTTATTAGTCCCATAGGACCTCTTGGGGGAGCACCAAAAACTAATTCAAAGGGAGAGAAGCCAGTTTGTTCATGCGGTACCTCCCGATAAGCAAATAGAACAGCTGGGAGTGCTCTGTCCCAGTCATGAGGGTGCTTAACAGTAACCTTATGTAGTAGTTGTTTAAGTGTACGGTTAAGTCTTTCAACTGCACCATTACTCATAGGATGATAAATACTACTTAAATTCCTATCAATGTTCCAGGTTTTCATGACTTCCTTCATGGTGTCAGATATGAACTGTGACCCATGGTCTGATAAAAGTTTTCTAGGAAACCCTATTCTAGAAAAGATGAGATGTAGTGCATCAGCTACATCTGTGGTAGTGGTGGTCTTTAATGGGATAGCTTCTGGCCATCGTGTGCACAAATCAATGCACGTAAGGACGAATCTATGTCCTCTGGCCGATGGTAGCAATGGACCAATAATATCTATGGCCATCTTGTCAAACGGTCTTACTGAGATATCGCAAGCCTGAATAGGCGCCGTGTGAAAAGCTCCACGTGCTTTCACTTCTTGGCATGTAGTACAGGAACGTACATACTGCGAAATATCTCTTGACACTCCTGGCCAAAAGAATGAAGACAGTACTCGAGATCGTGTTCGAGTATATCCCATATGTCCAGCACACTGTGAGTCATGCGCATGTTGAAGAATGTACCGTCTAAAAGTATACGGGACCATAACTTGTTGTTTCATTTGTGATTTGTCATTAAAACATCTAATCAATAGGTCATTTTTAATAACAAACCAATGTTTGTTATTATTACCTGAGGATAGATTGTCAACTTTATCAACCAGCTTAAAAAATTTTTTTAAAGATTTATCCTCTTTTTGTTTGGTTGCAAATGTTTCCCTGTCAATAGGTGAATTGACTACAAATTCCTCTTGGTTGTCTACATCCATTTTATTATCACCAACTTTCTCCATGAGTTGAGTCTGCGCTCTAGTCGTCACGGCGTTTCCAGTGCATAGGTTATGTTTCTCCCATTCTATGATCTCATCTGGAGTACAATCTTTTCTGCCGTGTATACGACCAACCATCAGATCAGCAATAGGCTTTTTAAGCATACATACTTTTACATTCCCTGTGAAAAAGGGTGTTCTAATATGAACAATAGCTGTGGGGTAAAACTCAATAGTTCCACCAAATGTCATGCAGCGGACGTATTCTCCTGTCGCACAGCTAGGATGTACCAGCGACTGACGTACACCAATCGTCGTGGATCCTGAATCTCTCAGCACTGAGACGACGGATCCATTAACGATTCCCCTGTTAAAAATTAGTAAGCCTGTTCCATCGTTGACTGCAAGACCTACCTCTGGTGTAATATGTCCGCAGTTAAGCACTGTTTCTTTCGCCTTCTGAAAAATAAGATTGCATTGTTGGCAACTATTTGCCACATTATAATTAATAGCAAAACATGCAGCAGAAGACTGTGTTGTATTATTGTCAAGTGGGACCTGAGCTATAGGGGTAGTATTATTTGTAACTGCCGCCCCTGTATTATGGTTGTAATGAGATGATCCCCGAGAATGAGATCGATTCAGAGTATAATTGTTAGAATTATCTCGTCGTCCTCTATAGTAACTATTATCTCGATGTCTCGAGCCATGATTATTACCATTCCAGTTATTGTTATTTTTCGGGGTATGTGATCGATTATAATTAGTGTTATGTTGACTATTGTGGTAGTTTGTTTGAGGTGAATAATTTCTATCTCGTGATCTACCTCTGTTGAACTCATTTTTATTGTTGAAATCATTATTATGTCCCTTCTGAAAGTTAACATTGTGATTTCTTTGGAACCTACTTCTGTCTACACTGTGATGTCTTTGTTTGTTATTATGATTGTAGGCCATATTAGACGCCACAGGTAGAGGTTCTCTTAATGAGGAGTTAGAAATGGTTGCATTCGGATGTGCCGAACAGTAGTTTAAAGAAATTTTTTCCAACTCGTCAATAGTACCTGGTTTACGCTCCTGCAAATATGCAAAGAATGGCTGGCTAACCGAAGATAATACCTTATCCCGTAGTAGCAAATCAACTAATTTGTCGTACGATTTGTTGACTTCTGCCAGTTCAACCCATCTATTAAATGTATTGCGTATGTTCGCAATGAATCCTGCAAAATCTTTTGGAGATTCAGGTAAAATTCCCTTAAATTTCAACCTACAGTGTTCCTCGTCCAGGTGAAACCTTCGTAAAAGCAAGGACTTAATAGCACCGTAGTTATTTGCTATTGATGGGTCAGCATTTTGAGAAGCCGTCAATGGTTCTCCAACCAAGAATTCATTTAACTTGAGTACCCATGACTCTTCGGGCAAATGATTTGTTTTGCAAGTCTGTTCAAAACGTGACAGGAACGATGAAAGGTCGTCCACGTTTAAGTTGAAAGTGGGTAATTTAAAGTTGTAGAAATGTTTAGTTTGGCTGGATGACGATCCATTTTGTGCGTTATTATTCTGGTTTGCATCAGCACTTTGTGCTTGTAATCTTGCTGTCTCCAATTTAATACGCGCCAATTCCATTTCTTGTTGTAAAATAATTTCCTCTCGTTTCAATTTATTCTCTTCTTCCTGTTAAGCAATTTCTCTTAATCTATTTTCCTTGGCAATTTGCTTCATCTCACGTTCTGCTTCCTCTTTCTTTAATGCAGCCTTTTGTTCCTCCATTTCTGCTTTATGTTTTTCCAGTTCTGCCTCAGCAAACTGACGAAGTTCTTGGGATTTATAACCATATTCTTTACCAATTTTAACGAAATGGTCTATAGTAAGCATTTTGACTTTTATCTGTAAGTAATTATTGATAATTACTGATTAAAATAGTCAATAGTAGCTTCAGAGTAATTATTATACTTACTCAACTTAGGAATATTCAATATAAATAATCACAATAGTACTGAACTCTTATGTCTAAGTTCAACTAATAGACAATATTTTGTAACAATATTGTATCTAAGTACTAACTATATCATAAATAGTTATGATATCTGTTAACTATAATGTAATTACATCACACAATTAATCTTAATATCCAATAATGTTGGGTATGATTCCTAGTAATTATATTGTTCAATGTACTAAGTCACTCTCTTAGTACCAGAAAAGTATATTAAATAATATACAATGGGTCTGTCACCTCAAAGGTAGACTATAAGATTATTTTATTTGGTCAATATATATATATTTTATTATTATTATTATGCCCTAGGCATCTCTTATAAATTGTAGTGCTAATTTCTTGGACTATCACTGCATAATTATGCAATGTCCCATATTAACCTTAAATGTCAGAAAAAATTAATTAAATTAAATTACAAGTGTATTATTGAATATAATGTCATATTATTAATGTAGTATTTAATATATATCATGAGGACAAACAAAACAATGATGCAACTAAAGGGTACAAACAATGTCAAGACGCAAACAAGACATTTTCACAATTAAAAATGAATTTATGAACTAAATAAAACAAGCGGAAGTGTCACACGGAAAACGAAGGGTCAAAGATTGACCCGAGGTCAACTGAATATGCAAAGTACACAAAAAAAAAATGACTGCAAAAAATGATGACATCACAGGACTCATAACGGACGAACATTTAACAATCATCAAATAAATGATAGTAAGAGTAGACTGGACGAAATAGTTAACGAACATGATACAAAACTGAATAAAAATGTGAACTTAGTACAAATAAAATACACCAGTTATCTACGGAACGGTACAGTTAACACAATCGTCAAACGACAGCAGATTTGGACAGGCAGTCCATTCGGCAGAATCTTCGATGGAGCTCCCAAAAAGTGCGATCGTTTAACTGCCCTAAGAAACGACCGAAATCAATTCAGGCATCGTGAGAGCCACAGAATCTAATTTCGGTTCATCCTCCCTACCGCCCACTAGTTAACAACACCTTAAAACAACAAAAAGTACATTAAACATAGGTAAAAACATGCCTATGTAGGCAGAAGGCATGGACTCAGTTAGCACTGTCACGTTAACGACAATAGTTATTGAGCTAAACTTATCTTTATTTGCTGCTTCACTTGATGCTCGTTGTCGTCGACGGCTAGGCCTGTGCCTTTGACTGTCTGCTCCTGATGGGCAGGCAACGGTAGTCCATCTTGTGCATCTTGATAAATTTGAAGCGAACTAGAAAGGCGTTGAAAAGATGTCTTCTTCACGGCGACAATGCAACAGTGACGTCATGTTGCTATTCATGATCACGTGCGTCACGTCAGCTTCGTAATGGTCATGTGATTTTCATTCAAACGTAAATATCGTGGAGGCGTGTGGAACACAGAAAATTTTTTTTATCTTCTGTCGATCCCCGCAATCGGCAGCCAGTTTTGTTGAAGGACTTTCGTGTGGGGTTACTGGTTGTGTTGCCTGAATTCTGATCGTGCTAATGTTCTTACGCGAATGGGGTGAACCTCACCTTCGGTTTGTCGTAATGCCTGAACTTGGCATCAAGATGTAAACAACTGTTCATCTTATTAACTCAGCAACTTGACATAAAATACGTAATTCATAAGGTTGAATGGTGTAACGTGATTCAACGAATAATGCCTCCGGTTCGAGTCCTTCACAATTTAATATGGATTACACACATACATAAACAGTTCAATTCACACATGAGGTACATGCATCAATCAATCAATAGCGTAGACTGCTGTTTTACGTGTCAATGTCCGTTTAAGGATACAATGCAGTAATTGTCGTCAGAACATCACAGCTATATGCACGCGCAGATAGAATGGCTACCTGCCGACAATGAGACTGTGAGTCTAATTACTTCGTATAAAGTAGACGATTATCTTTTTCCTTCCAAGGATTTAGTTAATCACTAACCTCCATAAGTTTCCTCTCTCGTAGAGTTCTAGGACTGACCCTGGTCCTGCATAAATACACATATAAATGGCTATATCATGCCATTAATTTGGAAGGCTAGAAAAACGCAGCTATTCAGCTTGACGGTCAAAGTAACAAAGGGTAGCGTCTCCTAGTTACCGACTGTGACCCAAACAACGCTAGACACGTCATAATCGATCGTGTATGGAGCGTTCAATAATTGAAACATCTATCGCAATATATTAAATGTCTTAACCTTTACAATTGCACGTCTGCTAACCTTTAGCAGACGGCGTTAATAACATATACCGTATCACAGCTATCAAATCGTGAAGCAAGGACATTGGGCCTCGCGGACGCGCGCCAAAGACGAGCTCGAAAGGAGAAAACCCGGTATGTTCATTAGGAACCTCTCTATAAGCAAAGAGAGCAGCGGGTAAGACTCTGTCCCAATCCTGAGGATGATCCTCAGTTTTTTTCCCAAGTAAGTTTTTGAGAGTTCTATTGAGACGTTCGACTAGTCCATTAGACATAGGATGCTAAATACTACTCAGTGATCTCTTGATATTAAGAGTAGACATCACTTGCGACATAGTCTCAGATATCAGTTGGGTGCCATGGTTTGACAAGATTTCCCTAGGGAATCCCAACCGCGTAAATATCAGCAAAAGAGCGTCTGCAATATCGGCAGTCGAAATGCTCTTCAGAGGTATGGCCTCTGGCCATCGAGTATACATGTCAACACATGTAAGAATAAATTGATGTCCTCTGGCTAATTTTATTTTGAAAGGACCAATGATATCTATCGCCATTTTCTGAAATGGACGGATAGGAATGTCCGCAGCCTGGATAGGTGCTGCATGGCGAGGACCTTTCGACTTTACTTCTTGACAAACTCTACACGAGCGGCAATAAAGACGTATGTCTCTGTTGACGAATGGCCAAAAGAAAGCCGCAAGAACTCTCGACTTCGTACGTGAAAATCCCATATGACCAGCGCATTGGGAGTCGTGAGCATGTTGCAGTATTCTAACTCTCATGTCTTTCGGAACAAGAATTTGTGAATGTATAGACATGCCAGAGTGTTGTACCATACGCACTAGTACGCCATTCTTCATAGTGATCCAAGATTTGTGATTTGTGTTCTTATTTGGGTCACCTTTTTTTGCCAGAACGAAGAATTTTTTTAACGAAATGTCTTCCTGTTGACTTTTAATAAAAGAGTCACGTGAAATGACATCATGATCATCGTGATCACGTACCTCAACATCTTCGGTCGATGTAGTCTGAGACATATTCTGAGCCTGAGCTCTCGTGACAACTGCATTAACAGCTTCTAAGTTATGTTCTTCCCAAGCAATAATCTGCTGCGGGGTACACTCTTTAATGCCGTGTATACGCCCGACGATAAGATCCGCAATAGGATTTGGAAGCAGACACGCTTGGACCTCTCCCGTAAAGAAGGGAGTAGCTATACGAATGATAGCGGTAGAGTATTTTTCCACTGTGCCACCAAATGTTACACATTTGATTACTCTTCCAGTGGCACATGAAGGATCTACAAGAGATTGTCTAACCCCAATAGTGGTACATCCAGAATCAAAGAGGACTGAGACTGGATCACCATTCATTAGACCCCTATGTAGAATAAGAGAACCTCTCCCGTCATGCGCCGCTGCGGCAGGAAGAGCGGGCAGAGGATGACCGCAACTCAAGGTGGATATAGTAGTAGGTTCAAATAAAGTGGTGCACTGAGGGCATTGGGATGCTCTCCCAAAATCAAAGGCAGAACAAGAACTAGCACTAGCTCTAGGTTTACTATTATTTTGTTCATTACTAACTCCTTGTGACTCTTGTTCAGCACAGTTAGTATGATGACATGATCTGTTATTATTATGCTGCCATCTACCTCGATTACTATTTCCTTTGGGATTATGGTAATTACCCCTATTGCTATTATTATTTTGGTTTGAACCGCAGTTTTCACAATTGTGATTGTGATTTACACGTTGCTGTCAATATCTATCAGATTGATACTGCTGTCTTCCTAAAGAATTATGGCGAGGATAGTTTTTATTGTGGCTACCCCTTTTAAAGTTACCAAATTTGTTGGAACCACAATTATGAGGGCTATCAGATTGCCTCCAATTCCTAGAAGACGAGCCTCTTTGGCATGAATCACTTTGATCTTGACCAAAGTAACGCTTACTTTTCTTATCGAAGTTGCGCTGAGTACCTTTAACTTTATCTCCAAAATTAGAATTGTATGGAGTCGCAGAAGCCACTGGTAAACCTTCTTTAATCTTACTGTTGCTCATTGTTTGTTGTGGATGAGCAGTGACATATTGGCAACAATATTGTTCCATTTCTTTTAAGTCCCTAGGTTTACGTTCGTGTATAAAGGCTAGAAAAGACTCATTAACAGACGACATTACTTTGTCTCTAAGCAACAAGTCCATAAGTGCCTCATAAGTATATTCAGTCTTAGACAACTTTATCCATCTAGTGAAAGTAAGGCGTATCTTTCCTATAAAGTCCGAGAACTCTACACCAGATTCTGGTAACATAGTCTTAAAACGAAGACGGTAATCATCTTCTTTAAGCTGATATCGTTTCAATAAGGTTGCTCTGACAACTTCATAATAAGTTCTATCATGTTCTTCTATTGCCATTATAATATTTAATGTTCACCTGTAAGTGAATTCAACAGTTGTCTAACATATTGTGCCTTATCTACATTATATGTTACACAATTAAGTTCTAGTCTATCTAGATAGAACGTTATGTCATCTTTTGCAGGATTAAAATGAGGAAGTTTGAACTTATAATCATGAGTTTTTGTGCTCGAAGAAGTCGCTTGAAAACTCCTTATATTAGTCACTTTCAACTTCTCTACTTCCAAAGCCAAAAGTTTTTCTTCATGTTCCATTTTCACTTTTTCTTTCCTCTCTTCAGCTTCCCTTATTAACTTCTTCTCCTCAAATTCTATCTCTTGCTTTTTCTCTTCAAATTCTCTGTCTAGCTGCGCTTGAATCTTTTTCTCTTCAAGCTCTGCTTGAATCTTTTTCTCTTCAAGCTGTGCTTGAATCTTTTTCTCTTCAAATTCTCTGTCTTGCTGAATCTTCCTTTCTTCAGCTTCTCTTTGATGTTTTTTTCTCTTCCTTCCTTTATTCAGCTTCAAGCTGTGCTTGCATCTTTTTCTCTACAGCTTCAAGCTGTGCTTGAATCTTTTTATCTTCAGCCTTTTGTGCTTTGGCATATTGAGCAAGCGCAAATTCCTCCAATTTCTCCTCAGTTTTTCCAAATGCCAACCCTTGCTGGATGAAGAAATCTAATGTAGACATCCTGTCTACAAATGTGCTGTCAATATATCTGAAATAGCAACACAAGTTATCCCAATCTCAGTGGGGATGAGTCTTTTATAAAGACCAAGTACAAATACCTTATTTGTTAAGTCACCAGTAATCAGCTGAGTATATAATTTGCATCATATAACTAAACGTACATGATCAAGTATACATGAAGACTGTATATTTCACCAATATCACGATAACTAAACAAAGACAAGCATCTTAACAAACGAAAACATTCGCAGAGGTCAAAAGAAAATACCGCTTAACTAAATCAAATGTTGTGAAAAATCACAATGATAACTGAGAAAAATTCACAATAATACAATGACAACACAGTGTATAAACAAAAGGGTGTAAAGAAATTAACAATAGAAAAGAGAAGGCAGACAAATACAAACCAAAACGAATCAAAAACTAAAGTACGGAGAAAAAATAACGAAAACAACACTAAGCCATCTCGTCACAGCTAAGGAAAAAAAAAATAACAAGCAACAAAAGTCTCTTGCAATTTCTACTGTGAGAAATATGCACAATCCTAAAGAACGCTTACAGTACCCTCGGTTAAGTGGGATATTTACTGTAAGACCCTCCAACCTGAACCCGCAAAAAAAAAATTACACACACTAACTGAACAAGTAAACAATGAACAAGTAAATAAATGAATGCATATAATAAATGTAACGAGGAAAGCTTATTTGCATACAAAATAAAGGCTAAGTTTAACACGTAAACAAAGGCCACTTATCTTTTAAGCGTAATCCTCTACAACTACAATGATACAGTTCATTGCAGTACACTCGTAAATACCAGTAGACGTTCCACCGTTGAAGGTCACCGTAACTTGACAACGGGTGTAGTAGTCTCCAAAGTGAAGCTATCAAATCAAACTCGACTTCAGTTGAGAATGTTTGTAGACTGTAGTAGTAAACAACAGGTCGAACTGTTCTATGTTTACAACTCGAGCTTGCACGTAAACTTGTGACGTGAACTTGGACACTTATGTCCTTCGACGATTGTCACAGTGTTAACAACTTCGTCAGCAACTGTGGTCTATGTAGCACTATTGTAGCAGCTGTGGTTCATGTAGCGATTCTGCAGCAGCTGTGGTCCATGTAGCGATTCTGTATCATCCATGATTGTATACGTCGATCAGCAGACGTTGACCTATTTCCTACTGTGTAGCTGACAACTAAACGTCAATCTTGTCTTCCGGATGTATAAATCCAGATGTGGGCAGAAAAATCCGTGTTGTTGACAAAACCCACGAATCTGGTCCACCAGATGTTGAAGTCTCTTTGACAGTAGAAGTAAAGTTGGATTGCACGGAGACTGGAGATGTATAAGGTTGCTCAGTGTAAATGTACTGATGTAACGTACTGTTTTTCTGTGTTATGGATGGTAGTACTTTGAGCGTGTCATGTTGTCCTGGGCAGTACCAAGTAGTAGCAAGGAATCTAGGGCACTAGCGTGAGGTGTCGCCAGGGTTTAGTATACACATACATAATGTCAGTATTCCTGCAGATTTAGACGTGTAATACTTGTATGACAATGTGGTTGATGGTGTAAGTGTGTAGGTAACAGTGCTGATAACACGAAGGCAGTATAGGCTCTTGGACGTCTTCACATTAACTCACACAACCACAAGTAGAAGTCAGTGAAGTAGGGAATGCTGCTGACGTTTACAATATTTATTTGTGACGTACGATAATACGATGATGATGAACGAAACAGTCAATAGTATACAATCGGGTACATAACATGTGTAGTTACAAAGGTCAGCTTTAACCAACACAGATCCTAGACATGTAACAATGTCTTTATCAGTGTTTACAGTTTATGCAATAGCTCTAACCCCTGACTGAGCCCCGTCAGGTAAGCCCTAGCAAATATATTGCGTAGTACGGGCGATATCATCTATATAAACAAAGTCAATGCCATTGTCCTACAATTAGCAAAAAGACTTCAGACTGGCCTCACATGCCAGATACTTCATTCTGGTGAAGAATAGATATGGTGACAACGAAATCAGGCCGCAGGTCGCGGGCCTCGATAAACAGGTCACTCTCAGTTCACACAGGCTCCTGAGATTAAATATACATTTTCTGCCAAATCATACTCCGCCTGCATTGCGGATCCATAAAGATGATTCCTAGGCTTATGTGAGTAACAGGTCAACTAGACCTAGTCTTGTAGATATGAAGTCATACTGGAGTGCAGTATAATAACTTCTTGTGAGCTTCGCTCACTATGCCGCCATCAGCGATAAATGTACCTGTAAGATCTAAACGAGACGAAAAGATCGAATAGCGTTTTCAGTTACCTTTTTAAAGAATCCTGACACTCTTAAGTAACACAATACAGCCAATACTGGCATAAAGAAAACACTCAGGGACGGAAGAATGCCAAACGGCCATTCCCAGAATTTCCACTCCCTATCGAAAACTTGACAGAGAGGAATCTACGGATCGGGACATCCGTTCTAAGCCACAGGTACGCACTCTCTGAATATCGGTCTCCCGGCTTTTGCCGCTAAGACCCCGCGCATGCCCAAAGAGCATGGACCAGATCGAGGCAAACCCAGACCAGGCGTTTCCGACCAAACGGGTGACAAAGATACACCGAATGATCCTATAAATAGAATTAATACATGTCAACTCTAAGACATGTCTGAGACAGGACAACATAAGACAGGAGAAGATAATCACCAGTCAAACTTGTCACCGAGAGATAATAAACGTTTATCTCTCTTTGATTACATTAAACGAAACATACATTAGGTTGGTGTTTTTTTCACCGTCGAAAATGACGGTAACAAACAGTATGTGAAGTGATGTGAAAACCAGTTTTTCCCCAATATTGACTCTTCGTATAACAGGGGTTTTTCTACCAGGGAATAACAGTTTAGAAACTTTAACATATTAAAATATATTGGACAGATGTCCTGCTTGTGTATTTAATGTAATCAAACCATATTTTCATTTTAAGTTAAATATTCCTGTCCTAAAAAATTTGAGGGACAGGAAATTAAATTGTATATACACATATATCCTAACTTTAAACCCAGTCTTGTTTAATTAATTTTAGTAATTTACATGTGTATTTGTTTAACGCAATTATCACAACATTTCCATTACCCTAGACACTAAGCCATATAAATTAACATCACAATCACTAGTTACCCAAAATAAATCACAGAGTGAGATCGTAGGGTGGTAGCAGTCAGGTACCCTGATAACATCAACTTCAACTATTAGAATCAGGGACTTGCATAGCTGACCTTTTCTTTTAACATCAAAACCCACCACATCAGGGACAGACTCTACCTTTTCACTATTTCACTCGTGAAATCTATTTCTTAACCTTATCTCTCACCAAGTTACCACCTTTTCCAGTTCTATTCAGACGGGACCAGCATCTATCTTAATCACCTATCAAAAATCTACGACAGTTGTCTTTATTATTGATACAGAAATGGGCCATTGCAAGCGATTACATGTTATCATCTGTGTTTACGTACATCTCCCAGACGGATATCCCAGACTGACAATCTGGCTGTCTTTCCGTCGATCGTGCGATACCGCCTTGTGTCAACAATGACCGTCTCTATCAAAGGTGGCTAGACGACTTACGTGATAAAAGTATTATCCGCTGGCCTGTCTAATTAGCCTTGCAATACTGCGATTCACATGGTGAAACGTAAACAAGTCTAGGAGTGACTAGGCAAGAATGTAGGTGTATAAAATATGCCAAATAATAGAACGATGAGTGAGAGAATAAAGGTTCGGAAAAATACACGCACACACGTATCGTCACATCATGGCAACATTACAGACTCAAGGTAGTAGTTCCAGTCATCATCTCATGACAAAATATCAGACTCCGAAGATCCATATCTTAAGCCAGTGGTAGGCAACCCAGGAGCTATGGGATTCTACTTCGGAAGCATTGAGCTTCCAAAAGATCTTATTGATGCAATAGATGAGTCATCAAGGTTAAGACTGTTGGCATTTGGCATCAAACGTAAGGTTAGCAGAGATGGACGTATGAGAGGATGCATCCGTCGTGTAAACAACCAGCGTGCTACATGAACAGTTAGCACTCACACTGAGCAGAAAACAGGAAATTTCCAAAGAGCAAGAAATTTACCAAAATATACCAACTGTTCCAGAAGAGCATATGACAACAAACCTCACCATGAGAGAGCTAGAGGCAGCCATCGTATCCCTTAAGCAAAGAAAGTCACCTGGAAAAGACAGGGTAACAAATGACATGCTTAAAGAGCTAGGGCCTAAGGCCAAGAAAGTACTCCTCAAGATTATGAACTATAGCTGGAAGCGTGGAATAGTACCACAAGCCTGGAAAGAAGCAATACTAGTTCCAATCCCCAAAAAGGACAAAGACCGAATGGACCCCAACAGCTACAGACCCATCAGCCTTCTAAGCTGCACGGGAAAGCTTATGGAGAGAATGATCAATACCAGATTAAGCTGGCACCTCGAAGAAAAACAAATTTTACTGCACCAACAGGCAGGCTTCAGGCAACATAGGTCTACAGAGGACCAAGTCACCTACATTGCACAGGAAATCGAAGATGCTTTCCAAGAAAGAAAGCACACTTTAGCAGTCTGGGTAGATATGGAGAAAGCATTTGATAAAGTTTGGAAAGATGGGCTAAGAGTTAAAATGCTTAAATATGGAGTCTGTGGAAGAATGTATAACTGGATCAGCAACTATCTAACAAACAGAACAGCTAGAGTGCAGGTGAACGGGCAGTTAAGCAAAAAGACTACAATGGAACATGGAGTTCCACAGGGTGGGGTCCTTTCCCCAACACTCTTCCTCATATATATAAATGATATAACAGAAAACATCCACAAGAATGTCCACAACTCCCTCTACGCTGATGACCTGGCCATGTGGACTTCAGAACAATACATCTCCACAGCAAGAGTGCGCATGCAGGATTCACTGCTAGCCCTTGAAAGTTGGTCCAAAAAGTGGTTTCTCAAAATAAATGAACAAAAAACTACACACACTATTTTTACCTTGTCAAATAAACCACAGCAAGCAAAGCTGCAATTAAATGGACAGGCAGTACGAGGAGATGAAACACCAACATACTTAGGAATCACACTAGACCGCCGAATGACATGGAAATCACAGATTAACAAAATACAGCTAAGGGCAAAACTTCGCATGGCCATCATGAAAAAGTTAGCAGGTACCACATGGGGTGCTGATGAGAATATCCCCAAAAAGCTGTACACAGGCAGAGTCAGACCTGCTATGGAATATGGCATCACAGCTTGGTCGACGGCAGCAAAGTCAAATTTTGACAGAGTAAACAGACTCCAAAACCAAGCAGCACGTATTATAACAGGGGCCCTAAAGTCTACACAAATCAACCATATGGAAAACATCACAGGGCTACAGTCAATGGAGGATAGACGTGACAGCAGAGTCTTAAAACAAGCTGAAAATTTAAGAGGCTCGAAGGACACCCCATGTACCAAAGAATGAATAGGCTAGGAAGAGGCAGGCTCAAGCGAACTAACTTTGTCGCCCAAGCAAAAGAAAAAATTAACAATAATACCATACTAGCTAGCTCAGTTGCAAAGAAAATCCCAACAAGCTCAACTATCCCACTGTGGAAAATAAGATGCTTTCCTGAGTTAAAATCTGATATTCCAGGCATTGAAGGTAAGGGAACACAGACAGAAACACAAAAAAAGTGTATAGCAACCAAGTATATTGACCAAAGATTTCCAGCGAAGCTTTGGACACATGCATATACTGATGGTTCGGCAACAAATGCAGTTGAAAATGGGGGTGCCGGCATCCTCATAAAATTAAAGAATAGAATTCACTCTATGGCAATTGCCACTGGAAAATACTGCAACAACTTCTGTGCTGAAGCAGAAGCCCTGAAACAGGCAGCTGAAACTCTTATTGAATGCAAAGCACAGGCAGAAAAACAGATAGTAATCTTTTCAGATGCCCTCTCAATAATATCAGCGCTGAAGAGCCACCAAACTAAAGGATTGAAAGATCTGATAATCTCCCTTGAAAGACTGGCCGAATGCTTCAAGAAGTGCACTATCCAGTGGATACCAGCCCATTGCAACATACCAGGAAATGAAGAGGCAGATAGACTTGCTAAAGAAGGAGGTGTCTTACAGCAAAATGATATAGAGACAACTTACGCATCGGCAAAGACCACTATAAAGGCTACATTCAAGTCCAAATGGGAAAGAGAGCACCCGGGACATTTGAAAAATGACGCATATCATCAACTATCCAGAAAAGAACAGGTCATCATTTTTCGACTGCGCACTGGGCACAGCAGATTGAGATACCATCTGTACCACAAATACAAAATTGGTGCAACAGATCTCTGCACCTGCGGTACCAGCCCGATGACAGTCGAACACCTGCTGCAGTACTGCCCAACCTACAGTAATGAACGGGGTAGCATATGGCAACAACCCACTTCTGTCAACGAAAAACTGTTTGGAGATGTCGGGAACCTTGAGTTGACTGCTGCCTTTATTAGAGTCATAAATGTGGAAGTCTGAAGGCGAACGAGGAAGAAGAAGAAGAAGACACTGAGCACTCACACTGAGAGTGACGGAGCACCTATGGGTTTGCTCGGAGTGCAATGATGTCGATTATGTTCAACAACAACAATAACTACCTTGATGAACTCATGGCTATTTTGATGTTCCAGCGTGTTTTAAACAAGTGGAACCTGCATATAACTTTTAACTCTGTAGGAATATCTCTTCCAGCAATTCCATCAACAGAGCTGTGGACAACTCAGACTAAATGAGATTTTATCGAATGTTAACTTCATTTCAAACAAAAGATCACATCCCTACACGAGGTAAAAAGTAGTCCTATGGCAGATATGCCGGTAGGGGAGTGAAGTGTTAGAGACATCTCTGTACTAGGTCCAGCACCGAGAGGTGGGGTGATCAGTTCCTACATGAGGTAGTAAGCAAATAAGGTGCATCTTAGTAAACTAGTAAAAGGATTTTCACAGTGAACGAGGAAAAGTACCTTTAATCCTTTTTATACAGAGCTTTTAAATGTCGGCGGGAGAGGGTTACGCCCACCTTTTTGAAGCTTACATATTATTTCTTCTCTCTCCCCCTCTCGGTCACCTGACATCTACCACATCATCCTCAGTGATCTAACGGCAGACGCAATGACTGGTTGCCGACCCCTCCTGTCATAAACATAATTACTCCTGACATTCCGGAATAAAGTCGATCTCTACGATTACAAATTCATATCCTGGATAAATATATCTGCACTTGATCTACTGTGATCTAACGGCAGACGCAATCGACTGGTTGCCGACCCCTCCTGTCGTAAACATAATTACTCCTGACATTCCAGAATGAAGCCGATCTCACTTTCTGGATAAATACATCTGCACAGATCACACATAATTCATTCCACAGACATGCCATATCGCTAACACAGCCCGTAGCAAAATCCTTCCTGTCACAAGCATCAACAAACACACGCCATCTCCCAACCAATGTGCGTCAAACGCAGACGTAGATGCTTTTGGGGTGTATACAACTAAATGTTCTGGACTACGTCCTATTTTTCTCCGTGTAGTCGCCGGAGGTCAGTGCAGAGATAAAGAAAGAAGAGTAATTTGTTCCCCCCCCCCCCCTTGTGGCGTGTCGTACAAGGCTCGACTAGTATGAGGTTTTGCGGGAGGCTGACAACCTCATCCTGTAATAATAATCGCCATATAAACCACCGCTACTACAGGAGCATGTGAATGCGAGGTACTGGCTTCCTGCAAGGGCACCATCTACAGTGGAGGCTCCATGCTCCTGAAAGATCTCAAAGGAAAAAAAAAACAATGATGTCACTCTTTGTGCAATTTAGTGCATATCTCATAACGCTTACTGCAAAGAAACGATGGACAGATACACGCTGGAAATCGCAATATAATTCTGTATTAAATTCACAACTGGGGTAATCCCCTAATTATTCGAGGCCGAAAAATAAAGCAACCAATCAGATGTGCAGAAACAAAACCAGTCAAACGCAGAGGAGCGAAAGGGAGAAACTCACCAAAAAAAAAATTAAATTGAACTAGAGACAAACCAATCAGAGTGATGCGATCAAACGCAGGCTCAATCAAATTCTTATGTAATGGAAGACTGTATATAATCCTGGTTCAGATTCAATTCTAGACTCTCAAAATTTCACTTCACGATCTCATAGATGAGAAGACGCTCAGCGGACTGACCCACACCTGTAGAAGCCACATAGCCACAGCCCATAGATGAGAAATGCAAAGCTGACCTGTTTTGTGAGCCGAACTTGCATAGTGATAGCTTAGATCCATAATATTGTGTCTGAAGGGTATCTACCCGAGAGAGAGAGAATGAGAGAGAGAGAGAATGAGAGAGAGAGAGTCACAACAAAGCTTCTGTAAGGAGCATAACAGACTGCAGGTGCGAGTAAAGGACCATCTCTGTAATCGCCTAGTAGTAGCATCGGGTCTACCTGTTCAGGTGAATTAAGTATCTTGGAAAATCTACACATGATCAATAACAGAAGTGTCTTTAGAGAAAGGAACTGATGATGATGATGATATAATCCCTTTAGCTGTGAGCAGGTAGCTTTTGACAACCCATTGCCTCTCTGACAAAGGTGCAAGTCTTCCTCAGTTGTTGTGATGATGTGTAGAGTGCATTGTGGATGGTTGGGTGCGATGGGAGTAGCTGGTGTCGCAGGTCAGTTACTTGGGCACTGTAACAGCAGGGGTTCGACTGATTCCTCATGGTGGTGGCAGTGCCGACAGTTTGGTTCACGTAGTGGGTCTATTCTATTTAAATGTTTATTGACGGGGGCATGGCCTGTTCTCAGCTGGAAAATTAGACTCTTATATCTTCTTTTCAGTTGTTTAACTGGATCTTGAGGGTTTGGTTTAGCTTGCTGTTTCAAGAATGGACGCCCTGTCTGAAAGGAACTGAAGAAGTTAAGTGAACGTTTCGTTGAAGAAGAAAAATTCAGAAGTCACCAAATGGCCGACATGATGAAAAGAGACATTAACACTCTATTGATTTCAATCGTGTCATTTGTAAATACTTATCTGAAACTTTTACTACACATTTATTTTAATTGCTAAAGTGTACTGATATATTTTTAAAATTGCAGTTGATTGATTTATTTAAATTCCAGTTACAGTTCAAAATGGGTTCTAGTGTGTATTCAAAAGACTATGTAACATTTTAAATCAGTAGGGAACAAACGAGCTGCATTTTGCCCAACTATTTATAGAGATACCCTTGGAGCATAAGATTTTTTTTAAAGGTGTTTGCTACTTTTCTTCGTAGCACGCCTCTTTCAGCCATCTACTATATAAATGGGGTTATATCAGGACGTGTTTCATTTATTGTAATATGTTTTGGTTTGTATTTATTTTATACTATATTATTTCTAGTAGGTATTTTTCTTTTGTAGTTATAGTTCAATATGGTTTTATATATACATATTATCCAAAATATGATCTGGTATGTTTTTAATTTTCACTGGAGTGTTATTTGGTCAATCCGTATTAATCTGGGGAGAGTCTTTCGCCAGTGTAGACTACTGGCTCGCATCCTTATTTATTTACTTTTTATATGTTAGCTTTTGTTTTTGTAATATAGTGTTTTGTTAACTTTTGTATTTATGATGGGGTCTTAGTGTCTATGAGATTTTCTACACTCATTTCTACCTTGTGGTTACTACAGTATGTCTTAATGTTTTGCCTCTGTTGGTCATATTTTATGCAGTCCACCAGAAAGTGTCTAATTGTGTTTGGTTCTTGACACTCTACGCATGTGGGTGCCTCAATCATGAAATATCCAGTTCCAAGCTTGAGCCTCAAACATTTATTATTAATTGATATTTTTAGTTCATCTTGTATTTGACATTTTTGCTTGGTTTTTTTAGTATTTTATATGAGTGTCTTGCTTTTTTACTTTGGTCCCATGCTATTATCCACTCTTTAGTTATTGCTTGAGCAATTAAGCTCTTAATTTCAAACTTCCCTAAGCCTACTTCAATTTTGTTATAACTAGTTCTCCCCCTTTGGCTTCTTTGTCTGCAAGCTCATTTTCTGCTGTCCCAACATGTGCTGGTATCCATGTTAGTGTGACACTGCATCCTGCAGTGTGTAGATATATATTGACCTGTAGTAATTCCTCTATAATATCTGGCCTGCTACATTCATTTCTGTTTCTGATAGCAAGTAATGATGAAAGGGAATCTGTGAGAATGGGTGCTTTATTTGGTCGGTTTTCTGCCACTATTTCTAAAGCTTTTAGGATTGCCACTAATTCTGCTGTAAAGATGGATGTATTGCCTGTTACTTTGTATCTTTTTGAGATTGTCAATTTCGGTATTGCTATTCCTGCTCCTAATTGTCCTTCTTCATCTTTTGACCCATCCGTGTATATAGTTAGGCTATTATTTGTATATTGTTCTATATACTCTAGTGTTTTAATGTTTGTTGAGATTATGTCTTTAGATTTGCTTATGACCTTTGCTAGGTGAGAGTCAGTTTCTGGCTCTTTTAGTTCCCATGGTGGGATCTTTGCTTTATACTGAGCACTACTGACTTATAACTTTTGAAATCAACCTCACTCACCAACTTCGTTTACTGACTTCTTCGTACCCGACAGCCTTGCTTCTTAATCGTACTATTATTCATGATACTAATAAGGAGCTCTACACTCGGCTGAGCACGCATAAAAAAGAAAAATTACGTCGCCTCCGCCCTCATGTTCCTTCTGAATCTTCAGCGTTCCCTGTTTCCACTTCTACCAAAGTTATTTGCATTCCTCCTGATCTACAACTATCGCCTGATGAATTATCTGTTCTTAGTAAAGGTCTCAAGTTTGTTCCTCTTCGCTCGACATTTGATAAATATTCTATGCTCCAAGATGTCTACAGCTTCCATCGTCGCATGCGTCTTCAGTATTACCATAGGAAGAGTAATGATTATGAGCCAGACGGGGATATCTTTCGTCATTTTAATAAACCTAAGTCAGACTGGACTCCGGCTCCAGGTGCCTCTGCTGCTCTTGATTTATACATTGCTAACACTTTGCATGACATTAATCAACTTTCTCTACCCCGTCTACGTCGATCTAACCTGACTACTTCTGAGTGGCGGTCCTTGTCATCCCTTAAAAAGCGGGATGACATTATCATCAAACCTGCCGATAAAGGTGGTGCAATGGTAGTTTGGCGAAAGGACTTGTACATTCAAGAAGGAGTCTCACAGCTCGGTAACTCCACCTTTTACTCACCCAGTTCTGGGGATGCCACAGTCCGCCATAATCTTACTGTTCATGCTACTATTCGTGATCTCATCCAAGATAACCTCCTTCCTTCTTGTGCCATGTCTCTCCATATTCTTGATAGTAGTCTAGGTAAACCTTCCGTCTACATGCTTTCTAAGGTTCATAAAATTGAAAATCCGGGTCGACCTATTGTTTCAGCCTGCTCTTGTCCCACTGAGCGTATCTCTGATTTCCTGGATAGTATTTTGCAACCATTAGTAGCCAATCTACCTTCCTATCTTAAGGACACCACCCATGCTATCACTACTTTTGATTCCATCCAATTCACACCTGACCACACTTACCGTCTTTTCCTTCTGGATGTTTGTTCGCTTTTTACTTCCATTCCACACTCTGATGGCCTTAAAGCACTACAATTTTTTCTCGACAGACGCACTGACCTTACTTTTAGCACCGGCTCTCTTCTTCGCCTTGCGAAATTGGTCCTCACTCTCAACTCTTTTGAATTCAATGGCCAGTTCTTTAATCAAATTAGTGGCGTTGCTATGGGCACCAAAATGGGCCCGAGTTATGCCTGCCTCTTCATGGGTCACTTTGAATATTTGGTGCTTCAAAGTTACGATGGACCATTACCTGCGTTTTACCGTCGCTATATCGACGATGGTATTGGTGTCACAGGCATGTCTGAAGTCAACCTCCGTAGATTCATTGACTATGTTGGCAATTTCCATCCTGCAATCAAATTCACTTCTCAGATTTCTACCACGTCAGTTAACTTCCTTGACCTCACTGTCAATATTACTCCTACTGGCCTTACTACCTCTGTCTTTTATAAAATTACTGATGCTCATGATTTCCTTCTTTACACCTCTTCTCACCCTCCCAGCTGTAAAAATTCCATTCCCTACTCTCAACTTCTACGCTTACGTCGGATATGTCACGGTGAAGATGATTTCCGTGAACGAGCTCAAGAAATGCTCGAGTTTTTTCGCCGACGTCACTATCCTGAAAGAGTTTTATCTGATGCCCTTAATCGCATTAGTCCCGTCACTCGTCAGGTTGCACTTACTGCTAAACCTACTACTACATCTGACAGACTCAAACTTGTCCTAACTTTCCACCCTCACTGTTTGGCGGTGAAAAAAATTCTGTTCCGTCATCTGCCTATTCTCCACTCCGATCCTGATACCAGAGAGTTGTTTCGTGATACCCCTTTGTTGGCATATCGTAAGGATAAGAATTTTAGGGATATTCTTGTGCATAGTCGCTTGAGACAAACTAGTCCTTCTCACTTTGGTACTAAACCGTGCCAACGCCGCATATGTAAGACCTGTCCTTTTGTACTCCAAACGCAGTCAGTCTCCTTTCCGAACGGTAAATTTGCCATTGGGGAGTCTTTCACGTGCGAATCCAGAAACCTGATTTATGCTATCATCTGCAAGAGGTGTGGCATGACCTATATTGGTGAAACTGGCAGACGTTTGGCAGACAGGTTTCGGGAGCACTTGAATGACATCCATCATGGCAAACATTTACCGGTGGCCCTTCACTTCAACAGCCCTGACCATTCAGGTAACTCTGACATTCATGTCACTGCCCTTCGTTTATGTATCGGCGACGACCGAACTCGCTTTTCGTTGGAGAATCGTCTCATTTTTCAAATGGGCGTTTTAGCTCCTGCTGGGATGAATGTCCAGCATCATTTTGCATAATTCTGGTGGCTTCTGTCGTTATTTTCCTATCTATCCTTGTTTTTACTTTGGTTCGTTTCGTTTCCTCAATTATCTGTTCTTAGCCGTCACTAGCTCCTACGTCACTTCCGCATGACGCCTTATTTTTTCAGCCATTTTGAATGTTCCTTTCTTCGATCTAGCTAAGTGATTTTTTACGCATTTTAATATTGTTGTTCATTTCTGTCTTCGTTTCGTTGATTATTTACTTTCTTGATTCGACATGTCTTTCTGGTTTCCCGATTTTCTTGCATTATTACTGTTATCGTTTCGCTCATCACCGTGGTTTCATCTGCTTGTATCGCTCATTTGACGTTTTCCTCATCATCATAGAATTTTGTAGTACCAATATGTAGTTCTTATCCTTGTCACCTGTTCGTAACTGTGGCTGACGAAGGGTAAAACCCGAAACGTCCCTTGTCTCATGTGTACCGTTTACTTGTAAAACTGATTTCATACCATATTATTTTTTAGTTTATGCTACTGTTTATCATGTTAAATAGCTTTGGGTGATGGTTTACTTCTTCTATTGTTTTCCACCCTGACGGATATCTATTATGGTCTAGTGGAATGTGGCCTATGTATTGGTTACCCCTATCAAAGGTTTTGTGTGCTGGGTGAGTTGGATCTTTGGCCAATTTTTCCCAGTAGCTGAATCTCAGCTCTTTTCTCCTTAGCTACAGGGGTATAATGCCTAGCGCTACCTCTAACGTCTCTGCTGATGTTCCAGCATAGGATAGGTCTAGCTAGAAGGTGACTTACTACACAGCTTTCTTCTACAGTTACCATCTAGAACTGTGCAGCTATCTACCTGACACGTCCTTGCCATCCCTACCTCTTACTGGTCCAAAATCTAGCACCGAATCTCGGCTTTAGAGCAAAGTTAAAAGTTCAGATCTGCACATACAGTTCGATCACATCATACACGGACTTAGCCTTACGGGGATTCCGCTTGCGCGGTGTTGTTTGGTTTGAAGGATTATCTTCATTGCACATCAGTGTTTTGATCTCCTCCATTAGATCACACAAGGAGGATCTCAGCACAGTGCACGAACTCCGTAGCACCGGCAAGAATCCCAATGTGTGTATAAAGGAATCACACATTCTATAAATATTTGTTTCTGGTGGGTAGGTTTCTAATTTTTAAATTTTGCCAGGGCAGCGGCCTGATAGACCTGGGGGTCGGAGTGGCTAAGAGGTATGGCGTCCGCCTTGAGCTCTAGAGGACCAGGTTCGATTCCCAGTAGAGGGAATACAATTTATGAACATTTTTTTCAGAACCAGTGGTCCTAATGATGTCATACTCTCCTCCCCCCGTCACCCTGGTAGTGAAATCGGATGCCTAGCCTTCTCGGATACGGGCGAAAAAATAGGAGGTCTCGTGTGCAAGTTGCGCACGTTAAAAAAAACACACGGAAATTATACTACTCGTCAAAAGTCAAGGGCCACTTAGAAAAACCTTGGTTGAAACCATAAAACAAATCTGATATAAACGTAATTGGTATCAGTCAAAACGGCATTTATTGAATACCAAATTGACATGTCACGTAAAGAAATTGAAACACACATTCAAACGCAATGAAGCTGTGAAGTGTGTCACCCACCTTTTCAAAAGTCACACAATAGATATTGGACAAATAGACATTTCAAAATCGGGTATGACCACCGTTTGCAGCAAGGCATTCAAGACAGCGTAGACGCATCGAGTCCACAAGGGTCCGAAGAGTATCCTGAGGAACAGCTTGCCATTCCTGAAGCAGAAATGCAGTCAGCTGTGCAACATCCATTGGCAGGGGGTGATTTGTTGACAATCTTCGACCAAGGACATCTGTCACAGGATAGACATTCGCCGAAATTTTGAGTTGGTCACGTTGGAGAGTGGCTACGCTGTTAGATTAAACACCGGTCTGGTCAGTTCAACCAGGACGGAAGATGATATGAAACTTTTGGCGCAAATCATTCTAGGAGATGTCTACCGTCCCGTGCGGACGTTGTCCCTTTGTCAGCTGTGGTGCTGGGATTATGTGAATGCCATTTTGGTTTATATTTCTTGCCGATTTTCAGGTGGTCAGGACTATTTGGTATACTGCTAGAATGGTGGTGTAGTTCTAGTGGTTTTTTCCTGGATATTATTTACGTTAAGTATCTTGCATTCATGTATTGCTTTGCTTCAGTATAGGGCTTAGCCAGTGAGCGAAAATCATTGTGTAGTCACTGGTTAGATTATGTCGGTGATTACGTTACTGCTATATTGAGCTGTTGATCATGGCAAGTAGTTTGGCAGTTCCATTGCATCGTTATTCTATGTGTATTATTAGCCGTGTGTAGCTTCTGTGTATGCGTAATATTTATTAAAGGGACCAAACCTGTTTCAGGTGTTATTGCATTATTCATGTCAGCTATTGTGTACTGTGGTCTTGCCTTTAGACAGCGGGCTAAGAGTCTAGTTTGAGTATGTATTAAATCCATAGTACCTGTAGAGAGGATATTCTGAAGTGCTCAATCTGAGAAAGGTCAGGTGAATGAGCTGGCCACGCCATCCTGATGATCCCATGTTGCAGAATAAACTCATTCACCACACGAGCTCGATGGGGTCGAGCGTTATCATCTTGGAGGATGGCATTACCACCTATGGCCTCCAGAGCAGGCTGAACAATTGGTCTCAAGATTTCATTCTGGTATCTTGGGCCGGTCAAGTTGCCTTGGATGATGTACAGTGGGGTCCTGCGGTGTCTGTAGAAGCCTCCCCAGGCCATGACAGAACCCCTCTCGAATTGTATCATCAGTAAATCGCTCTCCTGGTCGTCTCCAAACTCGAATCCTGCCATCATTGAATGACACAGTGAAGCGAGATTCATCAGGGAAGAGAACTTGACTCCATTGTTGCCTTGTCCATCGGATGTGCTCGCGACACCAAGCAACACGGGCTCTGCGATGAGCAGGAGTAAGAGGGATTCTGACTGGAGGACGTCGAGCAGCCAGTCCAAATTCATGTAAACGTCTGCGAATGGTGCTTTGACTGACATTAACGTTTACAGTTTGTCTCAGCTGACATCTTAGAGTGGAACAAGTCACTGTTCGATGGAACAGGGCTGACAATAAGAGGTACCGGTCATCATGTCTATTGGTGCATCTAGGGCGACCTGGCCGGTGGTGATCCTCCACACTTCCTGTGGCCTGAAATCTCTCCAAAATTCTTTGGATAGTAGAGTGTGACACTGCAAGCCGTCTAGCAACCTCACGGACAGATAAACCACTTTCAACCCACCCTATAGCCCTCATTCTTTGTAAGGTGTAAAGACTTCTTCTCGGTGGCATGGTTTTGCAAGTGATGAAACTACTCTAAGTCTGCTGATTGTAAAACAAATTAAGAGCGAACTCTGTTCATTTTCTCCTTTGTTATCGACGACGCTTAGTGAAGGAGCGAACTTGCCACATTGGCTTTTCGCTTATCGCCAGCTCCAGACGGAGTAAGAGTTTACACTGAGCAATATTCCTGTTGTTAACCCAGCCTTTTTTGTCTAGGAAGATACGTGAAACCGATTGTCGCATGATAAGGTACTATTTTGCAAACATGAAGTGCCAAAAATACATGATCGATCTCACTGGAATGTTGGAGGATAACAATCTTGGTAAAGGTTAAGACGCGGACAGTGATGTAATACTTCTGGCAGATGGAATTTGTTGTGATAGTCAACTACCAGAAAGTAACATCTTGGAGGAGATTAAAATGTTAGATCAGTGAAGTAGAGAGTTTGTAAACATGACAAGCAAAACGGAAGACCTAATATGGTTATGGAGTCTGAATATGGATATCACATGTATAGGAAAGATGGAAAAGCAGGTGGTCCAGATTGCATTCCAGCAGAGGCCATCAAAACAGATATTGATACCTCTACAGAGATATTATACAAACTACTTGGCAAAGTCTGGGAGAGAGAAGAAATACCAGCAGAATGGAAGAAAGGTTATCTGGTCAAGTTGCCTAAGAAGGGAAATTTACAAGAGTGCACAAATTTTAGAGGAATAATGTTACTATCAGTGCCAGCAAAAGTATTAAACAGAATCATCCTGGAGAGATTAAAAGAGTCCACAGACAAGCAACTGAGAGATGAACAAGCAGGTTTTCGACAAAATAGATCCTGTACAGATCAGATAGCCACATTGAGAATAATAATTGAACAAAGTCTGGAATGGAATTCACCGCTATACATCGGATTCGTGGACTATGAAAAGGCATTTGACAGTGTAGTCAGAGAATCGCTTTGGAAATTGATGAGGCATTATAGAGTTCCCATGAAGATCATTAACTTAATAAAGAAGACCAATGAAGACATGACATGTAGAGTTCTTCATGAAGGACACTTACAGAACCGTTTAGGATTAGAACGGGAGTAAGACACGGATGCCTCTTGTCTCCATTTCTTTTCTTACTAGCAATAGATTGGGATATGAAAACATCGACATCACTCAACAGAAATGGAATCCAGTGGAATCTGACTAAACAGCTTGATGATCTGGATTTTGCAGATGACTTGGCTCTTCTGTCCCATAACCATAATCAGACGCAAGAGAAAATGAAAATTCTCGATGAGAGGTCACAACAAGTGGGCCTGAAAATACACAGGGAAAAGACAAAGATTATGAGAATAAATGCAAGAAATGATAACAAGGTTGACCTTGAAGAAACACCACTAAAAGATGTAGAATCTTACACTTATCTTGGAAGTAATTTAGACAAAGTTGGAGGGACAGACAGTGATATCAAAATAAGAATACAAAAAGCAAGAGGAGCTTTCATTGCATTGGGAAACATATGGAGAACAAGAGAAATCAAGTCCAACACGAAAATAAGAATCTTCAACTCAAATGTGAAGTCAGTCCTATTGTGTGGCTCTGAGACATGGAGAACAACAAAAACAACAACCAAAAAGCTACAGACTTTTATAAACGGGTGCCTGCGTAGAATAGAAGGACTGAAATGGTATGAAAAAGTCACAAATGTGGAATTGATGACAAAAACCAGAAAAGGGCCAGTGGAACAAGAGTTGAGAAGAAGACGCTGGCGATGGATAGGACACACATTGAGGAAACCTGTTGATAGCATTACAAGGCAGTCCTTGTTCTGGAATCCACAGGGAAAGAGAGGCAGAGGTAGACCAAAAAAACACATGGAGAAGAGAACTGGAAACAAAAGGTGAAAATGATGAGGAAAACATGGAAAGAACTTTAGCGGATGGCACAGGACAGGAAGACTTGGCATGTGTTTGTTGAAGGCCTATGCTCCTTGGGGAGCTAAAGGGTATTGATTGTTGGATGTATAGGGCAATATCTTATGTTGTCATATAGCAATGTTCTACATGAGGGTACTGGGAGACCGCTACCAAAATCAGACACCTATTCGCAATTGGTTTGGTGCTTGAGATGCTAAGAGAGACTGCTCCTGATTGGATTTCTTCTCTAAGTAGCAATCTGGGCGTGTAGGCGAAAAAATATAAGCGACATTTTTTCGCCTACATGTATTACTCGCGACTTACAGTTATACGCATTCAGTGTATTCCAGTCCAATTTTATGTTTTGTTGTTGTTGACAGTATCTGTCTGGGGGTTGTCATCTATTCGTTGAAGACTTGAGGGTAGGTGACAGGGATACTGACTTTCTATCAGCTCCTTTTCCTGTTATCTACAGCTAATAGAAGTTGCCTTCCCTTAAACCTCAATAGTCCTGGCCAATAGGAATTCCCATATATCTATCGAGCCACACCTTTATTTGTGTCTAACAAGTTCTAGATGTGGCTATAGAACTTTACTACATTCTTTTTATTTGTCGTGAAATATTCTAATCCACATATATAAATTATCCGGTAAATATAAAGCCTAACAAATAAATTCTAATAAAGAAAAGAGCAATGGTAAAATAACAGTGCTGTCATAAAGAATGTACTCGAAATCCCCTTTGTTTTATGCTTCGTCTGCAAATTGTAACGTTTCCACGTTAAATATAAGCCACTGCATAAATACAAGCGTTTCCACAACACATTAAAACGGGTATTGTATTTCTAAGAAAAACATTGAGAGGCACTGCGTAATGACCTAAATTAATCCTAACATTAATTATACTACGTTACCAAAACGAACGAACAGATGGACTCAAATAGAAAGAGAGAGGGAGGGCTGAAAATCAGGAACGCATGCAACACGCGTCGCGCGATACACAATTACTACTATCACGCGTGTAAGGCCACATGCACTAACTTTTTTTTTCAGACGGACAGTGATAAATTCACTACCCTTCCCAGAGTTAGGTTTTTAAATCCTGAAAAACTCTTATTAGGAAAGATGACAATAGATGGGTTTACGTTTGAAAACATTACAGTACCCAGACAGCACATCTTCGAAACAGGAGGTAGAAGAAATTGCATATTTTGAACGCAGCCACTTAGCTCTTTTAAATTTGTATATTTGGGTTCCTTAGGGCTTGCTGACAAAGAATATGTAAAACGTTACGCAAATAGTCTAGGAATTGACAAGTTATAGCCAAAATAAAATGATGGTGCTGTCAGACAACACCCAAAATCAGAATCGCTCAGTGGTAGATTTTTTTAAACCACCATTGTACGGGAAATGGGCCACAAGTTACATTTGAACTGATTGGCTGGAATGATATGTAAGGCTAAACACGATTAGTCGGACTATAAATGCTATCCTTGGTTGTTAGGGGAGACGTAGGAAGGTAAAATTTTTTCAAACACTTGTCGAAACGTGGCTCCATTGGCCAGACTCGCTGATATAATCACTTAGGAGCGTTAGTTCGAGACCACTAGTTCAAATAAGCTTGATAAAGCAACAGTGCGTTGAAGCCAGCTCATATTTTTGCTAAATAAAAGCCTGGAACATAAGCAGATGGGAATTTGTGCCAGTATTTGTGCCAGAATTCATTGCTAGTCAACGTATCTGTGTTTATTTCCATGAATTGTGGTAAGCTTGAAACATTCAGTATCTTTTAATGAAAATTGAATGTGAATTGTTAATTTATGCCTGTATATATGTGTAGTTCAGTAGCAAACATGATGTAAAGCCTATAATGCTCCAGCCTGAACAGAAGGTGTCGGAGGAAAGTAAAACTGCATGGAATGGCCAAACAGTACACTGACACCTAGATGATTGACTAGAAAGAAATAATGCTGGAAGTGCAGAGGCGTAGTAACCATTAAGGAGGTTAATACTGGTATAAAGTATTTCAGATGAAGCTGACGGTTGGCCTAACGCTCTGAACTCAATGTTTGTGATGTATTGTGCTCAGTGTAAAAAGAGAGTATAAATTAGTTATGACGTAGAAGGTACATCCTTCTTGTTTTCAGGGACTGTGGTCTTATGGTATTGAGCAGCACCTGGTCAGAGCTTTGCTGAATCCAGAGTCGGACAGCATACTCCTTGGTCCATTTAGCTATCAGTGAGGTGTCTCCAGAGCCCAGGGGAGAAATCGAGCAGAGGAGTCTCTTCCTGCCGCCATCACGCAAGATAAGCTGATGTGGACAGCTGGGCTCAACATTATGTACCCCCATCTTAAAATGACATTGTAAAAATAACATTAAGAGGGGAATTAAATTGTTTTAATATCAGGAACTGAGAACATCTCCAATACTAGTTCCAATAAAGACAAACTATTGAAGTCATGATGACAAATACCAACAGAGCTTGAACAAAACAAAACCAGTATTACCTCATATTACTACTACACAACTGACACACATAGGATACTTTTAATAATATATGTCACTACAATATTCATATTGATAAATTCTGTACTTATAACTTGTAATTAAAATTGATTGTGATTCCTGGTTCCCTTTGTATTTGAATCAGGACACATATTCATTCATGACAGCAATGAATACATATTGTTATTTGAAAAGTTATCAGTGACTCCTTTAAGATATCCTTGTAGAGTGTTTTATGTATGTGAGTGTCACAGTGTTGTCAAGTGTAGTGGAATAAATTAAATTGTTGATCTGTCTGTTGTTGTTTTGACTTACACTTCATCATACACATACCCTAGACATATAACGTAGTCATCACACTATTCCAGAATAATTCTGACTGAGGTATACATATGTGGCAGCAAGTAAGGTTATATATAATACACTACTCTTATTAGATATATATACCTTCACAGCTGATCTCAGTCAGTACACTAAGTCCCCTATAAATATTTATAACATCCCACTTCACCACATATATTGGGGTCTCGCTCTTGGGATTTTGAATCTTTCCCTATTACAAATATTGGGGGTAATTCACTTCAGGGAATATAAGAATTAAAAGGTATCCTTGGGGGGAATTAAATAAGGTTGAGCTCACGGTGCCTGTGTTGTCCATTAGATATATATTTAGAGATTGAATTGTTGGTTAGACATTGTATAAATTTACCTGATAGACAATGGCGGACCTGGCCAAATTTCGATCTGCTGCTGTTCAGACTGCAAAAGAGTTAGGATTAGATGGGCAAGTTATGGTTGCCTATGTCACTACGGAATGTGACAAATTTATTGAACGCGAAGAAAGAAGGTTTGAAGCCGAAAGAAAGTTAGAGGCTGAAAGGGAAATTAAGAAGTTACAATTTGAGGCTGAGGCTGAGACTAAGAGGTTGCAGGCTGAGGCTGAGACTAAGAGGTTGCAGGCTGAGGCTGAGACTAAGAGGTTGCAGATTGAGGCTGAGGCTAAGAAATTGGAAGCAGAAAGAGAAGACAAAAGATTGGCTACAGAAAGGGAAGAGAAGAAATTAGCTGCAGAAAGGGAAGCAGAAGAAAGAAGATTGGCTGCAGAAAGGGAAGAGAAGAAATTAGCTGCAGACAGGGAAGCAGAAGAAAGAAGATTGGCTGCAGAAAGGGAAGAGAAGAAATTAGCTGCAGAAAGGGAAGCAGAAGAAAGAAGATTGACTGCAGAAAGGGAAGCAGAAGATAAAAGATTGCAAAGGGAACATGAGTTACGACTAAGGGAGTTTGAGTTTCAAGGCCATGCTCCTGAAAATGGTGCCAGTCCCTTTGCCTCTGATGCCACTGCTAGCCAAGGAGCCTCAACCTCAGCTATGAATTTTCATTTAGATCATTTTGTTGAGAAAGACGATGATATAGAGAGCTATCTAAATAGGTATGAACTATTAGCTACCACATATGGGTTAGAGAGAGAGAGGTGGAGCTTAAAGTTATCTCAAGGACTTCGTGGGGCAGCTTATGAAGTTTTTGCAAAAATGAGCAGAGGTGATCAGGAAAATTATGACATGCTAAAGCAGGCTCTTTTGTTAAGATATGAAAAGAATGCAGAATTTTATAGGAAAAAATTTAGGAATGCTAAACTACTGTCAGGTGAAACCTATCACCAGTTCGCTGCACGAATAGAGACATACTTGGAGAAATGGACTTCTCTGGGGAAAACCCAAGATCTTAAGGAAATGGTCCTTATAGAGCAGCTAAGAGAGTCCATGGCTCCAGACCTGAGAAAGTTTCTCATGGAACAAGGTGCAGAGAGGCTGGGTGAGTTGCTAAATGTTGCTGAAAGGTATCAAGCAGCTCAAGCAGAGGTAACAGGTAATACAAAGAAACAAGTGGATAACTTTAGGGCACCACAGAACTTTAATCAATTTGATCCTAGAGATCAAAACAAAAGTAAGCACCAATTTGATAGGCCACGGTATGAAAATAAAAACAAATTCCCACAATTCGATGAAAGGAAATATGATGAAAGAAAATCTTTCAACCAAGGAAAAAGGTGGTGTAAGAATTGTCAGATGAACAATCATGACACTGACCGTTGCAGAAGGAAACCTGTGTATATGGCAACCCTTCAGGTCAGGTCGACCTCAAGACAGGAGGAGGATATTATGTTGGATACCACTCCAGAAGAGATGAGGAAGGCACAGGCTGGGGATAAAACACTCAAGCCTTGTTTCAGAAAATTGTCAACTTGTCATACAACTCCAGGCAAGGGAGAATTTTACATGAAAAACAAGTTGATGTATAGGAAGACTGGAGCTAGATCCAAAGGTCAGGGACAGCTGGTACTTCCTAAAAGATATAGGGCAGACTTAATAAGGAGCCTACATGTGAAACCAGATGGGGACCATGAGAAGATAGGTACCATCATTCAAAAGGTGGCCCACAATTATTATTGGCCCAAAGCAAGATGGGACATTGAGAATTTTGTAGAAAGGTGTAGCATAGCACATGAGAGAACACCCACAAGTGGGAACATTGATCAGGACCTGGACACGCCAAGGGGCAAAAGTAGGCCTGAAAATACAAAGAGAAATAGATTTGATAAAGTGGACCAAATGGAATGGGAAGCCCCTTTTCACGGACAAGCTTCACTTAACTGTTTTACAATGGCCACTATGCGGAGAGTGCAAAAAGATGTTTTACCCCAGGATAAGCGGACAATCCCTCAATCGGACTTAAACAAACTGGAGGAAGAGGATGTAGAGAGGAAATCTCTCATCAAGAATTTTAAGTGGGGAGAAAGCCCCAGGAAAAGAATTGGTAGCGGTCGTTTTGTGAATGATAATTCTGGGAGGAAAAATCATCACTATAAAGCTTCGAGTGGAAGAGACCATACCGGTGCATGGACAAATAGGTCCACAAAATTCAAGGTCCATATGTAGCTTTGTTAAAAACGTGGACTGATGAAAAGGCAGAGGAAAACATTACATCTTCATACCAATATGTGAATGAGCTGACCACTCGTTTAAAAACTGGCTGGAAACTTGCCAATGAAAATTTGAAACAAGCCAGGAAGAAACATGCTGCCTATTATAACAGGAAGGCGAAAGACAGAAATTTGGCTGTGGGAGAGAAAGTACTGCTTCTTTTGCCCGGGAGTCAGAATAAGTTACAAATTGGATGGCAGGGTCCATATACAGTTCTAGAGAAGGTGTCTAGAACAAATTATAAGATAGATAAGAAGGGGAAAGAAAAATCTATCATGTGAATCTCCTGAAGAAATATTTGGAAAGAGAACATCAGGAAGAGACACACTTGTTGACCTTGTCCATCGCCATGGAGATGAAAAAGGAACCACTTTCATCATTTGAATATCCATTACCCCCCTGTGAGACAGCAGCACAGGTGAAAATCAGTACACATTTAACGAAAAGTCAGAAAGAGAGAGTGCAACAGGTTCTAAATAATCATGCAGAGGTGTTAACAGACCGACCAGGGCATACAAACCTATTGGAATATGATATGAAACTGATAGACCACACACCTGTCTGTATGAAACCATATTCGATTCCGTTTGCTAAGGAGAAAGCTTTGAAGGAAGAGATAGACTATCTATTGAAGGAGGGAATTATTTCACACAGTGAATCCTCATATAGTTCCGGTGTTGTACTCTTAAGGAAGCACTCTGGAGAACATAGACTCTGTATAGATTACAGGAGACTGAATGCTATTACAGAAGGACAGGTGGATCCATTGCCGGATACAAATCAGCTGGTTGCCAGTTAAATAAGGCTAAATATTTCTCAAGGGTGGATCTGAGTAAAGGATAATATCAGATTCCAGTAAAACCTGAGATCAGACAAAATTGTTGGATGTAAACATTTCGGAGGAACGTAATGAATCCCTGAGTTGCCTCTTTGATTGAGGATATTCCGAATGTTTCATACAGGATAATAAGAAGATTATGGGACCCACTACGAAAACTCTGCTATCACCAGGTATATGTTATCTCCTCATAACGTACATTTTGAGGGAAATATAATGTTCTCTGGACATGTCAGTGCGCAGACACAGAGAAGAGAAATGGTGAATACGGGTTGCGAAGCAGCATTAAGACAAGCACTCACACTTGCGGCTGTTCAGTAACATAACCGAAATATATTATTGGTTGTAGAAGTCTGAGGCAGATTTCATGAGTAGTGCCTACTCTGAATGGACCCAACTACATAAAACCATGATAGCACCACAGCAGAGTAAAGTCAAGTTGACTTACATTTATCTATGTGTATATAGAATAAAGGACTGACATGGGATGTCTGTTTTAAGAGGGGAGGTGTCGTGAAATATTCTAATCCACATATATAAATTATCCGGTAAATATAAAGCCTAACAAATAAATTCTAATAAAGAAAAGAGCAATGGTAAAATAACAGTGCTGTCACAAAGAATGTACTCGAAATTCCCTTTGTTTTATGCTTCGTCTGCAAATTGTAACGTTTCCACGTTAAATATAAGCCACTGCATAAATACAAGCGTTTCCACAACACATTAAAACGGGTATTGTATTTCTAAGAAAAACATTGAGAGGCACTGCGTAATGACCTAAATTAATCCTAACATTAATTATACTACGTTACCAAAACGAACGAACAGATGGACTCAAATAGAAAGAGAGAGGGAGGGCTGAAAATCAGGAACGCATGCAACACGCGTCGCGCGATACACAATTACTACTATCACGCGTGTAAGGCCACATGCACTAACTTTTTTTTCAGACGGACAGTGATAAATTCACTACCCTTCCCAGAGTTAGGTTTTTAAATCCTGAAAAACTCTTATTAGGAAAGATGACAATAGATGGGTTTACGTTTGAAAACATTACAGTACCCAGACAGCACATCTTCGAAACAGGAGGTAGAAGAAATTGCATATTTTGAACGCAGCCACTTAGCTCTTTTAAATTTGTATATTTGGGTTCCTTAGGGCTTGCTGACAAAGAATATGTAAAACGTTACGCAAATAGTCTAGGAATTGACAAGTTATAGCCAAAATAAAATGATGGTGCTGTCAGACAACACCCAAAATCAGAATCGCTCAGTGGTAGATTTTTTAAACCACCATTGTACGGGAAATGGGCCACAAGTTACATTTGAACTGATTGGCTGGAATGATATGTAAGGCTAAACACGATTAGTCGGACTATAAATGCTATCCTTGGTTGTTAGGGGAGACGTAGGAAGGTAAAATTTTTTCAAACACTTGTCGAAACGTGGCTCCATTGGCCAGACTCGCTGATATAATCACTTAGGAGCGTTAGTTCGAGACCACTAGTTCAAATAAGCTTGATAAAGCAACAGTGCGTTGAAGCCAGCTCATATTTTTGCTAAATAAAAGCCTGGAACATAAGCAGATGGGAATTTGTGCCAGTATTTGTGCCAGAATTCATTGCTAGTCAACGTATCTGTGTTTATTTCCATGAATTGTGGTAAGCTTGAAACATTCAGTATCTTTTAATGAAAATTGAATGTGAATTGTTAATTTATGCCTGTATATATGTGTAGTTCAGTAGCAAACATGATGTAAAGCCTATAATGCTCCAGCCTGAACAGAAGGTGTCGGAGGAAAGTAAAACGGCATGGAATGGCCAAACAGTACACTGACACCTAGATGATTGACTAGAAAGAAATAATGCTGGAAGTGCAGAGGCGTAGTAACCATTAAGGAGGTTAATACTGGTATAAAGTATTTCAGATGAAGCTGACGGTTGGCCTAACGCTCTGAACTCAATGTTTGTGATGTATTGTGCTCAGTGTAAAAAGAGAGTATAAATTAGTTATGACGTAGAAGGTACATCCTTCTTGTTTTCAGGGACTGTGGTCTTATGGTATTGAGCAGCACCTGGTCAGAGCTTTGCTGAATCCAGAGTCGGACAGCATACTCCTTGGTCCATTTAGCTATCAGTGAGGTGTCACCAGAGCCCAGGGGAGAAATCGAGCAGAGGAGTCTTTTCCTGCCGCCATCACGCAAGATAAGCTGATGTGGCCAGCTGAGCTCAACATTATGTACCCCCATCTTAAAATGACATTGTAAAAATAACATTAAGAGGGGAATTAAATTGTTTTAATATCAGGAACTGAGAACATCTCCAATACTAGTTCCAATAAAGACAAACTATTGAAGTCATGATGACAAATACCAACAGAGCTTGAACAAAACAAAACCAGTATTACCTCATATTACTACTACACAACTGACACACATAGGATACTTTTAATAATATATGTCACTACAATATTCATATTGATAAATTCTGTACTTATAACTTGTAATTAAAATTGATTGTGATTCCTGGTTCCCTTTGTATTTGAATCAGGACACATATTCATTCATGACAGCAATGAATACATATTGTTATTTGAAAAGTTATCAGTGACTCCTTTAAGATATCCTTGTAGAGTGTTTTATGTATGTGAGTGTCACAGTGTTGTCAAGTGTAGTGGAATAAATTAAATTGTTGATCTGTCTGTTGTTGTTTTGACTTACACTTCATCATACACATACCCTAGACATATAACGTAGTCATCACACTATTCCAGAATAATTCTGACTGAGGTATACATATGTGGCAGCAAGTAAGGTTATATATAATACACTACTCTTATTAGATATATATACCTTCACAGCTGATCTCAGTCAGTACACTAAGTCCCCTATAAATATTTATAACATCCCACTTCACCACATTATTTACGTTTCAGAGATAAAGACTAGAATAATATATCTCTTTGCATCTGTTATCAACTTCATCAGCACACCACAGCAACCTAATAGCATAGTTAGCAGATTCTGGAATTATATATATAAAATATTCTGGCTTATACGTTTGCTTTCATACATATAGAAAACTGACGCGACTATGAATTTTAATAATGAATTAGTCTTTAACAGTTAAAATAAAAATGGAACATTTGGTGAGATTTTATATTGGAATCAAATTTTCTCCTCATGGAGATTAAATAGAGGGTTTTATCAATGTCCGTTGCTTTCGCCTATAAATAAACACTTAGCTTGTCTACGTGAGTTCTGCCGCCGCTGTATCGTCACTTTTCTAGTGAAGCGGACACTTCTTCGCCTAACTCGTCTTATGTAGGTGGTCAGTGTTACTTCCCTGCTCTCACAACTAATGTCGTAGAAACGTCAGTCTTGCTGCTTCGTCCTCGAACGGTCTTATAGCTTCGTTCCACAAACTATTGGACAAAATAGGAAACAAATGCCTCTGCTAAGTACATTTGTTTGAAGCTCTTTGACAGGCTCACTCTTCCATTTTCCACCCACCAATGTTAATCTTTCAGAAGAATTAAATTTTTGAGCACATAACGTAGCTCAGTGAATATGATTAAAATTCACCAATATTCTTCTGTGTATTTACTGGGAAATGTGTCTGGACAGCGTAAATAATGATTTGTGCCTGAATTAACAATAACAAGTTACATAAATCTCACAAAATGATATGCTACACTTGAGGCATATATGATGTAGTTATCACTCATCACTGCTCCATCCGGAGTCTGGGGTCACCTCTGCTGTCGGTTTTCCCGTACGACTAGCAAGAAACAATCACCAGCATTTGCTGTAGTGGTTCATGAATATACTCTTTTCATATGTTGAGGTTGCCAGCCTCATTTAAAATCTCTAAGCAAGAAACGTGTCAAATTTCACATTTGTAAAATAAATTTTCACAACTTACCCCAATGTTTTGGGTTATACAATCTCCTTGCACAGCTTTGGATGGACGCAGCTCTGTATTAGAAGATTCGAAATCACTTTGGTCTGGGAAATTAGAGTTAATTCCTCTGACGGCGAGTGTTCTGCGAAATCACTTGGCCTGGGAAAACTTGTGTTTAATTCCTCTATGACTTGTGATCCGATTCCTAGGTTTCCAGTCTTGTTATTTTAAAGTCCTGGTCCCTCAAGTATCCAGTCTCGGTATTTATAAAGGCGGGCTTACTTTTTAAGGATTTAAGTTTCCCAAATACTTCGATCTGTCACTTATAAGTAAGGAATTATAGGTCCGATCCTTCTTTTCCTGGTGGTTTGGGAGTTGCTCCTTTGAAGTTGCGAAGCTGTCTGTTCTGTGTCTCGGAGTTCGCTAGATTATATCTCTCATTTCTCAGTTCAATCACAGATTGTGTTTCCGCCGAATTTTCTAATAGAATTCATTGTTTATTCCGGCATCTCAAATCAAACCAATCAAATCTATCTAGCACTGGGTTGGGGTTTTTTAATTCAAAATATCCCCCACGTGGTTTAAAATATTACATTTAATATTCCACGCGTGACCTCTGTTTAATAAGTCGTAATACTTCCAATGGCATCTTCATACAAACAAATCTGTGACTCATCGTTCGATAATACCTTCCGCCCAGACGAGTTATATGTAATCTTGATTTTTTTTTTTTCCTTAACCAGCGGCACTTGGGCTTTCAGCCCTTGGGCCCAATGACATGTCATCGCGAGACTGGGGAACCTGAGGACTTTCCTTCCAACCCGGTCAGGAGCTTCGCTCCTTCCCATCCACAGAGGGTTTATCACAGGAGCCGTTCAGGCTATTCAGTCAAATTTCCGGCCGTAAACATTTCTTCAAACGCTGACGCCCGGGTTTGAACCATTAACACCTGGTCGCCAGTACAACGCCGAAGCCATTACACCAGCGCGGCTCCCATGTAATCTTGATACAGACAGGGCCCAGCGGAAGCGAATTACGTATTTATTACCTGTGTTTTCGTCTGTCCACCAGACAAGGTCGCCGACAGATAAGGTGGCTTTCTTTAAGTCTGTCGTTCACTCCCGTCTTTTGCAAACACGGGGATGGTCGCTATCCACCTGGGGACAAATGTTGGACCGTCACGTTCAAAGGGATCAGCCGACTTATGTGATAACATATAATCGGCTAGCTGGTCTAATTACCTGGCGGAACGTGAACCCAGTCTGGGATCACAAACAGGATAAAGACAGTCCCATAACCGATACTTCCGTAGGGGAGTGGAGTGTTAGAGACTTTACCCTACTAGATTCAGCATAGAGAGTAAAATAATGAATGAAAGGCCAAAAATTACGCCAAATCAAAGGACGATGAAAGAGTAAAATAAAGAAATGAAGAGATACTGCCGGAGTGAATGAGAGTTATAAAAACCACGACTGATTTCGTCACACCCCATTCCCAGAAATGAGCAATGGTGTATAAAGTTCATAGGTTTAAGTCAGGCTGTAAAGATTGCTGGTTGAAATGGTAATGAGCAGTACCAGAAACCTAGGATGCCTCCTCTCTACGACAAACCTTTCTTCTTTGATCCTTAGCCGCCGACCGTCAAAACAGTCAGTGGCCATCACGCCTGGTGGCGTTTTGTAGGGCAACAACAAATTGATTCCACTTTGCTCGGTCGGTGGCCATCCTTCGTACAGTGCCCCAATTTTGGTTCATTCTTTGCATCTAAGCCTCCACAGTCCTCCGCCAAGTTGTTTTTGGTCGGCCTCTCTTTCGTTTTCCTTCAGGGGTCCATAGCATAACTGTTCTTGTGATGGCATCGGGGTCTCTTCTGAGGACATGGCCAACCCAGCTCCAGCGTCTGCCAGCTATGATGGTATGCATGTCCTCTTGCTCGCTCCGAGTAAGCAGATCTTGGTTGGTGATGGTATTCGGCCAAAAAACCTATGGGCTGTTATTATATCTAGGGATAATTAATAAAAGTGAAATAACTTGAACGAAACTGAAATGAGTTACTCAAGACGTTGTATACAATTCATTCATTTAATTATGTACATTAATTTCTTTTGTTTGTCTTTGTGAACTCAAACGTGATGATGTAATAAAGTAATGATGGGGTTTCCCAAACACATACAGTACGTTACACTAATTTAAGAGTTAAATAAGAATGTCAATGTTTCGTTCTTGCTTGAACTAGATCACTTTATGTATAAAAATGTTGCCAAACAGTCAATTAAGCTTTATCTTGAATTGGTACTGATACTGGAGTTTATATTCAAGGTTATTAAATCTTTATAAGTGTCACTGTGATTTTCTTATATTATCTTATTCACAAATTGATTCAACCAATCAAATGGATTCATTACAAAACTATCATATGGTGTAGTGAGCCATGCTAAGTGAGGCAGCCTTGTCTTAAAGAACGTAACTGAAACGCCTCCTCCTTCTGTCTTAATGCAGCAGCAATGAATGGAAAACCCAAAGCTGAGGGTTTCCACTCTCACATTTGATGTCAGTACTTGGTGCTTGAACAATTCTTACACTGACACAGTAGCGCACCAGTTATCTTCAATGCTGACAAGGTGATTGACAGGATACGATATGACCTGAAACATAATTTGTCCTTGATAGCATCTGGCTCTAAGATCTTTCTACACAGATAGGAGATGCAGTGAGAAAGTTCAGAATAGTTGATGGTAAATCAGTAAAGACAGATTAAGTCAAAGACAAATAGATTTATCCAATAAAATAATATATAATTCATAAAAATCCCTTTCCCAATATGTCCATGATTGACTTCATTAGAAACGTATAGGCCTTATGGTAAGTGTTAAGTGTATACTCAAACAATACATGAAATCATTTCTTTCCATTCATTCTTTGTTCCTATTGGTATTGTCCAGTCCAGCAGTCAGAAAAAGCCTTCCGATAACTATTATCTTTTTCCACCCTTTCCTCTGGTTAATTAAAAAAAAAAAGAAAAAAAAAAAAAAAAGAAAAAAAGAAGAATTTACATAACACAAGGTGGTTTTCCTTCCAGGAATCTGCACAATGAGATTCTATACGAATACACTTCCATTAAGCACAAACTTATTATATATATATATATATATATATATATATATATATATATATATATATATATATATATATATATATATATATATATATATATATATATATATATATATATATATATATATATATATATATATATATATATATTGTTAATTATTTCTCTTACCCTCAATCTCAGATACACAGGTCTTTAAGAACCAAAACAGTCTGCTCACACATGTAGCTGGTAAAGTGGCTTAGTGGCAGTAAGCTGTTATCTGTCGTTTGATTTTGGCGGCGAGAGTGAAATTCTTCCAGATTAGCCTCCCTTTTTATTCCTCCCAGCGGATGACTAGAAGACAAACGATTCCATTGGCTGGCTTGGGCCTTTCTTGTTTACTAAATTTTCTCCGAAGATGAAGCTTTCTGACCAATCTGTTAATCTATTAAAACTTTCATAATTTCTTGCTCCGTTGTTATCCCACCGATTTTCTTCATCGAGGTCTTATTTTAACCTGCCGATTAGTCGCTATCGTTCTAATAAACTGTCCTTTCTCTCCATCCCATGTATCTTTTGCTATCAACGTCGGAACAATGTTAAACTGCATACGGTCCTTGTTATTGTGACATTAAAACACACCTAATTCCTGTACCACTGCTCTTGCAGCTAAGATCCAGGTATCTACTTAAAGGTTATGATATCTAGTATCATACCGCGATCACCGAACATGATAAAATCCATTAGCCTTTGTCCAGGCATCACAAATAAGATTCCAAGTTAGAACAAATTACATCTTACTTTCCTGCAGGCTAAGGTTCCAGTTACGAGCTGGCTTCTCGTGCAGCGATTGGACAAAATTTTGTACACACACATTCCGATATAGTTTGGCAGTGTAGGCTCTCGTTAATTGCCATTAGATATTGGTTCAGACACTATGCTACAACTCCGTCTTCGAATTATTATTGTAGGGAGTATCGATTTAGCGACTAAATCGGCCTCGTTACAGCATGCAAATGTAATAAACTTCACTACTTATATCTACTGCTAAATCTAAATATAAGATATTTATTTATGCTCACACGAAATGCACATAAGGAAAAATTCTAGAAATTGTGTCCAGAACCGAACATCCGCCATTATTATGAATGGAAGCAAAATGCGCGTCGTTTCAAAAGGTGTTCAATTCAGTTCTGCCTCTGAAAAGGCGCAACGAAAAAGATTGCAACTTTAGTGTGAAACAATATAATGTAACGTGAGGGAGGGATTAGACAATTCTTTGTATTAATGGTGCAGAACCACACCTAAATCAAGCGACCTAAACTGTGACATAAACAGCAGAGAAATTGGACTCGTCACTCATTACTACTTACTGTTGCTAGTCGGGTGGAAACGACCAACTGAATCAAGAAACTGGCTTGTGGCAAAAGGATTTTCACGCTGAATGGTACCAGTGCAAATTCAGATGAAAGGGTTTGTTATCATTGGCTGAAGTCTGCATCCGACACGAAAGCAGCTAGAAAGCCAGCAATTTACACCAGAGAACCTAACTAAAACAATCTCATTCTCGGTGCTGTCCCAAGACTGTGGGAGAGCGAGCTACGTGGCTAATCTAGTAGAATCAATTCCCATCCTGACAGAGAACATGCCTACATAACCAGACATCTCTTAACTGGCAATCATCTATTAACAGTACTCAGCGACTCTCCAGGGATATATGATATCTGAAATGTAAGTGAAAATCCTCTAAGAAGCATTCATTATTGTCGTACCGATAGGTTGTGAGTTATTTTTTTGTCCTGTCTGAGTAGAGTGGATGGTGATAAGTCCGTGAGAAAAAAAGGTGTGAGAAATAGATTTCACGGGTGAATAGCTTAAGGAGAAGATATGTCTCTGGAATGAGTAAATTTCTCTAGTCCAACCTATCTATACGACTATAATTTAGTACAAGACAACTTTGCCCTCCACATACATATAAATATAAGTTTAACTACACACACACACAGCTATGTGACAACAAGACACACACACGTGAAAAACTACGGTTAATTGTGTATGGGTCTGACCAACACACAAAGTTAAGTTTCTTTTGTTGTTTATTATCATAACTCCGCCAATGCCGGTCCCAAGCCCGGATGAAAAAGGAGGAGGGCGGCCTGCATGGAGGCCGTAAGGAGGCAGCCCCTCCACCATGCAAAGGCACAACAGGCCAATCACCTGTTTGCTTTAAATCACGATTACTAGCAACACAAGAGAGAAAACTGGACTGATTCTAAAGGCGACGAACTGGAACGGACTACGGACTACGACTTATGGAACTTGGAACACAAGAAGTATAAATGGGAAGGAAGAGGAGCTGGTGGAAGAGATGAGGAAAGCAAAACTAGAAATCCTGGCTGTAACGGAAACAAAGAAAAAAGGACAAGGAGTCATGGATCTCGATGGCAACACGTTGCTCTACAGTGGTGTACCCATGTCTGAAAGAGCTAAAGGGGGCGTGGGTTGCATTGTGGACCAAAACCAAAAAGATTGTATCAAGGGATGGAACTTTGTCTCGGAGCGCATTATGGTTGTTAAACTAAAAGAAGGAGAAACCATAGTCAACCTGGTCATAGTGTATGGGCCAAATGAGGATGAGAGAGCAGAGGTCAAGGAGGAATTCTTCGAGCTGCTTCAAAGGACGGTGGATGACTGCCTAGATGAAGTTATCATGCTCGGAGATTTTAATGCCAGAGTTGGAAATGACCATGTTAGATGGGGTGGAGTTATCGGAAGATATGGAGAAGATGCTCTCAATGACAATGGAAAGCGACTCCTTAGATTCTGCAGTGAGCAGAATCTGATTATTACAAACACAAAGTTCCCCCATAAGCGCATTCATGCATACACTAGATGTGAACCAACAAAGAATGAGAAGTCAGTGATCGACTATGCCATTGTTCGGAGAAGCTCATTCAAATATGTCCGAGATGCTAGAGTCTGGAGGGGGCCAGAGATTGGAAGTGATCACTACCTGCTAACAATCAAAAGAACAACTGAAAGAGTTGCTCAGCCTAGGAACTGTCCAACATCACGCAAGAAACCAAGTAAACGAGCAGGAGAAATGAGCATTAGGACCTACAAGCTGAGAGAGCCAGAAATTAAGACCAGATATCAGGGGCTTATTGCTGCAGCGGTGAGCAACACAGAAGAACGACCTGATGACTTGGAAACCCTCTGGATTAAGTTCAAGGATATCATAAAGACAGCTGCTGCAGAAGCATGCGGTGAAGTCCGACTTGGGAACAAGAGAAAGAGGACACCTTGGTGGACAGAGGAAGTCAAAGAGAAAATAAGAGAGAAGAAAATGGCATGGAGACAATACTTAGGAGCTAAAAACACAACAGGACAAATGGAAAAATATAGAGAATATGTGACACTCAGAACAGAAGCAAAGAACAAAGTGCTAGCAGCAAAACAGAAGTCCTGGGAAGAATTTGGAGAAAAGCTAGAAAAAGATGCACAAGAAAACCAGAAATTGTTCTATACGACCCTAAAGAACATGAGGAAGGAAAAACAATGCCCTCTCAAATTTATAAAGGACAAGCAAGGCAAATTGCTTACTGCCCCGAAGGAAGTAATGGGAAGATGGAAAGAATATTTCTCAGAACTCCTGGATGGTGAGCATGGTGAAGCATCAGAAATGATAAACACTAGCACAGAAGAGAAAACCAATGATGGTGAAGATGACATAAAGATGGAAGAACTGAAGGCAGCACTGGAGAAAATCAAGATGGGCAAAGCAGCAGGGCATGATGGTGTAACACCAGAAATGGTTAAGTTCATGGGAGCATCAGGCGACCTATTACTCTTAAGGGTTTTACAGGCAGCGTGGTACAACAAGACCATACCAAAGGATTGGGAGATTGCCATCATAACACCAATTTTCAAAAAGGGTGACAATCGACAGTGTGGAAACCATAGAGGCATATCCCTTCTCAGTGTCCCTGGTAAAATCTACTCTAGAATCCTAGAGCAGAGACTCCGACGCCTAGCTGAGCCACAATTGGATGAGGTTCAGTGTGGATTCCGAGCAAACCGAAGTACTCAAGACCTAATCTTCACACTCAGACAGCTGAGTGAAAAGGCCCTTGAGTATAAGAGTGAGATGCATCTTTGTTTCATAGATCTGCAAAAGGCGTTTGACAGGGTCTCCTGAAGCAAACTTTGGGACTGTTTGGCAAGAAAGAATATTCTAGCACCTCTGATTCATGCTATACAGAGCTTCTACAAGTCTTGCAGAAATTATGTGAGGACAGCAAACCATAAGTCGGAAGAGTTCAGGACCACCACTGGTGTAAGACAAGGTGATATCCTATCACCTTACCTCTTCATACTCCTTATGGACGATGTCATCAAGGCATGCAAGGAGAGAACAAAAAAGTATTCAGTGGGGTACTGGAAGATGAGACAGGTCTATATTTTGGAGCTGGCATTTGCTGATGATGTTGCCCTGATTGCTAAATCAGAGGCACATCTCCAATCCAACCTGCAAGTCTGGAAGGAAGAGCTGGAGAAGAGAGGGATGGTCATAAGCAGCTCTAAAACAAAACCATGGTGATATCACGAGAAGAAAGAAAACATCAGATTAAGCTGGGAGAACAGGTCCTGGAGCAGGTCGACCACTTTAAATACCTCGGAGCTATTTTAGACCGAAAGGGAGGCATCAAAGAAGAGTTGGCCACTCGAAAAGCAGCAGCTGGGAGACTTTTTCAGGCCATAAATCGAGGATTCCTCAGCAAGAGAGAGGTTGGCATGAAAACGAAGATGGCTGTATACCGCTCCACCTATGTCCCAGTCTTGACATACGGATGCGAGTCATGGGCAATGACTACAACCCATAAAAGCTAGATCCAAACCTCTGTCGTAAATTTATTTTGAGAGAAAAGAGTCTTAGAAATAGTGGTCCGTTTTAGAGTGAAATGATGATGGAAAACTCAGTGATAGAAAATGTAGAGATTAAATAGTTGCTCCACAGCGTGCTGGAGGAGAGTAAAGACAGACTTATTTACGACAATTCGTCTCTCTCAATCTTCTCTTCCACTCTCCTGGTCAAACAATTATTTGCCAGTTTTCCAGACACGCCTCTGCGCGCACACCGATTTGGTGTTTTCAAACACACAGACGACGTAGATACGAACTATATTAAACGAATAGGGGAAACGTTGGGCTTTGGGTACATCCAACACAGAACTAAATGAGTTTATGTGATTTTATTCACTTTAAACATCAATCACTAACAAATATCAGGTATTACATAAATTATCATAAGTACACAAATGCAAATAACAAGTTTGGGAGGGGTGAAGAAGATTGGTATCGACTAAGCCCTTCCCGCTCATTAGACAAAGATAAACCCAGTCCAGAGATAGGTAATATCAGGAACACGGGTACGTTAACCTAACAGTGAAGTTAATTGCTCTGAAAGAGGTGTTACAAAGTTAGGTATAGGTGATAGAAAAAACCTGTTCTTCCCAGCTGTTCTTCCCTTTACTAAGCAAATGGAAAGGAGGGGGGGGGGGGGGTTTAAACAGAGTTAACCAATTATCAACTCCCCCTTAAAGGAACAATGCAGGGAATACAGAAAAATTATATTACTAGGCAAGAAAGTTAACAACAGGGTTACAAAAGAAAAAGATTAAATTTCCTGTCATTCATGCACACGCGTGAGGATCCACACTTATATACTCACACACTTACCGAATGCAGCCTCAGACGATCCATAAAATATATAAAAACAGCAAGAATTCTCTTGACATATGAACTGTCTAGTCCTTCGATGTCCCGCCCCAGATGTATGCGAGGTTTGCTGGTAACAAATATTCTCACTTATCGCAAGACTTGAAGACTAAGAGTTCTTGTGTTTTTATTATATAAAAAAAGGAGTCTATGGGATGGCACTGACACAGTTCGGCACATGGGGTGAAAATAAAGTGGTCTCTTTTAATCTTCCGCTATGGTAAAATTCCTTCAATGCGTGATGATAGTTTTATTAGATCCAATTGAGGAAAAACTAGGCTCAGTCACAGTCAGGAAAATATGTACTCTCTCACAGTAAACAGTAAATATAATATCGCTACTGGCGATGATTACCTTCCAGTTTATCTTACAGGTTTGTAATGGTAATTTGATGATTGTTCTTTAAAATGTTCTTGGGTGGGCTTTATTTCATTTAATTCTGACAGCTAGGTCGCAAGGACCGCCACAAGATTATATTTAAAAGAAATGTTTCTTCAATATGACTGGAAGTTTATAGGATGATTTCTTTATTTCTTTCTTTATTTAGCTGGGACTGCAGGTTACGATCACTCGCTTTGCACAGAATAGAAATCACTGCAAATATATATATAAAATCCCGGGGAAAATCTATAACAAGATTTCAATAAAGCTAGTGCTTCTGTAAAGGTCTGGCCAGCGAGTGATAAAATGTCTATTCTTCATGGTCTATTTATCTAAAATGGAATGTAAGTTGAGTGGGACATGATAAACTTGACAGCTCTTTTCATCCCAGGAACTTTTGGGGATCTGACCGCCAAATCAAGGGAAGAAGCCGCCCCCCTGGTCTTCGTATCTCCGCTCGCTGCTGCTCGTTTCGGCTTTCCCCGTTCGCTCGGTTCTGCGGTTGACACCGAGACGCGAAAATAGCGGCAAGCAACTGCGTCTCGTATCAGGGACCACTACTGTCTTTGATAGCGCCGATAGTCTCCCCTGAAATCCCCAGTCTGTCTCTTTGATCGTGGTCGCTGTATCTGTTTGATTCTGGCGACGCCCCCCACTGGCCAAGTTAATTAAAATAACTGCCTATGATTGTTCAAGAGATGTTAGTGGGCGTGATTTAATCTCTCCTTAAATCAATGCGATGACCAGAATGAACGATAGGTAAACTCTCCGCATATCAATCAGCAAACGTGTTTGCCCTCTGTGTGGAACAGTTGCATAGCTAATGAATCCACGTGAAAGAAGTCCCGTTTTACAAGAATTACAACAAAGTTCAGGGTCAGCCGAGTTCGTCCATCACAATCGTCCCCTCTTTTGAGACGTGAAAACGTGTTTTCATGTTTGATTTATGACGATGAAGCTGCCCTGATCGGTAACTTTTGGATGATTGGTATCTTCACCTTCCTCCTCTTCCTCTGTAGTCCAGTTTCTACTCAGGAAATCAGCCCCGACATTCTGTCTTCCCGGAATATATTCCACTTTGAAAGAATAAACGCTTAAAAGGAGGGCCCAACGCATGATCCTAGCGTTAAATTCTTTATTGGCACCAAGAAATGCTAACGGAGCGTGGTCTGTTTGCACCGTGAAAGATGTACCATAAAGAAATTCATGATGGCGTCTGATACCGTCAATCAGAGCAAGACATTCCCTTTCAACTACGCTGTAGTTCCGTTCCGCTTTATTTAATTTCCGACTGCCATAGGCAACTGGAAATAGCATGTTCAGGTCACTGTCATCGGCTTGAAGCAGTGTTGACCCGATGCCCTGACCTGACGCGTCGACTCTCAGTACAAAAGGTTTCTTGAGGTCAGGCAACCTCAAAATGGGGTATGCAGACAACTGTCCTTTCAAAGTGCTATACGCGTGTTCGCACTTTTGATCCCATATGACCTTATCAGGACAACCTTTCTTTGTGAGGTCAGTCAGAGGTGCCGTCAGTCCGTTGAAGTTCTGGATGTACTTCTGATAGTATGCACATAGCGATATGAAGGAACGTACGTCTTTCTTCGTTCGGGGGTCTTTTTGCTGCCACTATTTTCTCCACGTTCTTCTTAATAGGCCAACTGCATCCGTGAGAAATAGTGTGCCCCAGGAAGTCTAACTGTTCAAACCCGATGAGACATTTGCTAGGTCTGGCTGTGAGACCCGTTTCCTGTAGTCTCCTGAGGAGCATAGCAACCGTAGCAATATGTTCTTCATAGGTTTCCGATGCAATTAATATGTCATCCATGAAATTATGGATATGGGGACTTTGCAAAGGTTCTAGAAGCTTCTTCATCATCCTGGTGAACACTCCTGGTGCGTTATGCAATCCGAACGGCATCACATTAAATGTGTAATGTCCTTCACTAGTGCTGAAAGCTAACAAAGGTTTAATTTCCTCCTTGACTGGTATCTGATAATAACCTTTACTGAGGTCAATCTTGGAGAAAATCTTTGCCTTGCTAAGCTTGGTGAACAACTCAGAAACAGTTTGGAGCGGTTCGGGCTGGAATTCCGTTACAGCGTTTAGCAGCCGGTAATCTATACACAGCCGAACTTCCTTATTGGGCTTCTGCAACAGCACTACACTCGAGCTGTAAGGAGATGTAGACTCACTGATAATTCCTGCCTGACGCAGCTTGTCTATTTCTCCGCGAAGTGCATCCGCTTTAGCGTACGGGATGGGGTAAACTCTGGTTCGAACAGGGGTCTCATTTGTTAATTTCATATCAAATTCAATGAGATTTGTTCGACCAGGTACATCCGTTAAGACTGCACTGTACTGTTTTAGTAGAGCCCTGGTTTCTGTTTGTTGTTCTGGTGAGAGATTGTCGCCGAACTTGACATCTTTAAAGGATTCTGTGGGTTGCAGTGGATACTCCATGCAACCATCATCATCTTCCTCGTCTTCCGTTGCTATGGCGACAGCCAGGAGATGCTCGGAGGATGGCACCGGTCTTTCCAAATATTTCTTTAGCAGATTTATGTGGAAGACCTTCTCCTTTCCTTTGATGGAGATCTTGTAGTTGGTACGTGAGATCTTTTTAAGGACGGTAAACGGTCCTTGCCATCCGATGCGAAGTTTATTGCTTCCGGTTGGAAGTAGCAATAGGACTTTCTCCCCTGGTTGTAGTTCTCTCTCTTTTTGCAGCTTTGTTGTATCTTTTAGTAATTTTAGCGCGGGCTTTCTTAAGGTTGGTAGTAGCTAGATCCCATCCTAGCTTTAGCCTTTCCTTAAGCTCAGATACATACTTGCTTGCAGAGACGACTGTCTCGTCAGCCTTCTGGTCTGTCAGGGACCGAAGTAAGGCTTCTAGTGGCCCCTTAATAGGTCTGCCAAATAAAAGTGTAGCTGGCGCAAAACCCGTAGACGCTTGGGGTACCTCTCGGTAGGCGAATAAGGCAGCCGATATATATTGGTCCCAGTCTTCCGGTTTCTCCTGACCCAGCTTACGTAACATCATGGTGAGGGTACCGTTAAAACGTTCCACGAGCCCATTTCCGGCCGGATGGTAGGGACTTGTGTGGATATGTTTGGCCCTCAAGATCTTAAAGATCTCCTCCATTAACAGGCTACGGAATTGGGATCCATTGTCCGTCAAAACTTGTTGAGGGAATCCCAACCGTGTAAAAATTTGCACAAGGGCTTCTGCGACATGCTTGGAATTAGTGCATGGTAGCGGTACAGCTTCGGCCCACATAGTGCAAGTGTCGACTAAGGTCAGGATGAACCTGTTCCTTCTTTTGGTCTTTTCCAGGGGACCAATAATGTCGACAGCAACCCGTTCAAATGGAGTCCCTACTATTGGCATTTGCCCCATAGGTACTGGGGGTGTCAAGTGCTTGGGTGCTACCCGTTGGCACTGGGCGCAGGATTTCACATACCTGACAATGTCAGAGTTCATTCCTGGCCACCAATAGTGGTTTTTTATTCGCTGAATAGTGGCGTTTTTGTCCCATATGTCCGCTAAAGGGAAGAGAGTGCCCCATTTCTAAGATCTGGTTTCTGTACTGCGTCGGTACTAGGAGCTGGTTATTCCCCGTGTCCGGGTTGCCCGTTCTACGATACAATACACCATCCTTAGAAAAGATGTCTCCGTTGTGTCTGGGGTCCTTAGCCATGGGCAGTTTTTTAAAGCAGGGCGCCAGAGTAGGGTCCTTTTGTTGCGCCTCCTTCAGTTCATTCGGCAACAAGTTTGGCGCATGCTCCCTCTCCTTCTTTGCTTGCCCTCTTGTGGTTACCGCTGCCACAATCGGCTCCTTAGGTCTCCCAATGAACACATATCTACATCCCAAGATAACTGGGTAGATAGGATCATCCATAATGGCCGCTTTAATAACCCCTCTGACAAAATCAGAGTGTATTTCTACCAATGCGATAGGAAGCGTCCTGTGTGCATCACTCCTGAAAACTCCACTAAGTTTGACGGTTTCCTCTGTCTCCTGACCGGGTTTGACTAGGTGCCTAGCGACAATACAATCAAAACTTAATCCAGTGTCAAAAAGACAAGTAGTAGAGGTACCGTTCAAAATTACAGTTCCTCGAGTTGAGGGTCGGTCCCCTTCAGGTTGAGAGTCACTGACATTGACTCTACCTTTCGAGGCTGTATGCAAACATCCAATGCGGTTTGCACCGGTTTGTTTGCCCTGATCAGACGTTCCTGGTGTAGGGGTCTTCCCTTTTCCTTGACCTTGGTGGCCGCGCTGCCACGTAGACTTGTTGGGTTGATCAGAATTGTTGTTGGGGGAGGGGGGTATCGGGTTTTGTAGAATTTCGATTTTTCCTGGGGAGGTTTCTGGGTATTATTATCTCGTTGGTTAAAATGTTGAGAGGAATTGGAAGAATAGGATGACTGCTCTAGATTCTGTTTTCGAGATGGCTCATCTGTGGGTTTACGTTTAGTGCTGGGAAGTTCGGCCATTGCATTGCTATAGCGTTCGGCTTTATTGAGTATGTCTTCAAGCCTGACTGCCCCCTGTTCCGCCAAAAATCTACGTGTTTCATTCGACAAAGTGGATTTTATCTGCTCCACAAGAACAAGTTCGAGGAGTCCCTCATATGAAAGAGGTAGGTCAGATAATTCAATGCACTTTGTCAGATAACCCGTGAGACGTGAAGAGAACTGGGGAAATGTTTCCGTGCTCTCTTTTCGGCTGTTTCTGAACAACTGCAGAAACTTTCGGGCAGTCATCTCAAACTGCTGTAGTAAGGCCTTCTTCAACATGTCGTAATCATGTTGATTCGGTCCCAGCTTTGTGTACACGTCATAAGCATTGCCTTTCAGTGACGTTGAAAGTTTGAGCGCCCAGCGGGTACTCTCTAACCCATAAAGATTCGCGAGTCTCTCGAATTTTTCTAGGTAGCTGTCAATTTTTTCGTTAGGGCTAGGAAAAGATTCTAAAGAAAACGACATAGCAGTTAATTGGGCAGATTGAGTACTGGAGAGGTCCATTGATTGAGACTGGGGCGAAGACGGCTCTCCGTTAGTCGAAGTAGAGGCGCCCCGACTCTCTAGAGCCTTAAGCGCCAGTTCATGTTGTCTTTGCTTGTCTCTCTCTCTCTCTCTCTCTCTGCGAGTTTCCATCTCTGCTTCAATTTTCTTCTGTTCCAAAAGACGTTCTGCCACTTCTTTCCTCTCAGCTTCTGCTCTGTGTTGCTCCGCGTCATATATTTCCAATTCCTGGTTAATAAAAGCGTTTGCAGCTTCTGCATCTAATCCTGCCTCTTTCGCTTCCAGCCTCAAGATGGACCTCATCTTTATCCTCTCTGCCATTGTTAAAGAATAAGATGAAGTATGCCTAGAGAACTAGTAAGAAGCAACGCGAAAGGGAGGAACTCTGAACCGCTACGAGAAAAAAACACAAGTATAAATTTACCTGTGTTACCTCCTACCTGTACTGTGCAAACTTATCGCTGCTATTATCTGGCAATTAAGGCTCTAAAGCAAGCGACAATGCCACTAAATGGTAAGTTACATTGGAAAAGAATCTACTTTTACTAACAGAAGAGAACAATTTATATTAAAACAATTTAAAAGGAAAAAAAAATTTTCCCCTAAATTTTAAATCTCTGACAACAAACTCCGTCCCTAAAGTCAATTATTGAGATGAGACGTTGTTAACTTAATTTTTAAAAATCAGAACAATCCGTCTTTAGCTAAGCTCAACTCTTTTTAACTTCAAAAACCTTAGTGACTGTAAAACAATCACGCAATCCCAGCAACTCTTATAAAGAAAGAAATTGAATTATCTCCGCCAGAGGATAAAAATAGCAAATATTTTTGTTTATCTGTACTTTCTACTGCTGTGGAGAGAAAACAACCTGTAAATATGCTGTGTGGACAACCCAAATACTTAAAGAACGTTTGTCTAGGGGTGTAATTATTTATTTATTTCCCTAATTCACAAAGACAAATCATTCACACTCTACCTAGTTAGACCCAGACTAAATCAGACTCAAAATATCTTTAACCCGGCTATGCGATTGCCTCAAATGTAGCTCAAGATCACAGAACCAGCCCACAAATATGTGTGCATCAAATGTATCTCAAAATTATCCCGGCGAGCCAGCCAAATATTGTCGTAAATTTATTTTGAAAGAAAAGAGTCTTAGAAATAGTGGTCCGGTTTAGAGTGAAATGATGATGGAAAACTCAGTGATAGAAAATGTAGAGATTAAATAGTTGCTCCACAGCGTGCTGGAGGAGAGTAAAGACAGACTTATTTACGACAATTCGTCTCTCTCAATCTTCTCTTCCACTCTCCTGGTCAAACAATTATTTGCCAGTTTTCCAGACACGCATCTGCGCGCACACCGATTTGGTGTTTTCAAACACACAGACGACGTAGATACAAACTATATTAAACGAATAGGGGAAAAGTTGGGCTTTGGGTACATCCAACACAGAACTAAATGAGTTTATGTGATTTTATTCACTTTAAACATCAATCACTAACAAATATCAGGTATTACATAAATTATCATAAGTACACAAATGCAAATAACAAGTTTGGGAGGGGTGAAGAAGATTGGTATCGACTAAGCCCTTCCCGCTTATTAGACAAAGATAAACCCAGTCCAGAGATAGATAATATCAGGAACACGGGTACGTTAACCTAACAGTGAAGTTAATTGCTCTGAAAGAGGTGTTACAAAGTTAGGTATAGGTGATAGAAAAAACCTGTTCTTCCCAGCTGTTCTTCCCTTTACTAAGCAAATGGAAAGGAGGGGGGGGGGTTTAAACAGAGTTAACCAATTATCAACTCCCCCTTAAAGGAACAATGCAGGGAATACAGAAAAATTATATTACTAGGCAAGAAAGTTAACAACAGGGTTACAAAAGAAAAAGATTAAATTTCCTGTCATTCATGCACACGCGTGAGGATCCACACTCATATACTCACACACTTACCGAATGCAGCCTCAGACGATCCATAAAATATATAAAAACAGCAAGAATTCTCTTGACATATGAACTGTCTAGTCCTTCGATGTCCCGCCCCAGATGTATGCGAGGTTTGCTGGTAACAAATATTCTCACTTATCGCAAGACTTGAAGACTAAGAGTTCCTGTGTTTTTATTATATAAAAAAGGAGTCTATGGGATGGCACTGACACAGTTCGGCACATGGGGTGAAAATAAAGTGGTCTCTTTTAATCTTCCGCTATGGTAAAATTCCTTCAATGCGTGATGATAGTTTTATTAGATCCAATTGAGGAAAAACTAGGCTCAGTCACAGTCAGGAAAATATGTACTCTCTCACAGTAAACAGTAAATATAATATCGCTACTGGCGATGATTACCTTCCAGTTTATCTTACAGGTTTGTAATGGTAATTTGATGATTGTTCTTTAAAATGTTCTTGGGTGGGCTTTATTTCATTTAATTCTGACAGCTAGGTCGCAAGGACCGCCACAAGATTATATTTAAAAGAAATGTTTCTTCAATATGACTGGAAGTTTATAGGATGATTTCTTTATTTATTTCTTTATTTAGCTGGGACCGCAGGTTACGATCACTCGCTTTGCACAGAATAGAAATCACTGCAAATATATATATAAAATCCCGGGGAAAATCTATAACAAGATTTCAATAAAGCTAGTGCTTCTGTAAAGGTCTGGCCAGCGAGTGATAAAATGTCTATTCTTCATGGTCTATTTATCTAAAATGGAATGTAAGTTGAGTGGGACATGATAAACTTGACAGCTCTTTTCATCCCAGAAACTTTTGGGGATCTGACCGCCAAATCAAGGGAAGAAGCCGCCCCCTGGTCTTCGTATCTCCGCTCGCTGCTGCCCGTTTCGGCTTTCCCCGTTCGCTCGGTTCTGCGGTTGACACCGAGACGCGAAAATAGCGGCAAGCAACTGCGTCTCGTATCAGGGACCACTACTGTCTTTGATAGCGCCGATAGTCTCCCCTGAAATCCCTCAGTCTGTCTCTTTGATCGTGGTCGCTGTATCTGTTTGATTCTGGCGATGCCCCCCACTGGCCAAGTTAATTAAAATAACTGCCTATGATTGTTCAAGAGATGTTAGTGGGCGTGATTTAATCTCTCCTTAAATCAATGCGATGACCAGAATGAACGATAGGTAAACTCTCCGCATATCAATCAGCAAACGTGTTTGCCCTCTGTGTGGAACAGTTGCATAGCTAATGAATCCACGTGAAAGAAGTCCCGTTTTACAAGAATTACAACAAAGTTCAGGGTCAGCCGAGTTCGTCCATCACAACCTCAGAAATGAGGTATCTGAGGAAGGTGGTTGAAGTAACAAGAAGAGACATGGTACGCAACCAGACGATACGTCAAGGCCTTAAATCCTACCCCCTGCAGACCCAAGTAGAACAGTCCCAATTAAGATGGTTTGGCCATGTCTGCAGAATGGGAGAAGATCGGATACCACGACAAGCATGGGAAACAAAGAGCCAAGGATCCAGACCCCGAGGACGACCCAGAGTCCGCTGGGAGGACAACATTAGACAATCTTTGAAGGATCGAGGACTAGAATGGAACCAGGCCAGGAGGAAGACAGCCGATAGGATAGTCTGGCGCTCTCTCTTCCAAACCTCTACACCTCACGGTAGAAGGGGAACGACTAAGAAAGTAAGTTTATTATCATTAAAACTTGACAACATCAAACATCTAAAGAAAGATCAAATAAAACTCAGATTTACATACATATGAAAATAACAAAATAAATGTGCCCTCCCCCTATGCATAAAAGAACCCAAAGAGTTAATAACCCAAAGGTCAGCACTATGTTACAGAATAGAAAGTAAAGAAACAAGTTCCTACTATATGCTACCCAGTAAAATTAACAAGTTTAAGCAAAATCCAATGTTGGTAAAGTTCCTGTAACAAAGAAAAATATTCACTCTCTCTGTCTTACAGTGGCCACTCAATCACGCTTACCTAGTCTTGGTGATATCCCTTGAAAATACAATTATCCTGAATATAAAAAATTGCCAGGTTTTATTTCCCAAATTGGCCACAGTCCATCCCCTAACAAGTCAAGACTAGCGAGGTGAACGCCGAATCTGGTGTGGGTTTTTTTCCCCTGGATGAACAAATGTCACCGCGAATAGTTAGTGTAGCAAAACGTGCTCTTGAGGTTCACAGTTAAAAAAATAAAAAAAAAATACTTCCAGTATTGGGAAACATCTGGTTGCTAAAAATGTTACAAATGATGATGATGATAATCTTATCGGCTGACTCTATGGAAGAGTGTCGATTCTGAAACAGCGTAACTTTCTGGATCAATCCGCATGAATACGACTATCAGAAGTCGGGAGTATAAGTGTTCTTTTTTGTATCCCAGTGGGCTGGTAAAATTGGAAAAAATCGCTGGGTTTTGTAAGTCCAGTTAAATTTACAAGTTAAAATGTTTCTCATGTATCTTTGGCAAGTTCTTGCTCACAAATGAAATTGGGGACGCACAAGCCAAGAAAAGACAACATTAACCAATCAGTAAATGAAGAAAAGACCGCTGGACGCCCTTGATCAGGTCTGCTAGGAATAAAAAAACATTTATGGAAAATGCTACTAATCTAATATATATATATATATATATATATATATATATATATATATATATATAATATATATATATATATATATATATTATATATATATATATATATATATATATATATATATATATATATATATTATATATATATATATATATATATACACAGACTGCTTCTCATAAACTAATACAGATGAAAAACCTATGGCAAGGCACAAGCAAAGAAACAAAGTTACAACTGATCAGAGCATGTATATTCCCAGTGGCAACATACGGCTGCGAGACTTGGACACTCAATAAAACAGTTGCAAAAAAGATTACATCATTCGAAATGAAATGCTACAGAAGGATGTTGAGAATACCCTGGACAGAAAAAAAGACCAACAGAGAAGTACTGCACTCACTAAACGTACAGAAACATTGGCTCCTAAATACCATCGCAATAAGGAAGCTGAAATTTTTCGGTCATATAAAAAGACATAATAGCCTGGAAAAAACAGTGATGGAAGGCATGGTCCCTGGAAAAAGGGGAAGGGGTCGACCTAGACGACGGTGGACCCAGGACATCACAGAGAGTTTGAACTTGTCTTTGGCTGATGCAGGTCGACATGCCCAGAATCGTGATGCGTTCAGAGCAGCTGTAATGGAGACAACGTTCTAGAAAGAATACGTCACATGATGATGATACACACAGACGGGGACAAGACGATCTCTTATACACTCCGTCAGTCCTGATTAAAGTTAAACGGCACAGGTGTTTTCCTTTACGCCTATACGGTCAGCTTTCGCTAGCGCTGAGATTTCAGGTCGGATGGAGGTATGCACTCTCCCCGCCCTTTTGCTCGCGCTTTAACGATCAGCGTATAATGTCAATTATTAATTAATGATCTATATGCGCACTTACGCAAAGTATCGCCTGTCTTTAATAATATTAAGTTGTCGGCGTCTGATAGTTTAGTAGTATGGTATTAAATACTTGTAATAGGCACTTATAATAAATACGCACAATGAAAAAAACCGTGAATTCTTTTCTGTCACTATCAGTCACGCCTAACATATAAATCAGTCGACTAAAACCGTCTCTTCTTGTGTGAGAAAGCGGGTGGTGAAAATTAACGTTATAACTGAACATCTGGTATAAAATAGCTACGTATTATTTTATTTCACTGGTTTTAACAGCTAGAACTCTAAGTGAATTATAATGGTAAAAGCTTAACACTTTTAATTGGTAAAAGGTAACTCTTTTAAACACGTAACACTAATTTCTATTACCAGAAAATCATAATGAACTATCCCCACGAATGCTATTAACATATTTTCCACAATGGTTCCAGAACTACGTTCTTAGACTATCCAAAAATTCTGAGTGACAACTGATAACAAGTTTAAGAAAACACAGTTTATATATCATCATGTTTCTCTGATCTATAGATGATGTTACTTTTCACACTATTGTGTATACCGGAGAATCAGAAACATGAGTTCCCCAGATAAAGCTTTACGCCCGTCTTCCGTCGAGCGCTGCTAATCGACATAAGAAGAATTCTTACGTCTAACGGGTCTCTCGAAGATTTTCTCTGTACGAATGCCCGCTTCTGAGATCAAAGGGCCCAGGGGTTTTTGTGACTCCCCCCGAGTACGAGCTTCAAAGCGTACTCGGGGAAAGATTTTGCCCGTGAGTCTACTTCAAAAGGTTCTGGGTTTTTCACGTGCGGTCTGTCAGGTATCGTATGATTGACAGATAAGCTAGCGTGAGGAGACCAGGTAAACAAACGTGATTCGCTACCAGTTTATGACGGGCAGGTCACGAAAGTTTGTAAACACTTTTGTTCGAAGAAAGAGGCGTGGATGAAAAATAAGCTTGTGTGAGTAAGACAGGCAGAAGAATGCACGGTTTTGCTAGCAAATCATAGAACGCTAACGGGATTACAAAGACTGTCAGATTACCGCAGGCTCTCTTTCCATTATACGTCACAATTATATTGTATTAATTTATTCCTGCTTGGCGCTGGCCAATGCAGAGATATAAACAGGCCATGTTTCTTAACTCCGTTGCTTCTAAACATACCATGTGATCGCAGTACGTCACACGTTTGTTGCTCTCGTCGCACTCTATTTGTATAGCTATATTCTGCCTAACATAGGATGTATGTCTTTCATTACTCTAACATAATTCTCTACATTTCCACTCCCGAGTCTGCATTATTCATTATTTTTAAAGTCTCAAATTCTTACTCATACATTTCTCTCCATTTTTTTTAATAAGATTAATTTTTATACACCGTCCGTTTGACAGAGTGGTTAGTGCGCTGGTCTTTCGCGGCAAAAGTGTCGAGTTCGATTCTCGGTATCGACACGCTTCAGTCTACCCAGCTGTAAATTGGTACCTGACTTTGCACTTGAATTAGGAAAGGAATAGGTAGCGAGGAATGGAACTGGTCACCCCACCTCTCGATACTGGAGCTTGTGTAGTGAAGTCTCTAACACATCACTCCCCTACGGCAGTAACTGCTATGGGACTACCTTTTTACTTACACACCAGACCACAAGGTCTCATATTTGGACATGTGCCCTAATATAACCGACGAACCTTGTGTCTAGGTTGAACGGGATGCTCCTAACTCCTTTAAAAAAAAAAAGAAATATTTTATTTAAAGTATTAATGATAAGCAGGTCGACCACTTTAAATATCTCGGAGCTATTATAGACCGAAAGGGAGGCATCAAAGAAGAGTTGGCCACTCGAAAAGCAGCGGCTGGGAGACTTTTTCAGGCCATAAATCGTGGATTCCTCAGCAAGAAAGAGGTTGGTAAGAAAACGAAGATGGCTGTATACCGCTCCACCTATGTCCCAGTCTTGACATATGGATGCGAGTCGTGGGCAATGACTACAACCCACAAAAGCCAGATCCAAACCTCAGAAATGAGGTATCTGAGGAAAGTGGTTGAAGTAACAAGAAGAGACATGGTCCGCAACCAGACAATCCGTCAAGGCCTAAAATCCCATCCGCTGCAGACCCAAATAGAACAGTCCCAACTAAGATGGTTTGGCCATGTCTGCAGAATGGGAGAAGATCGGCTACCACGACAAGCATGGGAAACAAAGAGCCAGGGATCCAGACCTCCAGGACGACCCAGAGTCCGCTGGGAGGACAACATTAGACAATCTTTGAAGGACCGAGGACTAGAATGGAACCAGGCCACGAAGAAGACAGCTGATAGAATGGTCTGGCGCTCTCTCTTCCAAACCTCTACACCTCACGGTAGAAGGGGAACGACTAAGTAAGTAAGTATTAATGATAATTCCAGTCCTTTAAAAAATATTATTTATTATATTAATTATTATTCTTGCCCTTTTAAAAAATAAAGTATTTCATTTAATATATTATTTATTACTCATGTCAATTTGTAAAAATAAAGTATTTTATTTAAAAGTGTCACAGTATATCTTACGACTGCTGTTACTCACCTGTGCTTCGCAGGGGGCATAGTGGTATTTAAGTTTTATAGGTCAGGTGCTGAGCTAAAGTCAGATGGCTTTGTTGACAGTGTTCTGTCATCGTGTTATGTTTTCGTGAGCGCAAAGCCACGATATTGGATGGACTGCTCACGTGACCATAGATCTGTTATCGAATTGGTCGTCGCCGCGACGCGCTCAACAAAAGTGTTAATTTGAAAGGCAGTTGGGGAAACAGGATTCTAACCTGTAGAGACGTTCAAATCGTTGCTTGCTTATTTTGATGAAAAGGGTGTTTATCTTTTTGATGGCTGTGTGGAAAACCTGTGGTCAGTTGATGATGACTTGTCAGTGTTATAAGTCATATTATAATTAGCTTCAAGGTAGTAATTTGGAGTAGAGTGTTACGGTTTTTTTTTTTTTTTTTGCTGGGTTTTTTTTTTTTTTGGGGGGGGGGGAGGTGTGGGGGGGGGTGGGGCGTGGGGGGTGGGCGGCGGAGGGGGGGGTGGGGGGCGGGGGGTCGGGGGGTGGGGGGGGGGCGGGGGGGGGGAAGATTTGTTTGCTTGTTTTGTTTTATCTAACATTCAGAGGCGAATGAAGTATAGTGAACGTTGTTTGGTGAATAAACGTTTAGGAATTGCAGAAGCTTGTGTCCCTATTCCTTGGATATCTGTGACACGAGGGTGTTTGTGTGCACATAGGCCCATACCACAGCCATGTATTCATAACTGGCTACTTACCACACGCAGCTATATACAATTTACTAGTTCTACACACATGCTAGAAGACACACGGACGGACGGACAGACAGATAGACATACAGATACATCGGTAGATGGGTAGGTAAGTAGGTAGATTAGACATATAGATAGATAGATAGATAGATAGATAGATAGATAGATAGATAGATAGATAGATAGATAGATAGATAGATAGATAGATAGATAGATAGATAGATAGATAGATAAATAGATATGTGATAGGGTGGGCGAGAGATGATGATGTTGTTGTAATATGTGATCACTTTCTTGCACACTCGCACCGACCCGAACAACAATAAAACTCTTGATTCTAAGGCAGGGGCTATATTTATTCATGTTAGTGACCCAAACCCACAAAGCAAACTTACTTACTTACTTAGTCGTTCCCCTTCTACCGTGAGGTGTAGAGGTTTGGAAGAGAGAGCGCCAGACCATTCTATCAGCTGTCTTCTTCCTGGCCTGGTTCCATTCTAGTCCTCGGTCCTTCAAAGATTGTCTAATGTTGTCCTCCCAGCGGACTCTGGGTCGTCCTGGAGGTCTGGATCCCTGGCTCTTTGTTTCCCATGCTTGTCGTGGTAGCCGATCTTCTCCCATTCTGCAGACATGGCCAAACCATCTTAGTTGGGACTGTTCTATTTGGGTCTGCAGCGGATGGGATTTTAGGCCTTGACGGATCGTCTGGTTGCGGACCATGTCTCTTCTTGTTACTTCAACCACTTTCCTCAGATACCTCATTTCTGAGGTTTGGATCTGGCTTTTGTGGGTTGTAGTCATTGCCCACGACTCGCATCCATATGTCAAGACTGGGACATAGGTGGAGCGGTATACAGCCATCTTCGTTTTCTTACCAACCTCTTTCTTGCTGAGGAATCCACGATTTATGGCCTGAAAAAGTCTCCCAGCCGCTGCTTTTCGAGTGGCCAACTCTTCTTTGATGCCTCCCTTTCGGTCTATAATAGCTCCGAGATATTTAAAGTGGTCGACCTGCTCCAGGACCTGTTCTCCCAACTTAATCTGATGTTTTCTTTCTTCTCGTGATATCACCATGGATTTTGTTTTAGAGCTGCTTATGACCATCCCTCTCTTCTCCAGCTCTTCCTTCCAGACTTGCAGGTTGGATTGGAGATGTGCCTCTGATTTAGCAATCAGGGCAACATCATCAGCAAATGCCAGCTCCGAAATATAGACCTGTCTCATCTTCCAGTACCCCACTGAATACTTTTTTGTTCTCTAATTACATGCCTTGATGACATCGTCCATAAGGAGTATGAAGAGGTAAGGTGATAGGATATCACCTTGTCTTACACCAGTGGTGGTCCTGAACTCTTCTGACTTATGGTTTGCTGTCCTCACATAATTTCTGCAAGACTTGTAGAAGCTCTGTATTGCATGAATCAGAGGTGCTGGAATATTCTTCCTTGCCAAACAGTCCCAAAGTTTGCTCCAGGGGACCCTGTCAAACGCCTTTTCCAGATCTATGAAACAAAGATGGATCTCACACTTATACTCAAGGGCCTTTTCATTCAGCTGTCTGAGTGTGAAGATTAGGTCTTGAGTACTTCGGTTTGCTCGGAATCCGCACTGGACCTCATCCAATTGTGGCTCAGCTAGGCGTCGGAGTCTCTGCTCTAGGATTCTAGAGTAGATTTTACCAGGGACACTGAGAAGGGATATGCCTCTATGGTTTCCACATTGTCGATTGTCACCCTTTTTGAAAATTTGTGTTATGATGGCAATCTCCCAATCCTTTGGTATGGTCTTGTTGCACCATGCTGCCTGTAGGACCTATAAGAGTAATAGGTCGCCTGATGCTCCCATGTACTTAACCATTTCTGGTGTTATACCATCATGCCCTGCTGCTTTGCCCATCTTGATTTTCTCTAGTGCTGCCCTCAGTTCTTCCATCTTTATGTCATCTTCACCATCATTGGTTTCCTCTTCTGTGTCAGTGGTTATCATTTCTGATGCTTCATCATGCTCATCATCCAGGAGTTCTGAGAAATATTCTTTCCATCTTTCCATTAATTCCTTCGGGGCAGTAAGCAATTTGCCTTGCTTGTCCTTTATAAATTTGAGAGGGCATTGTTTTTCTTTCCTCATGTTCTTTAGGGTCTTATAGAACAATTTCTGGTTTTCTTGTGCATCTTTTTCTAGCTTTTCTCCAAATTCTTCCCAGGACTTCTGTTTTGCTGCTAGCACTTTGTTCTTTGCTTCTGTTCTGAGTGTCACATATTCTCTATATTTTTCCATTTGTCCTGTTGTGTTTTTAGCTCCTAAGTATTGTTTCCATGCCATTTTCTTCTCTCTTATTTTCTCTTTGACTTCCTCTGTCCACCAAGGTGTCCTCTTTCTCTGGTTCCCAAGTCGGACTTCACCGCATGCTTATGCAGCAGCTGTCTTTATGATATCCTTGAATTTATTCCAGAGGGTTTCCAAGTCATCAGGTCGTTCTTCTGTGTTGCTCACTGCTGCAGCAATAAGCCCCTGATATCTGGTCTTAATTTCTGGCTCTCTCAGCTTGTAGGTCTTAATGCTCATTTCTCCTGCTCGTTTACTTGGTTTCTTGCGTGATGTTGGGCAGTTCCTAGGCTGAGCAACTCTTTCAGTTGTTCGTTTGATTTTTAGCAGGTAGTGATCACTTTCAATCTCTGGCCCCCTCCAGACTCTTGCATCTCGGACATATCTGAATGAGCTTCTCCGAACAATGGCATAGTCGATCACTGACTTCTCATTCTTGGTTGGTTCACATCTAGTGTATGCATGTATGCGCTTATGGGGGAACTTTGTGTTTGTAATGATCAGATTCTGCTCACTGCAGAATCTAAGGAGTCGCTTTCCATTGTCATTGAGAGTATCTTCTCCATATCTTCCGATAACTCCACCCCATCTAGCATGGTCATTTCCAACTCTGGCATTAAAATCTCCGAGCATAATAACTTCATCTAGGCAGTCATCCACTGTCCTTTGAAGCAGCTCGAAGAATTCCTCCTTGACCTCTGCTCTCTCATCCTCATTTGGCCCATACACTATGACCAGGTTGACTATGGTTTCTCCTTCTTTTAGTTTTACAACCATAATGCGCTCCGAGACAAAGTTCCATCCCTTGATACTATCTTTTTGATTTTGGTCCACAATGCAACCCACGCCCCCTTTAGCTCTTTCAGATATGGGTACACCACTGTAGAGCAACGTGTTGCCATCGAGATCCATGACTCCTTGTCCTTTTTTCTTCGTTTCCGTTATAGCCAGGATTTCTAGTTTTGCTTTCCTCATCTCTTCCACCAGCTCCTCTTCCTTCCCATTTATACTTCTTGTGTTCCAAGTTCCATAAGTCGTAGTCCGTAGTCCGTTCCAGTTCGTCGCCTTTAGAATCAGTCCGGTTTTCTCTCTTGTAGTTCGCGTAATCATGATTTAAAGCAAACAGGTGATTGGCCTGTTGTGCCTTTGCATGGTGGAGGGGCTGCCTCCTTACGGCCTCCATGCAGGCCGCCCTCCTCCTTTTTCATCCGGGCTTGGGACCGGCATTGGCGGAGTTACAAAGCAAACTAATAAACAAAAATTAAACAAGTAAGCAAACAAACCAAACAAAACACCCGGCCAGTGCTCAATTGCTAACGTGTTATGTCTTTGTTCATCTTCTACCCACACAGGGCGCGCCTAATTTCGTTTCTCTCGTCTGGACCGCTCTTGCGAAAAGGGTCTTCGCCTGTTGTTGTTGTTTTGAAAAGGTGATGGGTGAAGAGCGGGCACTTAACAGCTGACAATTATTGCCCCTTCTCTTTCCATCTTGGTCTACCCTGTTCAACTTGAAAATTGGTTATAATTGGGGTATTTAGTGTCATTTTATTTACTAATTTTGTATTAAGTTTAAATAACTATTGCAGTTGCTGGTTTTAATTTATATTAGTATTTGTCATTTTATTTTCAGTTTTGTATTGTATATAGATAACTATTGTCCTTTGCACTTGGTTTTAATTTGTATTAGTGTTTTTTTTAAAATCTCGTTGCCTTTCCTTGTCCTATGAGTAGTTAATGGGTTTGCTAATTTTTCTGGTTTTATTTTTTTAATGATTTGTTAGTTTTTGTTGATTAATTTCTATTTGGTTAATTTTGTTTTTTCTGAAATATCATTTGTGTTATTGTTGTTTGATATTGCCATTTTTACTAACCTTATATATTTTCCTTTGTTTTATGTATATATCGTTTAAGTATTGATTGGGCTTCCCCTGGAGTACTTATACTTAACACCTTATCCCCTGTCATGTCTATATTGTTATTTCTAAAGTATGTTTTTAATTCTAGCCTCTGTTGATCATATTTTCTACAGTGGATCAGGTAGTGGTCTATGTCATTTTCTTCCTGGCATTCTTGGCAGTGTGGTTCCTCTATCATGAAGTATGCTGCACCGAGACGGAGACGCCACAGCTTTTTGATCGAGGGTACCTTTAGTTCTTCTCTGACCTTGCACGTCCTTCTTGGTTCTTTCCAGGTCAGAGAGGGTCTTCACCTGTTGTTGTTTTGAAACGGTGATGGGTGGAGAGCGGGCACTTAACAGCTGACCATTATTGCCTCTTCTCGTTCCATCTTGGTCTACCCTGTTCAACCTGAAAATTGGTTATAATTGGTGTATTTAGTGTCATTTTATTTACTAATTTTGTATTAAGTTTAAATAACTATTGTCTTTTGCAGTTGCTGGTTTTAATTTATATTAGTATTTGTCATTTTATTTTCAGTTTTTTTTGTATTGTATATATATAGCTATTGTCCTTTGCACTTGGTTTTAATTTGTATTAGTGTTTTTTATTATTTTTTGTTCTCTTTGCCTTTCCTTGTCCTGTGAGTAGTTAATGGGTTTGCTAATTTTTCTGGTTTTATTTTTTTTAATGATATGTTATTTTTGTTGCATAATTTCTATGTGGTTGAATGTCTTTTCTGAAATACTAACCTTACATGTTTTCCTATGTTTTATGTATATATCTTTTAAGTATTGATTGTGCATCTCCTGGGGATCTATACTTAAAACCTTATCACCTGTGATGTCTATATTGTGACTTCTTAGTAAGTTTTTAATTCTAGCCTTTGATGTTCGTACTTTTTACAGTGGATCAGGTAGTGGTCTATGTCATTCTCTTCCTGACATTATTGGCAGTGAGGTTCCTCTATCATAAAGTATGCTGCACCGAGACGGAGACGCCACAGTTTTCTGTTCGATGGTATCTTTAATTCTTTCCTGACCTGGCACGTCCTTGTTGGTTCTTTCAGCAGTTTGAACGCGTGTCTGCCTTTTCTACTGTTCTTCCATGTTGTCTTCCATTTCTCGTTTATAGTTAGCTTCACTTGGCTCTTGATCTCCGACCTTCCCAGTCCTGCTCTTATATTGTTTTTACTCATTCTTCCATTCTTGGCGTTCTGGTCTGCCTACTCGTTACCAGCTATACCTATGTGTGCTGGAACCCACACTAGCCTCACACTACATCCTCTGTTCCCTAGTGATGTATTAATTGCTAGAATTTCTTCCTTTATGTCTGGCCGGCTACATTTACCTGGGTGTTCTAGTGCTTGTAGTGATGATAGTGAGTCTGTAAATATCGTAACAGCTTCTGGTGGGTTATCTTCAATTATTTCTAAATTTTTTAAAATTGCTACCATCTCTGCGGTAAAAATTGAAACCCCTTCAGTTATACTGTAGCTTTTTTTCATTCCCCATTGCGGTATTACAACTCCTGCACCTAGTTGCCCACTATCACCCTTGGATCCAGACTTCTAGCGCTTCTACTGAACATTGTGGTAAAGTGGGATGGTATAAATATTTATAGGGGACTTAATGTACTGACTGAGATCAGCTGTGAAGGTATCTGTATCTAATAAGTGTGGTGTATTACATATAACCTTACTTGCTACCACATTTAGACCTCAGTCAGACCTATTCTGGAATATTGTGATGACTACGTTGAATGTCTAGGGTTATGATAATGATGAAGTGTATGTTCACAACAACCAACTGACAGATAAACAATTAAATTTAATCCACAATACTTTATAACACTGTGACACCCACATACACAGAACACTCTATAAGACTATCTTAATAAGTCAACTGTAACTTTTAAAAATATGTATTAATTCCTTTTGATAATAGATATCCTGATTCAACTACAAAGTGAACCAGGAATCACAATCAAATGTAATCACAAGTTGTATGTACACAATTTATAGATAGGATCTTTGTATGGACATATATTATTATTGCAATAGGTGTGTACGTTGTGCTGTAGTACTAGGAGGTAATACTGGCTTTTCAAGCTAAGTCGTTGTTTGTCATCAGACTTCAAATGTTTGTTTCTGGTGGAACTAATATTGGAAAGGTTCACAGTTTCTTTTTATTTGAAACAAATAAATGTCCCTCTAGATTTAAGGTAAAGTCACTTTTAGAGGGGGTATACACAAGATTGAGCTGCTCTGGCCACGGAATCTTAACTTCTGTGTGGGTGGCAGGAAACAGTCTCCACTGCTCGGGTGCTTCACCGTGTCCTTGAGAAACAACCCTGGTTGATATCTGGACCAAGGAGTATGCTACCAGCCTCTGGATTCAGCAAAACTCAGACCAGGTGCTGCTTCAATACGTTAGTACCACGGTCCCTGAAACAAGAAGGTTGTACCTCCTACTTCAGAACTAATTTATAATCTATTTCCACACTGAAGCACAATACATAACAAACACCGAGTTCAGCGCGGTAGGCCAACTGCTAGCTTCTCATGTAACAACATTCACCAGTATTCCTCTCCTTAATGATTACAACGCCTCTGCAATTTCAGCTGTAATTCCTTCTATACAATAAGATAGGTGTCATAGTACTATTTGGCAATTCTATATATGCCTATGCAGTTATACTCCTCTCCGACAAGTTTTGTTCCTGGTGGAGCAATATCTAGGCTTTTCCTCATGTTTGCTACTGAACCACACACACACAGACATAAATTATCAATTCACATTCAATTTTCATCTAAAAGATATCAAATATTTCTAGCTTACCACAATTCATGGAAATAATAAACAAATACGTTGACTGGCGATGGGTTATGGCACAATTCCGATCTGCCTCTGTCCCAGGCTTTCATTAGAAAAAATATGAGCTGGATCTCAACGCACTTGCTTCTCAGTAAGTTTATTTTCACAATGTGGCACTGAACAGACGCTCCTAATTGACTATATTAAATGGTCTAGCCAATAAGACCATGTTTACAAAAGTATTTGAAAAAAAGTACCCTTCCTACCGTTTCCCTTAACAACCAAAAATAGTATTTGCAATCGACTAATCATGTTTAGGCTTACATATTCTTCTAGCCAATCAAATCGGATTTAACTTGTTGGCCTATTTCCCGTAAAATAGTGGTTTTAAAACATGCCACTGAGCAAATATGATCTGGTGCTGTCAGACAACCTCACTATTTTATTTTGGCTTTAATTTGTTAATTCCTAGACTATTTGCGTAACACTTAACATATTCTTTGTCAGCAAGTCCCAAGGAACCCATATATATAAATTTAATGGAGCTAAGTGGCTGCGTTCAAAATATGTATTTTCTTCTACCACCCGTTCACTTCGATACGATGGGGTGTCTTCTGTACTGTCAGACTAATGTCAGGAGCTTAGACATAAATCAGTAGAATGTCATGTTTCCTAATAAGCATTAACCATGTTTTTAAAAACCTAACCTCGTATTGGTAGTGTTTTTTATCACTGTTTATTTGAAAAAAAGTTAGTGCTTCATGCCTTACGCGTGGGATTTGCGTTCACTTTTTCATCGCGAGACGTGGTAGTATTGCATGCGTTCCTCCGTTCAGCCCTCTCTCTCTCTCTCTCTCTCTCTCTCTCTCTCTCTCTCTAAGTCCGTCTGTCTTTTCATTACGCAGTGTATATAATGACATTAATGCTAGTATTTTATCTAGGTCATTAAGCAGTGTGCGTATCTCAAGGTTTTCTAAGAAACACAGTACCAGTTTTATTTTTAGAAACGCGTGTATGCTGCTGTAGGCTTTACTATCAAACGTGAAAGCGTTACAATTATGCAGACGAAGTAGAAAAAGGGGGATCTCGAGTACAGTCATTGTGACAGCACTGTTCTTTTACCATTCTTCTTTCCTTTTATTGAATTAATTCGTTAGTCGTTACATTTAATTTCTAATTTATATATGTGGATTTAGAATGTTTCACGACAAATCCTCCCCACTTAAAACAGACGTTTTATGTCAATCTATAATTCTATATACACATAGAGAAATTTATTATTATTCCTGGGGCTTACGGTGATTTTCATCACACGGATGGCGGCTTAGAAAATCCGCTCCCAGGTTGGTTTTTCCAGAAATATACTCTATGCTGAACTGGAATGGCTGCAAAAGTAAGGACCATCTGAGTAACCTCGAATTTTCATGCCTAGCCTGCGCTAGAAACGACAAGGGTTTGTGATCCGTTTGCAACTTGAATGCCTTCCCATACAGATAAATGTTGAATTTCTTTATCGCCCATATTACTGCAAGACATTCTTTTTCGCTAGTTGAGTAATTTGTTTCAGCTTTATTCAACTTTCTGCTAGCATATGCCACTGGGGTTAATTCCCCATTCAGTGCATCTGATTTCTGTAACAGGGTCGCGCCCAGCCCGATATTACTGGCATCCGTTCTCACAATGAATTCTTGACTTAAGTCCGGTAATTTCAAAATAGGTTTGCTTGTGAGCTTTTCCTTCAATTCCTGGTAGGCCAATTCACATTGTGCTGTCCATGTAATTCGATCTGGATTTCCTTTACGTGTCAAATCAGTTAACGGTGCACATATGGAATTAAAGTTTTTGATATACTTTTGGTAGAAACCACATAATGAGACAAAGGATCTCACGTCTTTCTTGGTTTGTGGTCTCGGGGCTTTCTTTAGTTTCTCTAAATTCTTGGGGTCAGGGGTCATGTTTCCCTGATGGACTGTGTGTCCCAAGAATTCTAATTCTTTACATCCAACGCAACATTTGGTTGGTCGGGCTGTTAAATTCGCTTCTCTAAGTCGATTAAACAGCATGCTCAGAGAGTCAATGTGTTCCTCAAATGTTTCTGTTGCTATAAGGATATCATCCATGAAATTTGTGATGCATGGATTATTCAGGGGATCCAACAATTTTCTCATCATTCTAGAGAAGACACTAGGCGCATTCTTCAATCCAAATGGCAATCTGTTGTTAAAAGCTAGGTAAGGTCTAACCTCAGGCTTTACTGGAATCTGATAGTATCCTTTGCTCAGATCCACTTTTGAGAAATATTTAGCTTTATTTAGCCTGGCAAACAACTGATTTGTATCCGGCAATGGATCCACCTGACCTTCTGTGATAGCATTCAGTCTCCTGTAATCTATACAGAGTCTATGTTCTCCAGAGGGTTTCCTTAAGAGTACCACACTGGAACTATACGAAGATTCACTGTGTGAAATGATTCCTTCCTTCAACAAATAGTCTATCTCTTCCTTCAAGGCTTTCTCCTTAGCAAAAGGAATCGAATAGGCTTTCATACAGACAGGTGTGGGGTCTATCAGTTTCATATCATATTCCAATAAGTTTGTATGCCCCGGTCGGTCTGTTAACACCTCTGTATGATCATCTAAAACCTGTTGCACTCTCTTCTTCTGATCTTTCGTTAAGTGTGTACTGATTTTCACCTGTGCCGCTGTCTCATAGGGGTGTAATGGATATTCAAATGATGAAAGTGGTTCATTTTTCATCTCCATTGCAATGGACAAGGTCAACAAGTGTGTCTCTTCCTGATTTTCTCTTTCCAAATATTTCTTCAGGAGATTCACATGATAGATTTTTTCTTTCCCCTTCTTATCTATCTTATAATTGGTTCTAGACACCTTCTCTAGAACTGTATATGGACCTTGCCATCCAATTTGTAACTTATTCTGACTACCGGGTAGAAGAAGCAGTACCTTCTCTCCCACAGCCAAATCTCTGTCTTTAGCTTTCCTGTTGTAATAGGCAGCATGTTTTTTCCTGGCTTGTCTCAAATTTTCATTGGCAAGTTTCCAGCCAGTTTTTAAACGAGTGGTCAGCTCATTCACATATTGGTATGAGGATGTAATATTTTCCTGTGCCTTTTCATCAGTCCACGTTCTTAACAGAGTTACATATGGACTTTTAAATTCGGAAACCTTTTTTTCCTGGCACATGTCAGGTCCTTTGCACTCGAAGCTCTGTTGTGATGACTTTTCTTCCCAGAATCATCATGCTAAAATCGACCGCTACCAATTGTTTTCTTGGGGCTTTCTCCCCACTTAAAATTCTTGATGAGAGATTTCCTCTCTACATCTTCTTCCTCCAGTTTACATAAGTCTGATTGAGGGATTTTCGGCTTATCCTGGGGTAAGACATCTTTTTGCACTCGCCGCATAGTGGCCATAGTAAAACAGTCAATTGAAGCTTGTCCGTGAAAAGGGGCTTCCCATTTCACTTGGTCCACTTTATTATTCTTTCTATTGTCAGGCCTAAGTTTGCCCCGTGGCGTGTCCAGGTCCTGATCAATGTTCCCACTTGTGGGTGTTCCCTCATGTGCTATGCTACACCTTTCTACAAAATTTTCAATGTCCCACCTTGCCTTGGGCCAATAATAATTCTGAGCTACCTTTTGAATAATGGTACCTATCTTCTCATGGTCCCCATCTTGTTTCACATGTAAGCTCCTTATTAAGTCTGTCCTATACCTTTTAGGAAGTACCAGCTGTCCCTGACCTTTGGATCTAGTTCCAGTCTTCCGGTATATCAGTTTGTTCTTCATGTAGAAGTCTTCTTTTCCTGGAGGTGTGGGACAATTGGACAACTTCTTAAAACAAGGCTTGAGGGTCTTATCCCCAGCCTGCGCCTTCCTCAACTCTTCTGGAGTGGTATTTATCATAATATCCTCCTCCTTTCTTGAGGTTGACCTGACCTGAAGGGTGGCCATTACTATAGGGTTCCTTCTACAACGGTCAGTATCATGATTGTCCATCCGACAATTCTTACCCCACCTCCTTTTTTGGTTGAAAGATTTTCTTTCATCAAATTTCTTTTCATCAAATTGTGGGGTTTTATTTTAGCTGTCATACCGTGGCCTATCAAACTGGTGCTTACCTTTGTTCTGATCTCTAGGATCAAATTTATTAAAGTTCTGTGGTGCCTTAAAATTATCTACCTGTTTCTTTTTATTACCTGATATCTCTGCCTGAGCTGCTTGATACCTTTCAGCGACATTCAGTAACTCACCTAGTCTCTCTGCACCTTGTTCCATGAGAAACTTTCTCAGGTCTTAAGCCATGGACTCTCTTAGTTGTTCTATAAGGATCATTTCCTTAAGATCTTGGGTTTTCCCCAGAGAAGTCGATTTCTCCAAGTATGTCTCTAACCGTGCAGAGAACTGGTGATAGGTTTCACCTGACAGTAGTTTAGCATTCCTAAATTTTTTCCTATAACATTCACCATTCTTTTCATATCTTAACAAAAGAGCCTGCTTTAGCATGTCATAATTTTCTTGATCATCTCTGCTCATTTTGGCAAAAACTTCATAAGCTGCACCACGAAGCCCTTGAGATAACTTTAAGCTCCACCTTTCTCTCTCTAACCCATACGTGGTAGCTAATAGTTCATATCTATTTAGATAGCTCTCTATATCATCTTCTTTCTCAACAAAATGATCTAAATGAAAATTCATAGCTGAGGTTGAGGCTCCCTGACTAGCAGAGGCATCAGAGGTAAAGGGACTGGCACCATTTTCAGGAGCATGGCCTTGAAACTCAAACTCCCTTAGTCGTAACTCATGTTCCCTTTGTAGTCTCTTCTCCTCCTTTTCTGCTTCCCTTTCTGCAGCCTGTCTTCTTTCTTCTCTTTCTGTAGCTTGCCTTCTTTCCTCTGCTTCTCTGTCTGCAGCTAATCTCTTTTCTTCTCTTTCTGTAGCTTGCCTTCTTTCCTCTGCTTCTCTTTCTGCAGCTTGCCTTCTTTCCTCTGCTTCTCTTTCTGCAGCTAATCTCTTTTCTTCTCTTTCTGTAGCTTGCCTTCTTTCCTCTGCTTCCCTCTCAGCCTTTTTTTCTTCTAATTGGAGCCTTTTAATCTCCCTATCTGCCTCCAATGCCCTAGCCTCTTTGTCAGCCTCAATCTGCAACCTCTTAATTTCTTTTTCAGCCTCTAACTTTCTTTCAGCCTCTTTTTCTAATCTTTTTTCTTCACGTTCAATAAATTTGTCACATTCAGTAGTGACATAAGCAATCATAACTTGCCCGTCCATTCCTAACTCTTTAGCAGCCTGCATAGCAGCAGATCGAAATTTTGCCAGGTCGGCCATTTTCTAACAGGCACATTTAAACAATTCAATCTATAAATAATTATCTAAGGACAACCACAGGCACTGAGAGCTCAACCTTATTTTATTTCCACCCAAGGATACCTTTTTAATTTTTATATTTTCCCGAAGTGAATTACTCCCAATATATATGCTTGGGGAAGGTTCAATATCCCGGGAGCGAGACCCCAATATATGTGGTAAAGTGGGATGGTATAAATATTTATAGGGGACTAAATGTACTGACTGAGATCAGCTGTGAAGGTATCTGTATCTAATAAGTGTGGTGTATTACAGATAACCTTACTTGCTACCACATTTAGACCTCAGTCAGACCTATTCTGGAATATTGTGATGACTACGTTGAATGTCTAGGGTTATGATAATGATGAAGTGTATGTTCACAACAACCAACTGACAGATAAACAATTAAATTTAATCCACAATACTTTACAACACTGTGACACTCACATACATAGAACACTCTATAAGACTATCTTAATAAGTCAACTGTAACTTTTAAAAATATGTATTAATTCCTTTTGATAATAGATATCCTGATTCAACTACAAAGTGAACCAGGAATCACAATCAAATGTAATCACAAGTTGTATGTACACAATTTATATATAGGATCTTTGTATGGACATATATTATTATTGCAATAGGTGTGTGCGTTGTGCTGTAGTACTAGGAGGTAATACTGGCTTTTCAAGCTAAGCTGTTGTTTGTCATCATGACTTCAAATGTTTGTTTCTGGTGGAACTAATATTGGAAAGGTTCACAGTTTCTTTTTATTTGAAACAAATAAATGTCCCTCTAGATTTAAGGTAAAGTCACTTTTAGAGGGGTATACACAAGATTGAGCTGCTCTGGCCACGGAATCTTAACTTCTGTGTGGGCGGCAGGAAACAGTCTCCACTGCTCGCTTGCTTCACCGTGTCCTTGAAAAACAACCCTGGTTGATATCTGGAACAAGGAGTATGCTACCAGCCTCTGGATTCAGCAAAACTCAGACCAGGTGCTGCTTCAATACGTTAGTACTACGGTCCCTGAAACAAGAAGGTTGTACCTCCTACTTCAGAACTAATTTATAATCTATTTCCACACTGAAGCACAATACATAACAAACACCGAGTTCAGCGCGGTAGGCCAACTGCTAGCTTCTCATGTAACAACATTCACCAGTATTCCTCTCCTTAATGATTACAACGCCTCTGCAATTTCAGCTGTAATTCCTTCTATACAATAAGATAGGTGTCATAGTACTATTTGGCAATTCCATATATGCCTATGCAGTTATACTCCTCTCCGACAAGTTTTGTTCCTGGTGGAGCAATATCTAGGCTTTTCCTCATGTTTGCTACTGAACCACACACACACAGACATAAATTATCAATTCACATTCAATTTTCATCTAAAAGATATCAAATATTTCTAGCTTACCACAATTCATGGAAATAATAAACAAATACGTTGACTGGCGATGAGTTATGGCACAATTCCGATCTGCCTCTGTCCCAGGCTTTCATTAGAAAAAATATGAGCTGGATCTCAACGCACTTGCTTCTCAGTAAGTTTATTTTCACAATGTGGCACTGAACAGACGCTCCTAATTGACTATATTAAATGGTCTAGCCAATAAGACCATGTTTACAAAAGTATTTGAAAAAAAGTACCCTTCCTACCGTTTCCCTTAACAACCAAAAAGTAGTATTTGCAATCGACTAATCATGTTTAGGCTTACATATTCTTCTAGCCAATCAAATCGGATTTAACTTGTTGGCCTATTTCCCGTAAAATAGTGGTTTTAAAACATGCCACTGAGCAAATATGATCTGGTGCTGTCAGGCAACCTCTTTATTTTATTTTGGCTATAATTTGTTAATTCCTAGACTATTTGCGTAACACTTAACATATTCTTTGTCAGCAAGTCCCAAGGAACCCAAATATATAAATTTAATGGAGCTAAGTGGCTGCGTTCAAAATATGTATTTTCTTCTACCACCCGTTCACTTCGATACGATGGGGTGTCTTCTGTACTGTCAGACTAATGTCAGGAGCTTAGACATAAATCAGTAGAATGTCATGTTTCCTAATAAGCATTAACCATGTTTTTTAAAACCTAACCTCGTATTGGTAGTGTTTTTTATCACTGTTTATTTGAAAAAAAGTTAGTGCTTCATGCCTTACGCGTGGGATTTGCGTTCACTTTTTCATCGCGAGACGTGGTAGTATTGCATGCGTTCCTCCGTTCAGCCCCCTCTCTCTCTCTCTCTCTCTCTCTCTCTCTCTCTCTCTAAGTCCGTCTGTCTTTTCATTACGCAGTGTATATAATGACATTAATGCTAGTATTTTATCTAGGTCATTAAGCAGTGTGCGTATCTCAAGGTTTTCTAAGAAACACAGTACCAGTTTTATTTTTAGAAACGCGTGTATGCTGCTGTAGGCTTTACTATCAAACGTGAAAGCGTTACAATTATGCAGACGAAGTAGAAAAAGGGGGATCTCGAGTACAGTCATTGTGACAGCACTGTTCTTTTACCATTCTTCTTTCCTTTTATTGAATTAATTCGTTAGGCGTTACATTTAATTTCTAATTTATATATGTGGATTTAGAATGTTTCACGACAAATCCTCCCCACTTAAAACAGACGTTATATGTCAGTCTATAATTCTATAAACACATAGAGAAATTTATTATTATTCCTGGGGCTTACGGTGATTTTCATCACACGGATGGCGGCTTAGAAAATCCGCTCCCAGGTTGGTTTTTCCAGAAATATACTCTATGCTGTAGAGATGGCTACTGTGTGTATGTATCGATACAATGCGTCGAAACTGCATCGTACCCGAACGCTTCGAAACACAGTTTTCTTGCGGTGTCGATACAGTGTCAATTCCTGACTGTTTTGCAGAGACGCACTGTCTCACGCAGATTCGATACATAGCCTGTTTCGTGTATCGAAACTGCAGTTTCAGTTCCCGTCTGCTTCGCTGTTTTGCAAAGAGGCACACTGTATCATTGTCTAACCTTCAGGGGCCTTTGTAAAAATGTGTCAAGCGTGCGGTACATTAGGCGTTCATAGATAGTATGGAAAATCAAACAAGTCATAATTTTTTTTTAAAATAATTCCTCAGGACTGAAAGAGGCTTACTACTATTAGGTGTCTGCTCGGTTTGAGTTGAATCATTGTCGCTGACTGTACCTATTCTAGTTTTATATAATGTGTCATTATTACTGTTATTATTATTATTTTTTTCACTTTTACTGCAGCTGTCAGCATGTTCCCCTTGCATATCATCATAATGAAAACGACTGTGTAAAATTCTTAACAGTGGTCACACGAAATACCATAGATTTGTACTAACGAGAATAAGTAAATCTGCATACTAGGGTGTCACGACTCATGTCTCATTGTTTCAGTTAATTTACTTGTAGTCTGCTGTTTCGAAACAGTTCCATAGTTCTATTTCATCCAAGCGCTCATTATACGCATGTTACGGTACTCTTGATTCCTGACTTCAGGCGCTCTCGTAAGAAAACGTGTTTTGTTTATACATAAAATAGTGTTTAAAACTTGTGTTCAACATCATTTAATCTTCATTTATGGCGGGGAGAAGCCCTGTTTGGGATTATTTTGTAAAGATCAAAGACAACAAAGTAAAATCTAACGTGTGTTCTGGTATTTTATCATTCAAGGGTCGAAAATATGCTTCGAAACAGCGAGCGATTCGACACTTCCTGCTTGTTTGTTTCGTCTGCCTCGCTGTTTTGCAGCGACACACTGTCTGAGCCTATGTAAAATTTGAATCAACCGTTCGGAACATTAGTATGGAATATCAAACATGTCATATTTTTCAGGGATGTGTTATGATGACTTGATTTTACAAGTGATATTATTTTTGCTGAGAAGTTATAGACACTGGAAATTGTGTCAGTGCTGCAGTTGTCAATGTTTTAGGCGCTATGTTAAAGTTGAAAGTGTCCGTGTGTTCGTATAAATGTAATGGACACTTTATTAGTTCTGGTGATATCTGTGTAGGCCTTCTCGGTGTGGATTTGAATCATTGTCTACCAAAACTAGCTTATTTAGTTTGATATCATGTGTTATTATTACTGTTGTTATTATTATTGTTGTTTTTTATTATTTTCTTATATACTACAGCTATCATCATATCTACGTTTTATTTCATCATAATGAAGACTTGTGTAAAAATATTGAATTGTGGTCACACGAAACGCCATAGATTTTCACACACGACAGTAAAAACAGAGGAAATTGTCTCACACAATTCATGTATACCCGCCCCGGTACTGTCTATAAGAGACTTCTTTCTCCCCTATACGGGAAATTGTGCCGCCGTGTCGACACACTGTTTCGACACACTATTTCGACACAGTATAATTAATTGAGCCGACTGTCTCGAAACAACGGAGTGTATCGATTCGCCCACCTCTACTATGCTGAACTGGAATGGCTGCAAAAGTAAGGACCATCTGAGTAACCTCGAATTTTCATGCCTAGCCTGCGCTAGAAACGACAAGGGTTTGTGATCCGTTTGCAACTTGAATGCCTTCCCATACAGATAAATGTTGAATTTCTTTATCGCCCATATTACTGCAAGACATTCTTTTTCGCTAGTTGAGTAATTTGTTTCAGCTTTATTCAACTTTCTGCTAGCATATGCCACTGGGGTTAATTCCCCATTCAGTGCATCTGATTTCTGTAACAGGGTCGCGCCCAGCCCGATATTACTGGCATCCGTTCTCACAATGAATTCTTGACTTAAGTCCGGTAATTTCAAAATAGGTTTGCTTGTGTGCTTTTCCTTCAATTCCTGGTAGGCCAATTCACATTGTGCTGTCCATGTAATTCGATCTGGATTTCCTTATCACTGTTTATTTGAAAAAAGTTAGTGCTTCATGCCTTCTTCTTCTTCTTCCGTCCTTAGCCAACGACCGGCAAAGCAGTCAGTGGCCATTACGCCTAGTGGCGTCTTAAGGGCAACAGCGAATAGATTTTCTTTGCCGTTGTTCCCATCATGCCTAATGGCGTCTTTAGGGCAACGACAAATCAATCCATTTGTTGTTGTTTCCGTAATCAAAGTGACTGGCAAACGGGTGATCAGCCCGTTGGGGCTTCATGCCTTACGCGTGGGATTTGCGTTCTTTTTTTCATCGCGAGACGTGGTAGTATTGCATGCGTTCCTCCGTTCAGCTCCCTCTCTCTCTCTCTCTCTCTCTCTCTCTCTCTCTAAGTCCGTCTGTCTTTTCATTACGCAGTGTATATAATGACATTAATGCTAGTATTTTATCTAGGTCATTAAGCAGTGTGCGTATCTCAAGGTTTTCTAAGAAACACAGTACCAGTTTTATTTTTAGAAACGCGTGTATGCTGCTCTAGGCTTTACTATCAAACGTGAAAGCGTTACAATTATGCAGACGAAGTAGAAAAAGGGGGATCTCGAGTACAGTCATTGTGACAGCACTGTTCTTTTACCATTCTTCTTTCCTTTTATTGAATTAATTCGTTAGTCGTTAAATTTAATTTCTAATTTATATATGTGGATTTAGAATGTTTCACGACAAACATAAGCATTATTTGATTGCTGGCCCCCCCATCCATTACCTTTTACTATCCTTAGTATATTTAGGGGTCCCCTACAGCTTTCTACTAAATTGTCTATATGTTTATTATAATTGAGTTGTTTATCTAAAGTTATGCCCAGAAATATTGTTGTTAAGGATGTACATATTTTCTGACCTTTAATGGTTATATTGATTTTGTTATTTAAAAAAAAAATTTTAATGGGTCTTCACCGGCTCACTGCTCTCTCTATATATATACGCGGCCTGGCCACATCACCCGCGGCGTAGTGATTTACGCTTGCGCAATCGCGAAAAGGCCGGATCGTGCAGGACTATTTATTGGGTTCTTTGTAATACTTGTAAACAGCTAAAATTCTTTTTCTTCTTCTTCCTCGTTCGCCTTCAGACTTCCACATTTATGACTCTAATAAAGGCAGCAGTCAACTCAAGGTTCCCGACATCTCCAAACAGTTTTTCGTTGACAGAAGTAGGTTGTTGCCATATGCTACCCCGTTCATTACTGTAGGTTGGGCAGTACTGCAGCAGGTGTTCGACTGTCATCGGGCTGGTACCGCAGGTGCAGAGATCTGTTGCACCAATTTTGTATTTGTGGTACAGATGGTATCTCAATCTGTTGTGCCCAGTGCGCAGTCGAAAAATGATGACCTGTTCTTTTCTGGATAGTTGATGATATGCGTCATTTTTCAAATGTCCCGGGTGCTCTCTTTCCCATTTGGACTTGAATGTAGCCTTTATAGTGGTCTTTGCCGTTGCGTAAGTTGTCTCTATATCATTTTGCTGTAAGGCACCTCCTTCTTTAGCAAGTCTATCTGCCTCTTCATTTCCTGGTATGTTGCAATGGGCTGGTATCCACTGGATAGTGCACTTCTTGAGTAAACAGCTAAAATAAACACAACTATTTACGTCGGGTGTTAACCACGTAGATATGGAAATGAAGGCATTATTATGGCCCTCTTGAAGAAGCGAAAACACAAATACGAACTTCAGGGAGACTTTGGGGCGTATATTATGGCCCCATCATAGATAGATAGATAGATAGATAGATAGATAGATAGATAGATAGATAGATAGATAGATAGATAGATAGATAGATAGATAGATAGATAGATAGATAGAATCAAGGATAATATGAATGACACTTCCAGCAAAACAGATGATCTGTCGTTACATTGGTGGATTTAATTAATTCCCAACATTTAAATTCAGCCGAAACGCTTGAATTAACGGAGTTTTGAATATTTGATAGCCCCAGACCTCACTCTGTCAAAGGTGTTTGCTAATGTGTCGGCCAGAACTTTGAGCAGATAGAATAAACGAATTAACTCCCTTCAACATGTGCTGGGAATAAACAAATCGTGATGGGCAAGGCAGCTGAAACTGCAAATGTGCCATTTGAAGAAAGATTTGTGGGCTTGTTTAGAAAGAACACCGTTATGACCAGCGTTAAGATGATAACTTGTTCGTCTTTCGCTATCAGAGATGAGCCTGGACCAGATAAGAAAGGTAAGCATCCCGCATTAATTTCTGTGGAAAATTTTTTTGTGTTGATTTTTTTCTAATTTAAAAAAAAAAAGAAATTCGTGTACTGTTGTTAGCAGTCTACACGAGAAATTCGTATCGCGGTTTCATACAGGCCGTGCTCATATTTAGACTGAAATAAATAAAGAGATATGCATGAAGAAATAAAGAAATTATCAAATCGGTCACGGTTTGCACAAGGAGGAAGCTGTATCAAGAACAAAAATGGTGTAATATTACTTGATGAGAAAGACATATCAAACAGATGGGCAGAATACGTAAAAGAATTATTCGAGGACAACAGAGGTAAAAAACCATCACCAGATTCTAATGAAGGCCCAAACATTCTCAGATCAGAAGTAGAGAATGCCATTCATATGATACAAAAAGGAAAATCAGCAGGCATGGATAACATAAAAATTGAAATGATAGAAGCTCTGGAGAGCTTTGGTGTAGATACAATCACAGAAATATGCAACGATGTATACAATACAGGATATATACCACACGACATGAAGACATCAGTTTTTATAACATTGCCCAAAAAACCAAATGCAACAGAATGCTCAGACTTTAGAACAATCAGCCTGATGAGTCATGCAATTAAGATACTGCTCAAAATCATACAGGAAAGAATAAAAAGTAAAGTAGACAGCGAAATCCAGGAAGAGCAGTTTGGTTTTAGACGGAACAGTGGAACAAGAGAGGCAATATTTTGCCTAAGAATATTAGCAGAAAAATATACAGCGGTCCAAAAAAGTATGTATATGTGCTTCATTGACTATAAGAAGGCTTTTGACAGAGTCCATCATGAGAAAATAATTGAATGCCTCGAAGACATAGGTATTGATGGAAAAGATATAAGAATACTCAGTAACCTTTATTGGGAGCAAACTGCCACAGTAAGATCTGGAAGGAATTATTCACCATACATAGACATAAAAAAAGAGGTGTCAGACAAGGTTGTGTGCTGTCCCCCTGCCTATTTAATTTATACACCGAAAAAATTTTCAAACAGATACAAGAAATACCAGGACTGAACATCAGTGGAAGGTCAATAAACAACCTTAGATATGCAGATGATACCGTGTTGTTAGCTGAAAGCGAACAGGAGTTACAAGAACTAGTGAAGCAAGTGAACAGTATAAGTCAGGAATATGGACTCGACATTAATATTGAGAAAACAAAAACTATGATAATTAGCAAAACAGACGATAAACCCACATTAAAGATAAGCGTAAATGGGGAAATCCTGGAACAAGTCAAGAGCTACGTATATCTCGGTCATATAATAACAGAAGATGGCAGATGTGAAACAGAAATCAAGAGAGAATAGGAATGGCCAAAGCTACATTCAACAACATGAAACATATACTGACATCCAAACAGTTATCTCACAAATTAAAACTGAGAATCATAAAGTGTTATATATATTCTGCATTTCTGTATGGTGCAGAACATGGACGATGAATAAGCAGTTGGAAGAAAGAATTGAGGCTCTTGAAATGTGGATATATAGAAGAATGGGGCGTATCTCATGGAAAGAGATGAAAACAAATAAGGAGGTCCTAGAAAATCTAGGTATGAAAAGAGAACTAATGAGGGAGGTCAAAGTTCGACAGCTAAAATACTTTGGCCACATAAAAAGGCATAACACCTTGCAGAAGACCATAACAGAAGGGAGAGTTGAAGGCAAACGTGCAAGGGGAAGACAGCGCTATAAGTGGGAAGACAACATCAAGAGATGGACAGGAAAGAGTCTATCAGAGTGCACCACCAAGACAAGAGACAGAAGACGTTGGAGATCCATTACAGCCAACCTTCGTTGTGGAGATGGCAACTGATGATGATGAAATAAATCGTGGTGCATAGTTGGGTAAGTGTGTGGTATAATTTCCGGATGCCGGCACAACCTAAAACAGCAAACCAAAATCAATGGGAGCTTATAGAGCAAGTGGCTGCTTCATAAATTACGCGAAATCGTTAATTAATTAACGGAGATTATAATGAAAATTACATGGAACATAATACACAAAACAAAGATATTTTTATAAACGTCTCATGTTGAAGTTTAAGAGAGAAGTGAATATAAAAAAACAAATTATCCTCATCACTCTCCAAGTGCCCGAGGAACATAGCGCTTCAAGAAACCTACGCCAAATTTACCTTCCAGTGCTATCAGCTCCAGGCCTTTCCATATCTTCCTCATTATTTTCATTTCCGTCGCCAGTTTTCTTCACCATGTCTTTTAAGATTGTTTTATTGAAATTATTATAGGGCTTGAATTTTCTACGCGGTATGTTTAGCCAGTCTCATGCTCAACCCTCATAACTCGCTTCTAAGATATGCATTGTAGCCTGCAATGAACTATTGTTTGCTCCCTTTCTGGCCCCGGTAACAGTCAAGTGAAAAAGCTGTGCTAAGTATTAAATCCGTAGAATAATATAAATAAATAAGCACATTCATTACATAAGATGACAAGGGGATTCAAAGATAGGCAGCACTTAACGAGATACAAATATTTCATGGAAAAATTATTTGCAAAACTCATCTTCATTGAAGAAATATTTACGAAACTCACTGTTGTGGAAAAATATTTTCGAAACTCACCTTCATGTAAAAATTATTTGCAAAACTCATCTCCACTTTAAAAAAATATTTGTGAAACTCACCTTCATGGAAACAATATTAGCGGAACTCCCATTCATTGAAAATATATTTGCCAAACTCACCTGCATGGAACAAAAATATTTGCGAAATAAAAATTGTGAAATTCACCATCATGAAAAAATGTTAGGAAAACTCACCTTCAAGAAAAAAATATTTGGGAAACTCACCTTCATGGAAAACTCACCTTCATGAAAAAATTTTGGAATCTCACTTTCATTGAAAAAACATTTTGGAAACCCATTTTAATGTAAAAAAAATTTGCATAACTCACCGTCATGGAAAAACATTTTGTGAAACTCACTGTCATAGAAACAATACTTGTGACACTCACAGTCATGAAAAATATATTTGCAAAACTCCCCATCATGGAAAAAAAAATATTTGCGATGCTTACCTTCATGAAAAACCATGTATGAGAAGCTTAACGTCATGGAAAAAAAAACATTTGCAAAACTCACCTTCATGGGAAAAGTATTTGCAAAACTCTCATTCATGGAAAAAATAATATTTGCAAAACTCATCTTCATGGAAAAAAGAAATTTACGAACCTCACTTTCATGGAAGCATCCGATGGGCAGAGTGGTTAGAGAGCTAGCTGTTCGCGGTAAAGGTTTCGAGTTCTGTGATAAACGAGCGCAAAGGCCTTTTTGCTCCATCTTTTCCTACATTTTTCATATTGTATTTTCTCCGACATTTGCTCTTTCATCCCATATTTGCGACCCACATTTGCTATTTCATCGTTGTGATTACTCGAGACCAGTATCTAGAGAACCACATTTGTTCTTTCATCGGGGAAAATAAAAGTCCTTTGATTGAGTCCACATGCCTGCCATTATCGTTTGAAGCCCACATTGCATCGTGATAAATCTGGTGAAAACCCATTTGGTCATCCCAATCAAACATCTGGGCATGCTGTAATTTCTGTGACACCACATTGGACGCCCAGATTGGCCAGGGGAAAACGTCTCATGCTGTAATGGTGTTATATTTGGTCGGCCGCGGTTCAGACAAACGTTGGTTTACCACATTGGACGCCCACCTTGGCCAGGTGAACAATAAACAATCAGAGGTCAAACTACACCCCCGTTTGGACTGACAGGGGACAAGAGCGATCCTAAGAATGAGTGACCAGAGGGGCCATTAAGGATTGGTTGGTATGGGCGGAGCTGTACAAGAAACCCATATTGGACTGGCAGAAATATAATCAACGTGTCTGACGTCTAACCAGAAATAAGTTATCAAAACGGACATTTGGCTAGCAGAATTCGCCATAGGACATCTTTCATTCCTCAATTAAAAAGGAATATTGTCTCACCCACAAGTCAGAAGGTGGACGCAGCATTTTTTCGTCACCATATACTGCTTGCTCACAAGTTCAATACAGAGTTATCCCAAGTTCAATACAGAGTCATCATAAACTCAAATCACTCGAAAGATCATTATTATCTGAAGTCAAGCAAAAGAGCTCAAAAGAGGAATCGCATATTTATAGCAAGTGCAACACCCTCTTAAGCGCATTCTATGAAGCAGACTATATATATATATATATTATGAATCACGACTACATACGCAAGATTATAAGTCTACATATCACTAACATTTCGTGAAGATATCCAGTCTGACCAGTACCCTCGGGAGATTAGACAACAGACTTTTTGTTCATATGACAACTATTAACTATTGATCCACACTACAGAGATATACTCAAACAGTGAAGGAATATACCTAGATATCTCGTCAGCGTTCTCCGTACGACAACAGTATTCATCAGAACGTCCTCGACTTAGAGATACCCCACTCGACATAACGTATAACAACTTGGGTCATTGTATGCCTACACGTGAATCGTCATATCAGTGCGAAGCATTTAGAAACACATGGACAGTGTAGAGTACTCACCATTTTGGTAACACGTATCATATCACATCATCATCATTTCACTTGACACCAGTTCATTCTTAATTAACTATTACTTAATTAACTGCAATTCTATTATCTCATCTGTGTGTTTTGTGTGAATCGTCTTTCACCATCATCACGTTCTAACCATTACTAACCCTATATGTGTGGATATTTCATTAATAAACCCAACGATCGTTTGATCATTATCTAGTTTGTTAATGTATCACTCGTGCTGTCGGTGTTACATATTCACCTATAGGAACCTTTCTCTACTCAGATGAGGTTGGGGGCTTTTTCTTTACGGGATCTAAGGGCAGAAGCTAAGGTCGTGGGGAAACAGAACTCTTTCCATAATTAATTAGAAAACACTGTCTAGTGGAAAGCATTCGCATTCCTGTCTTCGTGTCCCTATCTCGAATAGGTCTTTATTCTTTCTTAACGAGCCAATTTCTAGAGACCTTATATCTAATATCTCATAGACTATTCCTGGCAAAAACTACTGTTGTAGTTGCCCCTGTACTCACCACGCAGCAATTGGGGGCTCGTCCGGGATTAGTGAACCCGGACTTAGAAGTGTGATAAATCACATTTTCATCCCTGCTATACAGTTGCGATAATTGCAAAATTTGTTGGCATTTTGAGGGATTACCTTCTAGACTGACTCTTACTATAATTTGTCTATTTCATATGGGGGATAATTTATATCTCTAAAGCACGAGTGATACTTTTTAAATTGAGTATCAAACGGACAGAGTAAGCACTTTTTGAGAACAGAAGATACTGTAGGGAATTGATTTTAAAACATCTTTTTCTGTAACTGCTGGGAAAATTTTTATCATAAATATTTAGCAAATTTTTCATAGAAAACTTCGAGATAATCTGTTATATAATTTTCAGAATATGCTGAGTGAGTGATTTTTTTAAAAGAACTATTTGAACTTGATTACTAATTTAAACCTAGAAGGTTTTAAGAGATAGATACTTGTGCGAGTCAAACAATTTGCTTGGAGGTCACTGCCAATTTTTCCCTTCGTGAACACATACTGCATATCATGGCAGATGCCGCAAAAATTAGAACTAGTTTAATGGAGGCAGGGCGTGAATACGGGCTAAGTGGAAAAGATCTGATGAAATTTGTGAGTGAGGAGACTGATAAACTCCATGCAAGAGAGATGGAAGTGCAGAAACTTGCAATGGAGAAGGAGAAAGCCGCAGCAGAAGCAGCGGAGCGTAAAGAGAAAGCCGCAGCAGAAGCAGCGGAGCGGAAAGCCGCAGCAGAAGCAACGGAGCGGAAAAAAGCAGCAGAAGCAGCGGAGCGTAAAGAGAAAGCCGCAGCAGAGCATGCACTTAACATGAAGCAACTGGAAATCCAGGGACAGACCAATCAGATAGAGCTGGCAAAAAGTGCAGCGGCTTCCAACTTTGATGGAGGGCACTCACCCCGCTCAGATGGTGTGCCTACTTCGCAACCTGCACCACACAATGCCACGAACTTTCCGCTGGAACCTTTTTCAGAAAGGAACGATACCATGGACGCCTTTTTAGACCGCTTCGAACGCTTTGCAACAGGGTTTCAACTTGAAGAACGGAAGTGGAACTTGAAACTTTCCCAGGGCCTAAGAGGAGCCGCCTACGAAGTTTTTAATAAACTTCCGGCCGGAGAGCAAGATGACTATCAGGCATTGAAAAAAGCTCTCTTGGTGAGGTACGAGCTTCATTCAGAGGCTTACCGGAAAAAACTTCGAGGTTCTAGGAAGGAGGCCGGAGAGACTTTCTCACAGTTCGCAGCCCGTATTGAAGACTACCTAGTGAAGTGGTGTACACTGGGAAACTTTACCGAGAACTATGACGGGTTGAAAGAGCTGATTGTGATAGAGCAACTAAAAGAGTCTATGTCGGTGGAAATGCGTAAATTTCTCACTGAAAACGGCGCTGACCGGTTAGAAAATATTCTTACACTGGCAGAGCGATTCCAAAATGCTCTCATGGAGTCTCAAGGAGCCAGAAAGAAGTTTTCGGATGAGGTGCCAAAGCAACCTGCTTGCTCCCAACCAGACCAACAAAGCAAAGGACCACACATCTCGCATAAACAGCACGCAAAACAAGATAACTACAAAGAGCAAAACAAGAAAAATGCTGCGCCACACCAGAGACAGGGAGATAAATGGTGCAAGTACTGTCGCTTGAACAATCACAACACTAATGAGTGCAAGCGCAGACCTCCTCCCCAACATGCTGCCTGTCTACAGACAAAATCGTCACCCCGGAAGGAGCAGAGGACCGGAAACGTTTCTCATCCTCCTGTCATCGAATCAGTCCTCGTAAACGGACAATCTGTGGAGTGCCTTTATGACACAGGACTTGCTTTCGATGCGGTGGTCAGGGCATCTCTTGTCACCCCTGACCAGATAACAGAAGAGTGTCGACATCCAAGGTCCGACGAAGGATGTTGCACCAATGACACTGCCAATTGCACTTATCAGAGTGGAATCTCGTTATGTGACAGGAGAGATTCGTGCAGCTATAATGGAAGAACCAATCTACTCTTTAATCTTGGGATGTAGATATGTGTTCCTTGGAGAACCTACTCAACCACTAGTCATAGCGGCCGTACAGACTAGAGGACAGTAAAAAAAGACGCAGAGCAGGAACCTCCTACCAATATCCTCCCCGAGGAATTGAAGAGGGTCCAAATGGAAGATTCCTCACTGGCGCCCTGTTTTAAAAACTTACCTAGGACACACAACCCACCTACCAAGGGAGACTTCTTTATGAAAAATGGATTGATGTATCGCCGAGCTGGAAATGAAGGACAGAAACACAACCAATTAGTAGTTCCTGCAACCTATAGAAACCAGGTGCTTGAGATGGGCCACTCCATCCCATTTAGTGGACACATGGGAATGAGCGCCACGACTCAAAGGATCGCCTGCCACTATTATTGGTCAGGGATCACCGGCGACATTGAACGTTTCGTCAAGTCTTGTCCTCAGTGCCAGAAAGTTGCACCAAAACACTGGACAGCACCCGCGACCCTTGGGGAGATGCCAATCTTGGGCACCCCATTTGAAAGAGTGGCCGTGGATATAATTGGACCTCTGCTGAGAACTAAGAAGAGGAACTCCCATATCCTTACCTTAGTGGACACCTGTTCCATGTGGGGCGAAGCCATAGCCATGCCAGCATGCGACTCAGTGCATGTAGCTGACGCTTTACTGAATATCTTTACTAGATTGGGCTTCCCGCATGAAATTCTCACAGACAACGGGTCACAAGTTAGAGGCAAGTTGACAGAGGAGGTGCTTAGAATATTCAAGACTAGGCATATCCATACTTCGCCCTATCACCCCCAAAGTAACGGGCAAGTAGAGCGGTTTAACGGGACGCTCACCTCTATTCTTCGGAAGTTGGCACAGGAGAAGTCAGAAACTTGGGATCAGTATCTCCCTGCCGCATTATTTGCTTATAGGGAAGTACCGCATGCGTCAACTGGAGTTTCTCCGGCCACACTACTCTTCGGAAGACCTATTAAAGGTCTATTAGAAGCATTACTAAGAACATGGACAGATGTCAAGGCAGACGACACTGTCACATCAGCCTTCCAGTACGTCACAGACATGAAACAACGCCTGAAGACTGGCTGGGAATTAGCCACAGCGAAAGTACGGGAGGCTAGGCGGAAACATGCCAAATATTACAATCGCAATGCGAAGGACCGAGAACTAGCAGTAGGAGAGAAGGTGCTACTTCTTCTGCCAAGTAGCAGTAATAAATTGCAGATTTGCTGGAGGGGACCCTACAAAGTGGCGGAAAAGATTTCTCGCACCAACTATAAAATCGCCGTGAACGGAAAGCAGAAAATTTATCACTTAAATCTGCTTAAGAAGTTTTACGAGCGAGCCCCTGCCGAACCAGCGCACCTCATGACTATGACCATTGCTATGCAAATGGAAGAAGAGCCATTATCATCCGTAGAGTACCCGGTTATACAGGAGGAATCACATTTAGATGTGAAAATAAGCTCCACCTTAACGGAAGCCCAGCAAGAAGAAGTAAGGAGATTGATGGAAAACCACGCCGACTCTTTGACAGACAAACCGGGCCGGACAAACCTGATGGAGTTTGACATGGAAGTCACGGATCCTACGCCCGTCCGAATGAGAACCTATCCGATTCCGTATGCCAAGGCGACGGCATTAAAGCAAGAAATTGATTACTTACTTAAGGAAGGCATAATTTCGAAGTCGGAGTCCCCTTACAGTGCGGGAGTGGTGCTGTTACTCAAACCCAGTGGAGAACACCGCCTGTGCATCGACTACCGACAGCTGAATGCGTTAACACAGTTCCAGCCAGAACCGTTACCGGACCAGAACCAGCTATTTACTAAGCTGAGCAGGGCTCGCTATTTTTCAAAGATCGACCTCAGTAAAGGGTACTATCAAATACCGGTAAAAGCTGAGGTGAGGAACCTGTTAGCCTTCAGTACTCCAGATGGACACTTCGAGTTTAATGTGATGCCATTTGGACTGAACAATGCTCCTAGTGTCTTCACAAGGATGATGCGAAAGTTATTGGATCCTTTGAATCACCCCGCCATCAGCAATTTTATGGATGATATCCTAGTAGCTACTGAATCGTTTGAAGAACATATATCAGCGCTATCCTTGATGTTTAACAGACTCAGAGAAGCGGGACTAACCGCCCGCCCAACCAAATGTCAAATTGGGTGTGAACAGCTAGAGTTCCTAGGACATACTATGTCCCATGGGACAATGTTCCCCGAGACTCAAAACGTTGAAAAGCTGAGAAATGCACCGAGACCGTCCACAAAAAGGGATGTCCGGTCATTTGTATCTCTCTGTGGATTCTACCAGAGATATATAAAGGATTTTAATAGCCTCTGTGCGCCGCTTACATCGCTAACCAAGAAAGGAAACCCAGATAAAGTGACATGGTCAGCAGAATGTGAACATGCATATGCACTCTTAAAAGAGAAACTCACCACAAAACCTATTTTACGACTTCCGGATTTAACTAGAAAATTCATCTTGCGCACAGATGCCAGTAACATTGGAATCGGGGCTACATTACTACAGCCAGATGACAGAAGCCCACCAAATCTATTTCCGGTCGCATATGCGAGTCGGAAGTTAAACCGAGAAGAACAAAACTATTCCACAATCGAAAAGGAATGTTTGTCCCTCGTCTGGGGAATACAACAATTTCAAGCATACCTGTACGGAAGGAAATTTACAATCCAGAGTGATCATCAACCTCTGACCTTCCTCGCCAATTCAAAGAATTTGAATGCTAGACTGATGAGGTGGTCGCTTGTTCTACAACCTTACACGTTCCAAGTAGACAATATCCAAGGAAAACATAACGTAGGAGCGGATTTTTTAAGCCGTCATCCTATGAGGCAGGACGGAGAGCACAGACAAGTAGAGGAAAGGGTGGAAACCGGAGAGAAAAACGAAGATGAGGAAAAGGATTAAGGAATCCCGAGCAAGAAGGCTAAGCTCTCCTGAGTACGATTGACATCACACTTGAGGAGGGGCTATTGTGATAAACGAGCGCAAAGGCCTTTTTGCTCCATCTTTTCCTACATTTTTCATATTGTATTTTCTCCGAAATTTGCTCTTTCATCCCATATTTGCGACCCACATTTGCTATTTCATCGTTTTGATTACTCGAGACCAGTATCTAGAGAACCACATTTGTTCTTTCATTGGGGAAAATAAAAGTCCTTTGATTGAGTCCACATGCCTGCCATTATCGTTTGAAGCCCACATTGCATCGTGATAAATCTGGTGAAAACCCATCTGGTCATCCCAATCACACATCTGGGCATGCTGTAATTTCTGTGACACCACATTGGACGCCCAGATTGGCTAGGGGAAAACGTCTCATGCTGTAATGGTGTTATCTTTGGTCGGCCGCGGTTCAGACAAACGTTGGTTTACCACATTGGACGCCCACCTTGGCCAGGTGAACAATAAACAATCAGAGGTCAAACTACACCCACGTTTGGATTGACAGGGGACAAGGGCAATCCTGTGAATGAGTGACCAGAGGGGCCATTAAGGATTGGTTGGTATTAGCGGAGCTGTACAAGAAACCCATATTGGACTGGCAGAAATATAATCTACTGCGTAGCTTGCAAGAGGAAGGAGTCCAGTTTTTTACATTGTGAGGAAGAGATTAATCCCAAAAACGCCTAGCCTAATACACGTGTTTATTCAGAGTGGATATAATTCAGTTCTGTGATGAATTGTGTTCTTAAAGGATTTTGCGAAGGGAAAAGAAGGTTAGTAGATCTTATACTTATTAATACATTTTCTTATTTTTGTTTATTTTAACCTCACAGCTAAAAGGTGCGGAAGATAAAGTTTCAAATAATTCTTGGCATAACTGATTAATAAAATCAGAAGATTTTCCTAGAAGATGATAGGATGATAGGAGGTAATTAATAGTTCATATTTCACCTTTATCATCATCACAGTCTCCCATGCGCACACACTCTCATGCACAAGATATTTAACATCATTAGAATTGAACTCAGAGAGAGAGATGAATAATGAGCAGTAGTTTAAATGAAAGTCAACCAGTGATGTTAAATGTGAAAAACTTACGAAGACTTTTGTGTGTCTTCAGTTCATCAGAAGTCTGAGTCTACACTGTCGTGGTTGAGTTAGAGTGTAGAGTATTTGTCGAGTTGGACAACTGTAGTGAAATCGACAAGGGATAGTGGACTGACAGAGTTATAGATTACACTTTAGATAAGGTGTAAATAGGAGATGGACTTGAGACAACCTGGAAGAAGATTTATTCAAAGGATCTCTCTCTCCAGGCCTCAACTCACTATTACTGTCTAAGCCTCTCCTGCTCTCACTCTTTTCTCTTATCATACATAGAGATTATAGTAAAGAGCTAAAAATACAAATATGGATGGAAAGGTCGTGAACAGCGCATTAATAAATGTGTAAAATTTATTAAAGAAGAAAAGCATGAAAATAATGCATATCATCACAACAACATAAAATTACCTCAATAATCAAATATTCATCAATAATCATATACACCAACAACCACACACACAGATCACCATTCATAAAACCTGTAGAACACAAAGAGATAAATAATCGAGTGACAGTCCTTCGGTTTTCGGGGACCAGCTGAAGTAACTCCAGTAAGTGGTGTTTTCGTATATATCCTCCATCGGTGATGGAATTAACCTGAATAACATCCCTGTATAGGCGCTATCGTTGGTGACCCCCCCTACTGGCTGGGGAACACTGTTTATTTCCTGCTGACCAACTGATTGAACTGGGCGACAGCCTGTCTGCTTTTCGGGGACCAAATGTACTAGCTCCAGGAAGTGAATTACTTGTAGATCCTTCGTGAGGGACTAGCCTACAAAACTTTCTTTGTTGGTGCTAAACGTTGGTGACTCCCCTTATAGCGTAAGTGGGGGCTGGAACTCTGTCCATAGATGGCTGCTCATACGTGCGAGGTTTTAAGTATCCAGGAAATACACCAGAAGAAGTCACTTGAGGACACAGAGACCCAGGCGCGCTTATCCGGCGCAAGGCTCCGCTTGGCTGTAAATCCTGTTAAAACTGGTTTGGCTGTGGTTTGCTGAGTGCCCCGTTTAGGCACAAAAAAGGCGGGTGATATGGAATTCTGCTATAGGCATGCTGAGCGGGTTTGATATTCTGGAAGCCGCAATGCTCTGGCTGGTAATCCAATAGGCGAGTAGAGAACTACTACTGCGTTTGGCGATTCCAGATTTAGCGTTGGCTCCGTTGCACTGCGTGAGCTTAACTTGGCGTTGACAAAAAGGGGTTTTGATTCAGGAACGGGGTTGACGATTCGTGACGCTAGCGGTATTCAGAACCCTCTAGATCGAAGAGAATATTTCGTTCTTCGCCTGACTGGAATCTGCTCTCGCGAGTCGGTCTCCCTGAAAACTGAGACCCAAAAGAGACACCCTTTTACTTCAAGCAAATAATAAATCACACTAACTTTATACAGAAAGTTTCGCTCCACTATGGGATAAAATTTATTGTAGTTATTGCTATGATAGTTTAGGGCTGTCTTTAACCATGTCTCCTGTTCCTTAAAAATATCAATTATCAACACGCGCCCGCATAGGCTTAATATCTTTTGCACCCCCAGGTACCTATCAGTAAATGTTCTGACATCAAAAATCTACTCCTCTTCTCCCAATCTCAACATACAGGAAACCTAACCTGTAGTTACAGTTAAATGAATATGCTTATTCATCTTACAACATTAAATGAATTTACATAAACAGATTACAGCATTTGACATTACACAAATAAATCGTATGTCCCCTTTGGGAAATATATTAGCATTTCCACAAAATGAGTACAAAGAAAATGCAATGTTCTTGCTATAATAATACAGTTGTGGCTAGATCATACGATATAATTATATCTATGCCTGGTGACTGCTTTCAGTGAAAGTTATAGACTAGTGCCTAGCCACACAAGTAAGCATAAAATGATCCTCCCTTGCCACTAGAAATATCTATCAAAAGGAATAAGTGACTATCTCCTATAATCCAGAGTTATTACCTGCATCTCACTATTCAGTTTTAAAGTGAACAATCCACACCTGACATTATCTTACAGAAATGACAGTTAATTTTGCTGACTCTTAACCCAATGGTAAGCATTCGTGGACTGATTCTACGCCTAATATCTGTTATTGTAAGTTTAACATTTAACCCATGATAAACCGTAACAGTTTAAGCACCACTTAATAGGCCGTAGACAGCGCTACCTTATCACTGAATAAATTACTAGGAGAAGTCCTCAGAAATAAATTCACTTCCCTAACAGATATATATAAAAGCTAACATGAATATATCATATTTATAAGATATGTCAACTCACCCCGAAAAATGACTAGAACATAGGCAAACACATTCTAGTACTGTGTTAAAGTTTGCCTTATCTCATAATGGTCATCTACGGGCCAGGATTTTACACGAATGTCTTTGTCTATTAAAACCAGTCTACTCTTATAGATCACAAGGGACGCTCCCCCCGGACCTGGCCTGCATATTTCTACAGAAGTTCGGCGAAAGACGTAATCTAGAGTAAGACAAAAGAAATCGTGCGAAAGTTCCCCAGGTAGAGAAATGCATAACATTATGCTCTATCTTGTCTAAGGGGCGAAAACCCAAAGACTGACCGCGATTGTTATCTTCCCCTGAAACAGATCACACTCGTTACCCAGGCCTCAAAGGGTACCAGCCGCTCGTCATCAAACGTTTTAAAGCGACCAGAGAAATTCCCCTGTTGGGACCACAGAGGGTACCCACCGCTAACGAACCGTTTCTTTCACAGAAACCGTCTTTGGCTCGTTCTAACACTTAAAGCGGACCCGAGAAATGTTTCTCTGGTCGAACGTACCACAGGTGCGTTTAGATAACATTACGTCTAGCGTTAGCTGACCGCAGCTGGCCAGCGTAAACAACCTCGGGTGGGGTTTGAGAGGGTGAGAAAGTTTGGCCACAAAGGTAGAAAAGGAAAGAAAAAGAAATTACAAAATGTCCGGGAAAACAGAACATTTAAAGGAGTAATCAAATTATGGAAGATGGTAAAATAAATTATCTTTCACGTGACATACACGCAACGTGTCTGACGTCTAACCAGAAATAAGTTATCAAAACGGACATTTGGCTAGCAGAATTCGCCATAGGACATCTTTCATTCCTCAATTAAAAAGGAATATTGTCTCACCCACAAGTCAGAAGGTGGACGCAGCATTTTTTCGTCACCATATACTGCTTGCTCACAAGTTCAATACAGAGTTATCCCAAGTTCAATACAGAGTCATCATAAACTCAAATCACTCGAAAGATCATTATTATCTGAAGTCAAGCAAAAGCGCTCAAAAGAGGAATCGCATATTTATAGCAAGTGCAACACCCTCTTGAGCACATTCTATGAAGCAGACTATATATATATTTTATGAATCACGACTACATACGCAAGATTATGAGTCTACTTATCACTAACATTTCGTGAAGATATCCAGTCTGACCAGTACCCTCGGGAGATTAGACAACAGACTTTTTGTTCATATGACAACTATTAACTATTGATCCACACTACAGAGATATACTCAAACAGTGAAGGAATATACCTAGATATCTCGTCAGCGTTCTCCGTACGACAACAGTATTCATCAGAACGTCCTCGACTTAGAGATACCCCACTCGACATAACGTATAACAACTTGGGTCATTGTATGCCTACACGTGAATCGTCATATCAGTGCGAAGCATTTAGAAACACATGGACAGTGTAGAGTACTCACCATTTTGGTAACACGTATCATATCACATCATCATCATTTCACTTTACACCAGTTCATTCTTAATTAACTATTACTTAATTAACTGCAATTCTATTATCTCATCTGTGTGTTTTGTGTGAATCGTCTTTCACCATCATCACGTTCTAACCATTACTAACCCTATATGTGTGGATATTTCATTAACTCTTTCAGTCCTAAGCAAAAAAGTGGGTTTGGCCCAAGCAAAAATGGCCATCCCAGTGCGTTTTTATTGTTGTTGTTTGGAAAATGTTCATATGCATAAATAACTTTGTTGTTGTATATGAAACTGAAGGTAATTGGATGTACTTTACTCTTGTGCTACAAGTATAAAAGCTTTCATTGAAAAATGATTAGTTATTCAAGGTAAAATGGAGGACAAAAGAAGAAGCCGGTACAAAATTAGACTAAAAGTATTCATTAAAATTCTTCTACAATTGTTCCTCATGAGAGTCGTTTTCGCTATCCTGTGAATACATACTGCAATCACTCTCAAAAATTTCTTCAAATAACTTACGAGCTTGATCTGACGTTAATCTTTTGGGCCTACCATTTTTTGTTAGAAAATATGCGCTTAAAAAATCGCTTTAAAAATCTAAAATAAATATCTCAAAACAGAAACACGTTCACTCTTAAACACGTGCGGTATTTAAAAGAATGTACTTGCAGTCGGAAATGACGTTTTGGGTGGTTTGTGGGTAGTTATAATTAGAAACAGTCTCAAACAGAGGCACATATACTAAAGGTTTTTTAAAGTCGATTGCGCCAAGCGCGTCTAACCCCTGAGCCTTTATAAAGTCGACTGGGACTTAAAGAGTTAATAAACCCAACGATCGTTTGATCATTATCTAGTTTGTTAATGTATCACTCGTGCTGTCGGTGTTACATATTCACATATAGGAACCTTTCTCTACTCAGATGAGGTTGGGGGCTTTTTCTTTACGGGATCTAAGGGCAGAAGCTAAGGTCGTGGGGAAACAGAACTCTTTCCATAATTAATTAGAAAACACTGTATAGTGGAAAGCATTCGCATTCCTGTCTTCGTGTCCCTATCTCGAATAGGTCTTTATTCTTTCTTAACGAGCCAATTTCTAGAGACCTTATATCTAATATCTCATAGACTATTCCTGGCAAAAACTACTGTTGTAGTTGCCCATGTACTCATCACACGACAAGTTCTAAACACGGTGGCATCATGCTCCAGTCTATCTATCTATCTATCTATCTATCTATCTATCTATCTATCTATCTATCTATCTATCTATCTATCTATCTATCTATCTATCTATCTATCTATCTATCTATCTATCTATCTATCTATCTATCTATCTATCTATCTATCTATCTATCTATCTATCTATCTATCTATCTATCTATCTGTCTGTCTGTCTGTCTGTCTGTCTGTCTGTCTGTCTGTCTGTCTGTCTGTCTGTCTGTCTGTCTGTCTGTCTGTCTGTCTGTCAATGGGTACCTGACTCTGTTCTTAACTAGGGAAGGCAAAGCCAGCTAGGTCTACTCCTTCGCTACGCGTCTCCGATAACAAAGGAGAAAGTAACCTGGAGAGAGGAGTGAGTGAGAAATGTGACAAGATGTGATAAGAAAACCTTGAACGATGAAAGCGAAACAACGATACGGAGCGGGTGAGGAAATATAGAAGGAAGGGCACAGGAGAGAAAATGAAGTAAATCACAGAAAAATGTAACAATCGAAGATTTGGCTTGTCACAATAAAATAAATTATATTACTGAATGAAATCTGGGAACTTCTGGAAAATTCTTCGGGTTTCTTTACATATATTTCCCATAATATATCACTTGTAACAAAGTAAATAAAATAAGTAAGAAAATGGTTGTGTGACGGTATTGCCTCCCATGCTTTGCAGTAGTGGTCCAACAGTGGCCAAAACTCAAGAGTATCTAATATGGGCTTCAAAGGTATCTACCTTCGCACAAGATTACTCTTGGCAGGTACTGATACTTCTATCACAAAGGGAGTCTTCACAAGATATTCAGATAAGCGAAAACAATGCTGCTTAGGCTGAGCACGTTAATTCTTGAATCTGCCAACACCTTTTGTGAAGGAATTTAAGCAATTATTATTTTCAGATCGTTAAGCCCCCACCCCTGATTTACTCAGCGGAATTCTTACTATTCTGGTATAGCTCTGTGTGTAGTAAATTTACTGAGACAAACGTGCAGTAACTTTAAAATGATTAAATCGAAGTTAAATTTGTAACATTACAAATAGCAAAATTTAATAATCACTTTAGGTTTTAACAGGTTTGAAAATAAATTGAATAGTTTAGAAGAAAAGTTTCATCATTGATTTATAGTCGAGATGATGGAAAAAAGTTCACTTTGGCAGCGAATATTTTTCACTTAGCTGCCAATAGTAGTTTCTGCTCCCGCTGATGGGTTCTGTTTACACTGCTCTCGCTCGTCGCTGGTCAAGGTTAAAATCGCCGCACGTTCATAGAACGTCAAGGAGTAACGGCCAAGCTGGTCCTGCGTCTGTCTATAAGACCCTCTTAAGATGGCGTCTCGCACATCGTCAGTCCACTTCTACCTTCACTTGGTTCCAGAGATAGTACTTTCTGCTGGTACCACCAATAACTATGATAAAGAATGGAAACGAAACGCTTTCCTCAGTATTGCGTTTCCCTACACATACTTATGCGTCCCCTCTTCTATTCTACCATTCCATTTATCTCAGAATTTACCCTCGATGAGAATTAAATTTAATCCCTCGGGATAAAACATTCTTTACATTTAAATAAAATAGCTTTAGCTTTACATTACATTTAAATGAAACGGTTAATAATACAGATAGAGTCTGTTTACATTTACATCTCCACTAATTGAAAAATGTTCACAATATAAATTGAATATGTTTTCATTTATGTTTACACTGATTTGAAAAGTTTGAAACTTTCATTAATTTAAAAATGAATATTTTCACATAGACATTTACACTGGTTTAAAGCTTGAAAACGTACATTAATTTTAAAGTGAATATGTTTATATGGACATTTAACACTGATTGAAATTGTAAGCATTATTGTCACGGGATTGCCTTCCCTTACTTTGCAGTAGTGGTCCACTAATTGAAAAATGTTCACAATATAAATTGAATATGTTTTCATTTATGTTTACACTGATTTGAAAAGTTTGAAACTTTCATTATGGATTACTTCAGAAGCCCCTTTGTGGCGTGTAGGCTCCAATCAAGCCAAGAAGAAATTATTACCATGAAGGTCGGTCACCGTCCTTGAAGGGTCGGTCCGAACCCACTAGAAATACGACCTGTGGTTCGTATTGAGGTCCAGCCAGATCGAAACACGTCAGAAGTGATGCAATTCCATGAATGTACCCAGAAGAATATTTTAAATCATCCTTCAAGGTTATTATTGCATTTGTTATGGATTACTTCAGAAGCCCCTTCGTGGCGTGTAGGCTCCAATCAAGCCAAGAAGAAATTCCCGTGGTTACATTTAGGACCAATAGAGACGCTCGCATGGTTATCGAGCGGGACAAATAACACTGACTAACAAAAAAAATTTATTTTTTCTTTCTCCAACATTTCTATGTTTTTCTGGTCAATTTTAATGCGCTGTTTTTAAATCTGCAAACCGTTTTTTCTCTATCAGGTCGGGATCTCTAGAAATACGCAATTCAAGTTTTTTAACAACGCATACAGTATTACAACATCATTCATACAAGAAGTGTAACAGTTATGTAGGCTTGAATTTCTTTGCAGTCGACTTTCGTCGGTGAATGACATGTGGTACATCGCGATGAAGCATTCAACAATAATCGGCAAGCATGGTCACACTACACCGTCCTTGATAGCGTGACTCCATTACGGCGATATCTTGATGGAATCGTTCTCCACGTTCATCGCTGACTTCGCCAAGGTTGTCAGGGAAAAAGTCAAGATGCGAATCGAGCAAATGGATTTTGAGGGACATGTTACAGCCCATAATTCTGTATGCATCTATGCACTGCTTAACAATATGCACATAGTCGACAGATTTGTGATTTCCCAGAAAGTTATCGATGATCGATTTGAATGCCATCCATGCGCGAAGTTCACTACCATGTAACAAGTTCTCGAATTGTTTGTCTGCAATAACTTTCCTAATCTGAGGTCCTACAAAGATACCTTCCTTTATCTTTGCATCGCTAACTTGCGGAAACTTTTCTCGAAGATAAGTGAAAGCTTTGCTCGTTTTATCTAACGCTTTTACGAAATTCTTCATGAGCCCCAACTTTATATGTAACGGTGGTAAAATGATGCTGTCTTTGTTAACTAATGGCTCATGTATTACATTTTTATGCCCGAGCTGCATACGATCCCTGATAGGCCACACCTTTCTTGCATAATGTTCCTGTCTGTTGCGGCTGTCCCATTCACATAGGAAGCAACAAAATTTAGTATACTAAGTCTGCATGCCCGTGAGCATTGCAATGACCTTTAGGTCTCCACAAATCCGCCATTGGTAGTCATTGTACTTTATTTTTGGGAAAAGTATAGCCATATTGTCATAAGTTTCTTTCATATGAACAGAGTAGGCGACTGGAATTGATGAAAATAAATTTCCGTTATGCAATAACACGGCTTTTAGACTAGTCTTGGAAGAGTCGATGAAAAGTCGCCATTCGTTGACTATGTGCTCATGACCGAGGTGCACCATTAGACCGTTTACATCTTTGCAATAGCAAATGCCATCATCCATCTCAAAGTATTGAACAAGTTCTCTGTGTCTACGACGAAATTTAGATATCTGAGTATTGGGCGCTAAAAGATTCCATTCTTTGAGTCGCGAACCGAGTAATTCCGCTTGTCCTTCGGTAAGAGCGAGATCACGTATTAGATCTGACAGTTCTGAATGGTTAATTAAGTGAACACCATCATTCACCGGTATATAATCCGAGTCAGAATTAGTTTCTAAAGCAGATAAACTATCACTTTCTGATGGTTCATTCACGTCCAACGGATATTGTTCTGGTGGAAATGGGATTGGACATGTGATTGGATCTTGAGGCACTGGTTTCGAAACCAATTCAATATTTGGATAAACCACAGACTTTCTAGTTTTAAAAGTGAAACCATGGATATTTGTCAAGCAGAAGTAACAATCAGTAGCGTGATTTGTCGGTTCACGCCATATTACTGGCACTCCAAAAGGCATCGACTTATGCTTCGGCGATTTTCGTAACCAACCTGCCAATGTATTTGCACAAGTCGAACAAACTGCATTTGGCTTCCAAGATTTATTTGCATCATCAACTTTCGAATCGAAATAACGTTCATATGCTTTCTTTAGTAATGGTGTAAAGTTTTTCTGGTGAACACGATCGGTAAAATATCCGCACACGTAACAGAACAGATCAGCCGAATTTCTACAACTTCTAGAAGCCATATTTCGCTCAGAATTATTTCAAAATACAGTAACTATTTGAAAAATAGCATAACATATGTCATGCATCTTTTAGCAGTATAAAAAATAGAATTATTTTGCATTTTATTAATTTTTAATAAGTTATATAGTAAAAATGAAACGGAGCAAATAACGGTTTCCCCAAAATATATTTATTCCCAAATATCTTAAGAACCCGACGTGATAGAGATAAACGGATTTCAGATTTGAAATCAGCGCAAGAAACTGACCTAAGAACACTTATTCTTATATAAGAAAGAAAAATGTTGTTTGTCAGTGTAATTAATGTACACATATCGCCCTACCTTGGCCGATACAACTGTGCTCCTCTCCGGAGACTTTGAATACTTTATGAAGGCTTCCCAATATCTGGGCAAGCTTGAACAATAGTTCACAAAAAATACATGACCGACCCCGGTCATGGCCATCAGGTCTCTCCTACGTCATTGCTCTCTCCTTTTCTTTCCATCCCTTCGCGCACCGCGCTGCGCCTTTTTTCCCACTAATCTCCCCGACCGTGCGCAAATAATGAATTATATATATACTTACTCAAATGTGCCCCCACATTTAAATTACACGCGCCAAGGCTGATGGCTTAACGTAAGTCGGAGACGACTGTTTTCTAGGCAAAGTGAAAACTTTGCTGACGGACTTATTTGTCTTCATTTTATTATCTGCGTTCATCCTAACTCCCAAAGCATCATTCAATGTAGTAAAATCATTTACACTATTGATTTTTACCGCAGTTTTCTTAGAATCAGATTCACCCTGACCCCGTCGCCAAGGCGTATTCCCTGTAATGGCAGTATTTTTCTGACGAGGGAAGTTGTATGTCCCTCGGAATGATTTCTTAAAACCCTGAAGACTATAAGCATTGTGTGCTAGGTGCGGACTCATTGCTTTGGTAAGGTGTTGATCATCAACCTTACGTTTAACAACATTAACACCAACCATAGACAACTCCTTGTTGTTTAAGACCACATTTCTTACTCCATTAACCCTCTTTCTTAATTCATTACCTTCAGAAGACAGGCATGCGATCTTATGCATCTGCTTCTTATTTAATTTATTTAAGTTAGTTGTTATTTTCCTTTCACTAGCAAGTAAAGAGTCGACTGTGATCAATGCTGTTGAGAGTTCAAAGATCTGTTGTTGTGTTTTCTTTTCTAATTCAGTATACATATGTTTTTCAATCAGGAGTAAATCTTCCAATGTAGACACCCTGTCATCAGTGAAACAATCAATACTCGAGGTTGATACAGTAACAGTGTGAACAGATTCTATTTTCCCTTCATTTTCTGATTTTATTTCATCAAAAATTTTCTTATATGACTCATTTTCTCTATGGGAATCAATTATTAATTTCTTATTATATTCACGCAATAATGCCAAGTCGCGCGTGGAAGAGTTCACCCTACTTGTCTGGTCGTTCAACATCTGTTTTAATGAAGTCACCTCCTCGTCCAACTTTTCTTCCTGTCCAAGAAAACATTCATAAAATTTATTATCATCGGAATGAAATATTTCCATTTTATTATTCTCCTCAAATAATACACTGTCATTTTCCCCGTTTTCTATCTCAATCTTTGACTTTATGTCGCTAGGTAGGCAGAACTGTGTATGTAAGTCCGTCAGCAAAGTTTTCACTTTGCCTAGAAAACAGTCGTCTCCGACTTACGTTAAGCCATCAGCCTTGCACACTGATGGGGTTCTTCATGGGTTGGATCAGTATATGACATCCACAAAAAAATCTAGGCCCACTAAGAATGATAATATCACGTCATCACATATTGAAAGAGTGAGGAGATCATATCGAGGCAGGTATATTTTCCCTAGTCATCGATACAATATCATGGATTCTCCTCGCATTAATACTGCCTCTGTGGAGTGTAAGTCTCGGCGACAGGCCAGTGGCAATGTAAGCAGTTTAACAAATGATTTAACTAATGATTCTATGCTCGCAGTTAAAAAGGTATCCATTCATCGACAGGATCAGATTGCATCAGGGAGTGAGAGTTCTAACATCATTCCTAAGAATATTAAAAAGGTGCAGCCCTTAGGTACTAAAAAGCCAGACCAGTATGTCCAGAGTGAACCGGTGGTGCCACATACCAGTAAGAGGTATGGTGACGCCGTGGTTACATTTAGGACCAATAGAGACGCTCGCATGGTTATCGAGCGGGACAATGGTGTGTGTTTTCACCACCATTCTCTTCATTTACAATTGGTACCTGATTCTGCTTCACGCAGATATTAGCTAATTGATGTTGAATTTTGTCTTGGATGACTCAGCAAATGCAGTCATCGCTTCTTTCCTTTACTAGTCCGTATTCCTTTTCTTCCGAGTCATATCTTTCTCTATGATTTTGTTAGTTTAGGCTGTTCCTATACATAATATTTTTCTAGCATTTATATTTTATCCTACTGTTACATCATGCATGGAAAAATATAATATGTGATTTCATTCTTTGTCACGATTATCACGAGCGACACATAATCCTTTAAATGATACTCTGGCTCAGTTGCGACCTGACCGAGATCATATGTCACTGAATCGCACTGTTCCGGTGCGCAACATTCCGTCTCATACCCCTTGGTATGCACTGAAACATTTTTTTCAGTAAATCGGTAATGTTAAATTTGTTCGCTAGTTCGAACTTCAAAATTCTTTTAAAAAGCTTGCTTTTGTGCGCTTTAATAACTTTCGCGACGCTCACAGAGCAATTAATTTAATACATGGTTCACTTTTTGCGCACCATCTTTTAGACGTGCGACTTGTACAAAACTCTGCACCACGCACTTTATAGTTGCGTTTGTGGGTGCGTTACTTTTCATTCTTCCGGATGTTTTTGTCTTTTCTTCTATTGCAGATACCTCTCTGTTCTTTATATCATTTATGTCTTAACATATTAGCATTTCTTTATTTTCAAATATCCTGTCTGTTCAGATTCTACACTTGTTGTATTTATATTTTGTTATTTTTTTACTGGGCCGATTAACTCAGTATTTTCTTATTCAACGACTTTTGTCTCACTGCTTTACTTTTCCACAGGCTATGACTTTAGTTCAGCCTTTGAGATGTGGGCCTTTGTCACCTGCGTTTCCTTTTTGTTGACTATTATCACTGCATGTCTTTCTGTATTATTAAAGAGTACTACCTAACATTTCACGGTGGTGAAATAAGTGTCATACCACTTTAGTCTTAATAAAATCTTTGTTTTCATCCACGCCCATTTTATGTTTACCTAAACAAAGACCTACTTCAAGGACGGTGACCGACCTTCATGGTAATAATTTCTTCTTGGCTTGATTGGAGCCTACACGCCACGAAGGGGCTTCTGAAGTAATCCATAAAAAATGCAATAATAACCTTCAAAATATTCTGGGTACGTCTGGAACCCACTAGAAATACGACCTGTGGTTCGTATTGAGGTCCAGCCAGATCGAAACACGTCAGAAGGACAGGTACTGTTGCGTCCTTTTGGCGCGTGTCATGGTAATAATTTCTTCTTGGCTTGATTGGAGCCTACACGCCACGAAGGGGCTTCTGAAGTAATCCATAAAAAATGCAATAATAACCTTCAAAATATTCTGGGTACGTCTGGAACCCACTAGAAATACGACCTGTGGTTCGTATTGAGGTCCAGCCAGATCGAAACACGTCAGAAGGACTGACGAGAAAATATCATATAATTAATGTACACATATCGCCCTACCTTGGCCGATACAACTGTGCTCCTCTCCGGAGACTTTGAATACTTTATGAAGGCTTCCCCAATATCTGGGCAAGCTTGAACAATAGTTCACAAAAAATACATGACCGACCCCGGTCATGGCCATCAGGTCTCTCCTACGTCATTGCTCTCTCCTTTTCTTTTCATCCCTTCGCGCACCGCGTTGCGCCTTTTTTCCCACTAATCTCCCCGACCGTGCGCAAATAATGAATTATATATATACTTACTCAAATGTGCCCCCACATTTAAATTACACGCGCCAAAAGGACGCAACAGTACCTTCCTCCCACGGGACAAAAAAAAGCGAAGCTTTTTTTTTGTATTAAGATCCTTATTATAAGATGTTGATCAAGCTCATGATTAATAGAAATTGGAAAGAACGAGAACAATATGAACTGTCATATCCCAGGAGTAATCTACGTTGTTGATGCATGCTTATGAATATTACGTTTGAACTTGTACTAACGTCTGTAATAAATTGTCTGCGTCTTCGTCAAGAAAAATGGACTCGACTTACATCCTTTCCCTATTGTTCAAGCTTGCCCAGATATTGGGAAGCCTTCATAAAGTATTCAAAGTCTCCGGAGAGGAGCACAGTTGTATCGGCCAAGGTAGGGCGATATGTGTACATTAATTATATGATATTTTCTCGTCAGTCCTTCTGACGTGTTTCGATCTGGCTGGACCTCAATACGAACCACAGGTCGTATTTCTAGTGGGTTCCAGACGTACCCAGAATAACATTGTTGCGTCCTTTTGGCGCGTGTAATTTAAATGTGGGGGCACATTTGAGTAAGTATATATATAATTCATTATTTGCGCACGGTCGGGGAGATTAGTGGGAAAAAAGGCGCAGCGCGGTGCGCGAAGGGATGGAAAGAAAAGGAGAGAGCAATGACGTGGGAGAGACCTGATGGCCATGACCGGGGTCGGTCATGTATTTTTTGTGAACTATTGTTCAAGCTTGCCCAGATATTGGGAAGCCTTCATAAAGTATTCAAAGTCTCCGGAGAGGAGCACAGTTGTATCGGCCAAGGTAGGGCGATATGTGTACATTAATTATATGATATTTTCTCGTCAGTCCTTCTGACGTGTTTCGATCTGGCTGGACCTCAATACGAACCACAGGTCGTATTTCTAGTGGGTTCCAGACGTACCCAGAATATTTTGAAGGTTATTATTGCATTTTTTATGGATTACTTCAGAAGCCCCTTCGTGGCGTGTAGGCTCCAATCAAGCCAAGAAGAAATTATTACCATGAAGGTCGGTCACCGTCCTTGAAGGGTCGGTCCTTATTATAAGATGTTGATCAAGCTCATGATTAATAGAAATTGGAAAGAACGAGAACAATATGAACTGTCATATCCCAGAAGTAATCTACGTTGTTGATGCATGCTTATGAATATTACGTTTGAACTTGTACTAACGTCTGTAATAAATTGTCTGCGTCTTCGTCAAGAAAATGGACTCGACTTACATCCTTTTATCAGTTGTGGTCAGTACTTCAGACTACACCCTTGTTTCATAATGTTGAATTTGTGTCGGCCATATATAAGCCCGACTGAAGTTGATAACAGTTAAATTAACTTTATTGACAGTTGTTAACCACGGCATATTATTACAACCCATACACCATGTATGCAGCATAGTCTATAACGACTTCAACGGTGAATAAAGTAGACTCTACATCCACTAGATTCTACATCTGGTGGGCCAATGTGCTATGAACAAGTTTCAAGGGAACGAATATCCATGAAAAATAATCTTTTGAAATCTTGGGAGCTTTCAAGGCGACATCATCGTGTACTTGGGATTCAAAATAACTGTCATCTAAGGTCAAGGTCAACGCTGGATTTCATCTGCCAAAGTCAACGTTGAACAGCTACATATCTGGTTTACTCCCACTTGTATATGAAGGCGATTCATATATGTAACGGCACCCGAGACCCAACATGGAAGTTTTTTCACTAGCGTTGCGAGGGCCGGGATATTTTTTGTCTTCTTTCAAGATAAGTAATTGTGGTTATTATGTACACTTGTGCCACCGTTATATGTGAGGATAGATCCTTTAATATGTCCACATTCATGCTATTTTATGTTAAATGTTCCATGTTCTTCGTGGGAGGAAGGGAGGTCGATCTGACAAACGAGGTTCATCTCGAAGCTAATTCGGGCTCTTGTCAGACGTTCTATAGGATTTAGTTTGTAAGTTTCAATTGAGCGATAATTCCGGTTCAAGGCTAGAAACCTTGCTGTAGTTCTGATCGCTACTTGTTTCTTATAATAGTATCTGTTTAGTTGTTTCGTCAGGTTTTTATTGTTGTTTTCGTAGTAATTTTTTATCCGTACCTTATTTTTATAATGTATATTGTTTGTAACCTACGTCCTTCTCAATCTGGCTATAGTTCAGTTTTTTACACCTTTGTATTTATACACTGTGATGTTTCTTGTCTTGTTACTTTGCCCTTCGCAGATATTATTGCATCCTTTGCAACATCCGAATTTTGTTCTACATTCTATTTTATTTGATTTCTGCGAACGTTTTCATCTGTCCTATTCATCTGGTCCTGTCGCTATTGTCTATATTGTTTCTTCTAGTGTATCTTGATATATTAAATGCATAAACTATTTCATTAATTAATAATATCTAATAGTTATGATATTGCATACCGTTCTTGGACAAGAACGTGTTACACTGATTAGAGTGAAAAATAATTTGATATTAATTGAGTAACACTTTTAAGGAGAATTATTTCAGATAAATATTATATAATGTCTACCTTAGATTATTTTATTAAGCAGGCTAAAGCCCTTAATATGACTCCTAAATAGATTAATATATTATAAATCATTTGGGAAAAATCTTTTAATTGTTACGCACAAAACTGTGACGTAGGAGTTGTGACGTCAAATGTAAACTCCATTTTGTTTTGCGTACACACGTTTATACTTTTTTGGGGTTCCGACCTACATTGGATATCAACATGTTATGAGTAATGGGAAAGTGTTTTGTTTACTAGGGAAAGCACTTAGATATATTACTATAACGTTATTAATAGTTGGAAATAGGAATTATTTAGGTTCTACGTACAGGACCTTGCCATACATTGGTTTAAGGAATAATTTGAATTTCTTTAGGAAATATTTAACATATTGAGTAGGAGTATATTACAAAAAAATTAGACATGAGGTCTATTCTGGATGAGATTCTCCAGGATGGTTGGGAGATTGATAGATTACATGGCTCAGAACTTGAACAGCATGTGATGGATCGTTTTTTTGTCAGATGCGTCAATATCCCTAAAGTTTTTTGCTGAGGATAATTTTCACTCCGTCCCTCATTTAATAATGGCTAAAGATTTAGCGGATTTACTGTCTGTGAACCTTCGTATATTTGTGCAGCAATATACTCATGTGAAACACGATCATATATTGAAGAATATAAATAATATGCTTCAAAACAACATTCCTGATGATCATAATAAGGAGGAACAATTATGTAAAGATATGGCTCTTACTAATGAGTTGCAGCGGCTAAAGAGAGAGTATGAGAATAAGTTATTGGTTATAGAGTCTGAAAATGTTTCACTGAAGAATCAGATGACGCTGTTGACAGCGAATACTAATAAAGTTCATGAATTGTCTTTTAGACATAAGAAACTTTTAGAAGATATTGAGGAGGAAAACAAAGTAGATGAGTTGTCGGAGATCCTTGAGAGCAAGGAGATGTTGATTAATGATTTAAATGAGAGGATAAGGACTCTAACTTCACAGGTCGAGAGTGCCAATACAAACCTCGCGTCATCACAATTGGAACTGTCAAATTCTAAGGAGCTTTCAGAAAATACATTGAAGGAGAATAATACTTTGAACTCGGTTATTCAGGAGCTGAAAGCTGAAGTCTCAATTTTGAAATCAAAATTTGAAAAACAAAGGTATAACCTGAGTCGACCATGTACAGACCAGTACATTCAATGTGATTTGATTCTGCCTGATGATATGCAGGTCGGATCCAGTTACTATGAAAAGGACATAGATACACAGTTCTGCCTACCTAGCGACATAAAGTCAAAGATTGAGATAGAAAACGGGAAAAAATGACAGTGTATTATTTGAGGAGAATAATATAATGGAAATATTTCATTCCGATGATAATAAATTTTATGAATGTTTTCTTGGACAGGAAGAAAAGTTGGACGAGGAGGTGACTTCATTAAAACAGATGTTGAACGACCAGACAAGTAGGGTGAACTCTTCCACGCGCGACTTGGCATTATTGCGTGAATATAATAAGAAATTAATAATTGATTCCCATAGAGAAAATGAGACATATAAGAAAATTTTTGATGAAATAAAATCAGAAAATGAAGGGAAAATAGAATCTGTTCACACTGTTACTGTATCAACCTCGAGTATTGATTGTTTCACTGATGACAGGGTGTCTACATTGGAAGATTTACTCCTGAATGAAAAACATATGTATACTGAATTAGAAAAGAAAACACAACAACAGATCTTTGAACTCTCAACAGCATTGATCACAGTCGACTCTTTACTTGCTAGTGAGAGGAAAATAACAACTAACTTAAATAAATTAAATAAGAAGCAGATGCATAAGATCGCATGCCTGTCTTCTGAAGGTAATGAATTAAGAAAGAGGGTTAATGGAGGAAAGAATGTGGTCTTAAACAACAAGGAGTTGTCTATGGTTGGGGTTGATGTTGTTAAACGTAAGGTTGATGATCAACACCTTACCAAAGCAATGAGTCCGCACCTAGCACTCAATGCTTATAGTCTTCAGGGTTTTAAGAAATCATTCCGAGGGACATACAACTTCCCTCGACAGAAAAATACTGCCATTACAGGGAATACGCCTTGGCGACGGGGTCAGGGTGAATCTGATTCTAAGAAAACTGCGGTAAAAATCAATAGTGTAAATGATTTTACTACATTGAATGATGCTTTGGGAGTTAGGATGAACGCAGATAATAAAATGAAGACAAATAAGTCCGTCAGCAAAGTTTTCACTTTGCCTAGAAAACAGTCGTCTCCGACTTACGTTAAGCCATCAGCCTTGCACACTGATGGGGTTCTTCATGGGTTGGATCAGTATATGACATCCACAAAAAAATCTAGGCCCACTAAGAATGATAATATCACGTCATCACATATTGAAAGAGTGAGGAGATCATATCGAGGCAGGTATATTTTCCCTAGTCATCGATACAATATCATGGATTCTCCTCGCATTAATACTGCCTCTGTGGAGTGTAAGTCTCGGCGACAGGCCAGTGGCAATGTAAGCAGTTTAACAAATGATTTAACTAATGATTCTATGCTCGCAGTTAAAAAGGTATCCATTCATCGACAGGATCAGATTGCATCAGGGAGTGAGAGTTCTAACATCATTCCTAAGAATATTACAAAGGTGCAGCCCTTAGGTACAAAAAAGCCAGACCAGTATGTCCAGGGTGAACCGGTTTGTTCTGATGAGGTTCTGATTGGTTCAAAGTATTTTGATAAATATCTCTATACACAGCGTGGTAATCTAGATACCATCAATGCTGGCATTGATACTGCCAATCATCCTCTGGGGTTACAACATAGTTGTAGTGCCTCTGCTCTTCATAGTAGGGTTAGTGTTAAAAAGGTTGACACAAAGTTTGCTGCTGTTTCTAATAACGGTACTCTTCATGGTGATAATACAGGTGTTACGCATTTACGTAATTCTACTAATATTAGTACATCTGAACACAAATGCGTAAATATGCCTGTCAGGTTATCTACTATGACATGTTCGAAACATGTGGGTTTGAAAGGAATTAGAGGTCATACTCGGTCTAGCCAGTATGTTCCAGTATACAATAAGGATACGTTGCGTTTGGGAAATAACAACGTAAATAGTGATCTATGGAATAAGCATCAAGGCAATCCTTACTCCAAATTGAGGGACAATAATACTACATATATTGGTAAAAGGGCATTTTCTCGCACTGTCTTGGTAAGAAATCTGCCACATCGAACTACTTGGCAGGAACTTGGCGATTTCCTTAACAACACGGCAGACGTTAGGTTTGTGCGTCTATTGCCACATACCAGTAAGAGGTATGGTGACGCCGTGGTTACATTTAGGACCAATAGAGATGCTCGCATGGTTATCGAGCGGGACAATGGTGTGTGTTTTCACCACCATTCTCTTCATTTACAATTGGTACCTGATTCTGCTTCACGCAGATATTAGCTAATTGATGTTGAATTTTGTCTTTGATGACTCAGCAAATGCAGTCATCGCTTCTTTCCTTTACTAGTCGGTATTCCTTTTCTTCCGAGTCATATCTTTCTCTATGACTTTGTTAGTTTAGGCTGTTCCTATACATAATATTTTTCTAGCATTTATATTTTATCCTACTGTTACATCATGCAAGGAAAAATATAATATGTGATTTCATTCTTTGTCACGATTATCACGCGCGACACATAACCCTTTAAATGATACTCTGGCTCAGTTGCGACCTGACCGAGATCATATGTCACTGAATCGCACTGTTCCGGTGCGCAACATTCCGTCTCATACCACTTGGTATGCACTGAAACATTTTTTTTTCAGAAAATCGGTAATGTTAAATTTGTTCGCTAGTTCGAACTTCAAAATTATTTTAAAAAGCTTGCTTTTGTGCGCTTTAATAACTTTCGCGACGCTCACAGAGCAATTAATTTAATACATGGTTCACTTTTTGCGCACCCTCTTTTAGACGTGCGACTTGTACAAAACTCTGCACCACGCACTTTATAGTTGCGTTTGTGGGTGCGTTACTTTTCATTCTTCCGGATGTTTTTGTCTTTTCTTCTATTGCAGATACCTCTCTGTTCTTTATATCATTTATGTCTTAACATATTAGCATTTCTTTATTTTCATATATCCTGTCTGTTCAGACTCTACACTTGTTGTATTTATATTTTGTTATTTTTTTACTGGGCCGATTAACTCAGTATTTTCTTATTCAACGACTTTTGTCTCACTGCTTTACTTTTCCACAGGCTATGACTTTAGTTCAGCCTTTGAGATGTGGGCCTTTGTCCTGCGTTTCCTTTTTTGTTGACTATTATCACTGCATGTCTTTCTGTATTATTAAAGAGTACTACCTAACATTGTACGGTGGTATATTGAGTGTCATACCACTTTAGTCTTAATAAAATCTTTGTTTTCATCCACGCCCATTTTATGTTTACCCAAACAAAGACCTACCATTTGTTCTTCGCAGCTGCTCTTCCAAGGTGGGCATCGGGGCGTCATTGTTACAGTGTTACTCAGGAACACTACTGAAACCATCCAGATCTACTGCAATTGCCTTGCAGCCGTTCAATTACACCATTCGAGCAATTCCTGGATCGGAGAATGTTCTTGCTGACACACTTTCCAGATGCCTGTGACGTACGTCTAGTTTGACAAGTGAATTTTCCCTGATATGATGGATGATTTAAAGGGACCTTTAGCTTTTCATAACATTAGAACCCCTGAACATTTGTTGTAACTTTTCGTTTGCCAGAACGCATTCCACCGGGACTCATGTAGGATACAGCGACGAGATCAAAGAGACAGACCGAGGGATCTTAAGGGAGACTATCGGCGTTATCAAAGACAGTAGTTTTCCCTGATACGAGACGCAGTTGCTTGCCGCTAATTTCGCGTCTCGGTGTCAATCGAGGAACCGAGCGAACGGGGGAAAGCGAAACGGGCAGCAGCGAGCGGATACGAAGACCAGGGGGCGGCTTCTTCTCTTGATTTGGCGGTCAGATCCCCAAAAGTTCGTGAGATCAAATAAGTTGTCAAGTTTATCATGTCCCACTCAACTTACATTCCATTTTAGCTAAATAGACCATGAAGAACTAGACACGTTATCACTCGCTGGCCAGATCTTTACAGAAGCACTAGCTTTATTGAAATCTTGTTATAGATTTTCCCCTGGATTTTATATATATTTGCAGTGATTTCTATTTCTGTGCAAAGCGGTAATATATATTGTGTAAAGTGATCAGTGGTCTAGCTCAGTCATTCTATTTAAAGGGATTCTGTGTTAATTTAAATCTATTTAATTAAACCATCTCAAGAGTTCCAGTTTTAAATATAATGATCTATCTATTATATTATTTCAAAAGATAATAGATGCTTAAATTAACTTTTAAAGTCGCGAAGGAATTTATAATTAATAAATTCAGTTAAGTCCTAGTTTTATAGATGTGTGTTTTTAACCACTAGAACTCGCGCAGTGTTTATTAAATACATAATTAAATACGCGAGCATATATATAATAGGCTTATCGGGAAATTCATCGCGCTTCAGAAGGTTATTTGTTTCGGTATATTACATGTCTTTTTTTTCTTTCATACAGAGTGATCGTAACCTGTGCGATCCCAGCATTAAGAAAGCAATAAAGAAATCAATCTAAGCAAAGCAAAGCATAAACAGTGTGTAGAGTTCCCCTGACGCAGAACTTGTTGAGACTGTGTAAATTTTTAATCTTTGAGGCGATTCTATGTTTGGAATTCCGCTATCTAACTTATAGCAAAGAAAGCACACCCAAAGACAAATTTAACGCACCATCAACAACTTAAGTCGTAACGGGAAGAAGAACACTGGCCCGAGCTTTGTTAGTTTACTGACACAGAGAGATAATTCATAATTTCCTGAACAGTGATGTGACTAGTTTTCTCACTGGACTTAAACCATACCTCACGGATAAAGTGTACCAGCACGCGTAAGAATTTTATTATCCGCGGCATAGTCAAATAGACCACACCATCCTCACCCCGGTATCAGAGACCGTGCCCTCCCATAGAAACTGTTATTAAGAAAAGAGACACAACTACAGATTCATTTTCCAGCGATTACGGGATCCTTTTATGTGCTGACCACCTACCCGATAATCTGGGGCTAGAACTTGAACAAACACTCATACATTTAGTTGAGGTGTAACTGCTGTTGTGTTATTCTATGGAGTGCAAGATTTTTTTCACAATCGGTAAGTGAGAGCAAGATGAGTGAAGGCCTTTGCTAGCGCGTGTATGAATGACAGGAAATTAACTCTTTTGTGTGACCATTTTGTTAACTTGCTTACCTGGTAACATATATCTTTTCTGTATACCCTACATTGTTCCTTTAAGTGGGATAGTTGATAATTTGTTAACTCTGTTTAAAACCACCTCCTTTCCATTTGCTTAGTAAAGGGAAGAACAGCTGGGAAGAACAGGTTTTTTTTTTCTATCACTTATACCTAACTTGGTAACACCTCTTTCAGAGTAATTAACTTTACTGTTAGGTTAACGTACCCGTGTTCCTGATATTATCTATCTCTGGACTGGATTTGTCTTTGTCTAATGAGCGGGAAGGGCTTAGTCGATACCAATCTTCTTCACCCCCTCCCAAACTTGTTATTTGCATTTGTGTACTTATGATAATTTATGTAATATCTGATATTTTTAGTAATTGATGTTTAAAGTGAATAAAATCACCTAAACTCATTTAGTTCTGTGTGTTGGATATACCCAAAGCCCAACTTTTCCCCTATTCGTTTAATATAGTTTGTATCAACGTCGTGTGTGTGTTTGAAAACACCGAATCGGTGAGCGCGCAGATGCGAGTCTGGAAAACTGGCAAATAAATTGTATGACCAGGAGAGTGAAAGAGAAGATTGAGAGACACGATTTGTCGTAAATAAGTCTGTCTTTACTCTCCTCCAGCACGCTGTGAAGTAACTATTAAATCTCTACATTTTCTATCACTGAGCTTTCCATCATCATTTTCCACTCTAAACCGGACCACTATTTCTACGACTCTTTTCTCTCAAAATAAATTTACGACAATGCCTTCATGATTTTACAGAACCGCTGCGCATTACAGAGTGTACCACCTCTACATTACCTACTATTCAATCGTAGTTTATTTGTATAATTACAGGATTTTGACATTTCGCATTGATATGGATATTTTACCTAACGTTTCCGGATCTATATACATTACATAATTAAGTCGCTACTGCAACAGTGACATGTACGGGACTTGATTCTCATCTAACAATACAATATAAGAAAACATTATTTCCATTTATATTGACTATCAATGACATTTAAGCGCATTAGTATTAACATTACTACTATTAGATTTCAAGTGTGGAATAAATTTAGATAATTGGAACTTTAAGTTAAAGCTCTATCACGTGAACTTAACAGTTATAAGGAGATAGCATTTTAACTACAAATTAACATTATTAGCTTAAATTACTGACAGTTTTGCAATTTGACATTATGACTTAGTGACTCTTTTCGGTACTTCGTTTTTTATTAATAACAATTGAACTTTTCATGGAGGAATATAAGTGACATTTAAAAAAATATTCCAGTAACATTTTAGTTAGTACCAATCTAGTAACTTAATTAGTTTAGTATAATTTATAAATAATGTGAGATATTTATATATTTATTATGATTGCGCATTATTGGCGCTTGATAGTTTTCACACAGTTAACTTCACATGTTATTATTATCATACCTAGTTAGGCCGTGTTGTTCATTCTTGCAACACATGCTTTGGGATTGTGTCAATTTTCTTCTATTGTGTTACTTTTAAAATTGACTTTGTTTCATTTTGTTACCAACTGTCAATTGACATACATTCATTTTACATTTCAAATTTTTTTTATTTCTGTTTTATTGTCGTCTTCATTTTTTTTTTTTCTTCACCATTTCTTTTCATCCTTCTATCCCTTTATTTCATTCCTTCATTGGTATTTCATACCAGTTTGATACATTATTTTGGTGAATCTTTTCATTTGGAATTTGTTTTCTGTTTTCTTCCATACTTCATCCCACACATTAATACTTTCAATTAACTTAATTTTTTTAAATGATGTTACAGTAATTGTTCTATGAACTTGATCAACTATATCTTAATACAAAAAAAAAAGCTTCGCTTTTTTTTGTCCCGTGGGAGGAAGGTACTGTTGCGTCCTTTTGGCGCGTGTAATTTAAATGTGGGGGCACATTTGAGTAAGTATATATATAATTCATTATTTGCGCACGGTCGGGGAGATTAGTGGGAAAAAAGGCGCAGCGCGGTGCGCGAAGGGATGGAAAGAAAAGGAGAGAGCAATGACGTAAGGAGAGACCTGATGGCCATGACCGGGGTCGGTCATGGGGTCGGTCCTTATTATAAGATGTTGATCAAGCTCATGATTAATAGAAATTGGAAAGAACGAGAACAATATGAGCTGTCATATCCCAGAAGTAATCTACGTTGTTGATGCATGCTTATGAATATTACGTTTGAACTTGTACTAACGTCTGTAATAAATTGTCTGCGTCTTCGTCAAGAAAATGGACTCGACTTACATCCTTTTATCAGTTGTGGTCAGTACTTCAGACTACACCCTTGTTTCATAATGTTGAATTTGTGTCGGCCATATATAAGCCCGACTGAAGTTGATAACAGTTAAATTAACTTTATTGACAGTTGTTAACCACGGCATATTATTACAACCCATACACCATGTATGCAGCATAGTCTATAACGACTTCAACGGTGAATAAAGTAGACTCTACATCTACTAGACTCTACAGTCCCCTCTTCTATTCTACCATTCCATTTATCTCAGAATTTACCCTCGATGAGAATTAAATTTAATCCCTCGGGATAAAACATTCTTTACATTTAAATAAAATAGCTTTAGCTTTACATTACATTTAAATGAAACGGTTAATAATACAGATAGAGTCTGTTTACATTTACATCTCCACTAATTGAAAAATGTTCACAATATAAATTGAATATGTTTTCATTTATGTTTACACTGATTTGAAAAGTTTGAAACTTTCATTAATTTAAAAATGAATATTTTCACATAGACATTTACACTGGTTTAAAGCTTGAAAACGTACATTAATTTTAAAGTGAATATGTTTATATGGACATTTAACACTGATTGAAATTGTAAGCATTATTGTCACGGGATTGCCTTCCCTTACTTTGCAGTAGTGGTCCACTAATGGTCACAACGCAAGCGTATCTAAAAGTAGGTCGTCCAAGGTATCTATCTTCGCGCAAGATTACTCTTGGCAAAGATATAGATAGAAGATGAATAACGTTTCTACATTAGAGGAGCCTTCACAAGAAATTCCCAGGTCAAGACCAAACGCTGCTTAAGGGCTGAGCAAATTTGTTAACTTATTATCTGGTTCGTCGCCTTTTGTGAAGGGGTTATGCAATGATTCTGGCCCGTCAAGCCCCCAGTTGGAGTAATCCAACGAATGCACTCTTATAAATAATGGCTCTATATTTATATAAATGTATTTATCAAGAAAAATTGGCTCATACGTTTGCTTTCGTACAAATAAACTGAATCAACTACTATTGTTTAGTGTAAAATAACATACAACAAATTTAATAGTGAATTAGTTTAACAAGTTAAAATAAGGAATAAATGGGGTGAAAGTTATATTAAATTTTTCCTCATTGAGGTTTAGGTAGTCCGTTAATCAAAATGTCCGTATTTTTGCTGTAGCCTGTTATATAGAATGCGTCCTGCAGCTGTGGTTTCCGTCACTTCTTTTTGGTGATGAGTACACTTCTCCACGTAACTCGTCCACTGTAGGCGGTTGGTGGTGATACTCTTCTCTCACACTAGTGGCGTATGAACTTCTGTACTTAAGTCTGATGTCTGGTAACCACGAACTGTGACAAATTAGAAAGAAACAAATGCCTCAGTACATTTGTTCTCCGCAAACTAACAGGCCCATTTTCATGCGCTCCACCCACGAATTTTAACCTCTCAGAAGAATTAAATTCCCGAGCACACAATGTAACTCAGGGAATATGATGAATATTCACCAATATCGTTCTGGGTGTCAACTAGGAAATTGCGTCTGGAGTGCGTGGATAATGATTTGCCTGAATTACAATTAAAAAGGGATATAAATCTCACAAAATGATTCTATACACTTTAGGCACATGTGATGTATCATCGCTCATTACTCGTCGCTACTCCCGTCGGGTCTGGGGCCGATCTTCTGTCACATACTATTTTTATATGTTGAGGTTGCCAGCCTCATATATATCCACTTAGCAAGAAACCTGTAAAATTTACATTAGTAAATAAATTGTTTACTTATTCTTCTTTGTCTTCTTTGATCCTTAGCCACCGACCGTCAAAGCAGTCAGTGGCCATCACGCCTGGTGGCATCTTGTAGGGTAACAACAAATTGATTCCACTTTGCTCGGTCGTTGGCCATCCTTCGTACAGTGCCCCAACTCTGGTTCATTCTTTGCATCTCAGCCTCCGCCAAGTTGTTTTTTTTTCGGCCTCTCTTTCGTTTTCCTTCAGGGGTCCATAGCATAGCTGTTCTTGTGATGGCATCAGGGTCTCTTCTGAGGACATGGCCAATAAGCAGATCTTGGTTGGTGATGGTATTCGGCCAAAAGATTCAGAGAATTCTTCTAAGGCATGTTGTGTGAAAAGAGGACAATTTCGACATTTCCTTCTCTGTAACTATCCAGCATTCCGCACCATAGAGAAGCACGGAAACACACAGCTCTGATATAATCTTAATTTTGTGCTTGTGCTGTACTGAGAGGACTTCCAGATGTTATTTACACTAAAAGAGGCTGTTCTTGCTTTGTTCATTCTGTTGTTGATGTCTTTGCTTGCTCCGCCGTCTGGTGTTACTATGCATCCTAGGTATGTGAAGGTGTCTGTCTGTTCCAGTTGCTGATTCCTTACTGATATGGGCTCAGGGTTGCTCACATTGAGCGTCATGACCTCTGTCTTCTTTAGATTGATGTTCAAGCCCACCTGCTGGCTATACTTATTACGTCTATCCGTTTTTTCCTGGATGTGTTGATGTGAATGTGCTAGTAGTGCAATGTCATCTGCATATTCCAGATCTTCCAATGAAGACAACGTAGTCCATCCTATTCCCCTTGGACTGCCCTCTGTTGTCTGGTGCATCACCCAGTCTATGACTGTTAAAAATAGAGTGGTTGATAAGGGGCATCCCTGTCGTACGCCTATCTTTACGTCAAAGGTTAGGTTGCTCTGCCCAACGCTACACGTAAAGTTGGCATAGAGGCTTTTTATGATTGACACTATGCAGCTTGGAATTCCATAAGCCCTCAGTATTTTCCATAAACTGTCCCAATGTATACTGTACAGTCAAAAGCCTTTTCAAAATCAACGAAATTAATGTACAGCTGTCTTTGCCATTCTGAGCACTGCTCTATAATGTTCCTGAGGGTAAACAAATGATCTACACATCTTCTGTTCTTTCTAAATCCTGCTTGTTCTTTCCTCAGTTTGTGGTCTACTGCTTTTGAAATTCTCTGTATAGTTATCGTGCCTAGTATTTTGCTGGGAACTGAGAGAAGAGGGATTCCTCTCCAGTTATTGCAGTCTGCAAGATCTCCCTTCTTGGGCAATTTGACAATTATTCCTTCGTTCCACTCCGTTGGTGTTGTCTCTGTTTTCCAGTCTTGTGCAAATATTGGTTCTAATAGTTCTGCTGCTAGCCCAGGGTCTGTCTTAAATAGTTTTGCATTTAAGTTATATTGGCCAGGAGCTTTTCCATTATTTAACCCTTTGATTGCTGTGATGATTTCTTCTTTTCGTGGAACGTCTGTATTAACATTGTTGAAGAGAAAGTCATCTGCATTAACCACATCTATGACTTCTACGTGTGGTGGAGTGAGTTTGTGTGTTCCTAAATAAGAGCCTATACAACTTCGTGTTCTCGATCTGCTGTATACACACACCAGTACTCACTACAACACCTCATCCTTTGTTCTACACACCTGAGAAAACATGTATGCTGTTTGTGTGTGTGACTGCACTACATCCTGGCAGTGCCTCACGCTGGTGACCTAGATTCCCGTCCATGTTACACTGTCCAGGTGATAAACGACACACCCACTCAGCGACACTTCAACACGGTACAAATACCAGAATTCACACGAGCAAACAGACTTTAACATCACGTAATAAACAGTCGGCAAAACAGAGTGTTACATCAGGTGCCCAGTTGATGGGGCTATACTAATCTGTTTCTACAACGCAACACTAGACTGTTACAACTGACTGTTACAAACATCTAGATCATTTTCAGCCTCAGGAGCATTCAATTGTCTCTCTGGTGGTTCCTTGTTCAGAGTTTCTCTGAAATGCTCTGCCCATCTTGTTTCCTGTCCCTCTGCTGTCGTGATGAGATTTCCTTGCTTATCTCTTGCTAATGTAATATTGTTTGCACCTCGTTTTCCGCTGATGATTTTAGTTATTTTGTATACTGTGCTTTGTTCATTTCTCAGTGCTGCCTCTTCTGCCTGTCTTGCAAGATCGTCTAGGAAATTCCGTTTGTTGGCTCGGGTTTGGCGTTTAACTTCCTTGTCCAGCTGACTGTACTGTTTGCTTTAACTTGGGGGACTTCGCTTCTGTTTTCTTTCTTTTCATTTCTTTTCTCATCATTATGGTGTTTAATGTTTCTGGTGTTATGCAGTCTTGCTTCTTCCTTTCCTTGAATCCCAAGCATGATTTGCGGCTTTCCTTATATATTGTTGAAATGGTGTTGAATTTCTGGTCTATATCATCAGTCAATGTCTTTTCCTGACTTTTGGTAATTGATATCGCTTCTTTATATGAGCCGCAAAAGCTTTTCTGGTAAGGGGGTCATTCAATTTGCTGATGTCAAACCTTTTCTGTGTACATACAGTTGGTCCAGCCGTTCTGAGTTTCACTTTCAGTTTTGCTACTACTAAATGGTGATCACTTCCCACATCCGCACCTCTTCTTACCTTCCCATCTTGTAATGCATGTCTCCATCTACCGTTAATCATAATGTTTATACTTACCCCAAAATTTTTGGGAATACACGCTTCTCCTGGCGCAGATTAGAATGGACCCACAGCCCTGTATTTAGATGTTGTTCGAATCACTTAAGTCTGAGAAATTCCTCTTATGACGAGTGAAACACTTGGTCTGGAAATCTATAATTCATCTTATGACGGGTGTAACACTTGGTCTGGAAATCTATAATTCCTCTTATGACTCTTTGTGATAAAATTCCCAAGTTTCCAGTCTTGTATTAAAATTGCGGGTTTACTTGTACTTCCAAAGTTGCCCAATACTCGATCTGGTACTTATAGTTGTGGAATGATAAGTCCTATCCTCTTTCCTCTGGCTTGTAGGAGGTGTTTAGTTGCCGCTGCGATGCAGTCTGTCTGTGTGCTGTGACTCCGAGTTTGTTAGATTATATCTTACAATCCTTAGTTTCAAATCCCAGCTGTGTTTCCGCCAAAAATTCCAATCAAATCATTGTAGATTCTGTCGAATCAATCAAATCTATCTAGCACTGTTTGGGTGGGGAAGTTTATCATTACTCATCCCACACGTATTTGAAAATATTAAATTTAATATACACGCGTGTCCTCATACACAGTGATGTCATATTGTTACCTAAGACTTCCGGCGCACCTCAGTTTATCACCTTTATCTGCGTGCCTCCGCTAGACAGATGTCTGGTCAGACCGTATGGTCTTCTTTCATCGTATCACAATACCGGCTTGTGTCAACATGATCAACAGCTTTCCAATGGGGTCAAATGTTTGACCGCTCCGTTTCCACAGGCGGTCAGACAGATTAGGCGATAAAATATTATCGCTGGCCGGGTCACCAAACCTGGCGAATCGTAACAACAGTCTAGGAGTGGAATGTGAAAAATAAGATACGCATTACTTTCGTAGCAAATACTGCCATAGGAGAGTGGCGTGTTAGAGAATTAACCATTCTATGTCCAGCATAGAGCAAAATAGTCAAATTAAAGAATGAAAAGGCATGATTTATGCCAAATAAAAGCGATGAGTGAAAAAAATTAAGAAAAGGAAAGGATACTGCCGGAGGGCTGAAGGTGTGAGAGATCATACAAAAGAGCATGTTCAGACGTTTTGTCACAATTATAATTAAAATGTACATCATTTCTTTCATCTTTTCCTCCCTGCTCCCTATGGAACGTAGAACTACTTTCTGCTTTAGTTCTAATTAAGAAACAAGCAATGAAGCAATCACCATCCAGTGCAGTGGTGGTTCATGAATCATCATTCTATACGCTGAGGTTGTTAGCCTCAAATGACTTGGTTATCCACGAGCGATTTCCTGGGCTATGAAAGTCCGTCCAAAATTCTCCAATAAAAGGTGTCCGGTATGTTAAGAAGGAATTCTGAATTCTAGGCTTCCCTCTAGCAAGGTCTGGTATCTTGGCAAGTGATCTTCACAGTGGAATAACACTGAAACGTGTCATGTTATATTCCCGGTCTCCCACGCATCTGTTTGTTATGGAGTTAAATAAACGCTCCAATCATTTTCAAACAGGTGGGGTAGGGTGTAGTACTTTCAAAATATTCCACGTGAAATAAGGTGCGTAAAGGAAAAGATCACGTATTACCATATATGGCAATAAGATATACCATGCCTTGCGTACAAACTCGCGAACATGTCGTTAACCTCATATGACAACGTGTTCCAAAAGTAACAATTCATGACTTAATCAGAAAGTAATCTCTTATCTGTGTCTGTCCATCAGTTGTGTTCCCGTATTCCAAGCTTCGGTGATGCGCGCACCCGTCTTATCGATGATTAGGCAGATAGCGCTGGGCGATGTATTGTTAATCTGCCGCGGCCATGCTTGGTACAAGGGAATTTTACCAACCTGCCTCTCGTAATATTATCTCTACCTCTCCTTGCAAAAGTGAGGTGTTTATCATCTGCAAGGAGTGTCAAATAACAGACAATACACAATAGACTGAAAGTAGTGAAAGAATACTTGAAGATATAAACTATCTGCTACAAAGTATAGAAAGAAAGAAAGGGCAACAATTGAAAGCACGCAATAAAATCAGTACCACAAATGCGCCGATTACTGCCGGAGTGAAACAGAGATCGAGAGGGGTGCCCCATTCTGTCACACTCCCTACGGCAGTATCTGCTATAGGACTACCTTCACGGAAGCATTATTTACGAAACTCACTTTTATTTTTTAAAAATATTTAAAAAATATTGTGTTGTTGCCAAATTCGCCTTCATTGAAAAAAATATTTACGAAACTCACCTTCATGGAAAAAATAGTTGCGAAACTAATCTGAATGGGAAATTGTTTGCGAAACTACCTTTCATGTGACCTGTTTTTTTTTCTGATATCATACTTGCGGCGAGAAGCATCATTTGCTAACGCTATTTCCAGTCTATGATTACAGCAGTGCCAGAGTAGCAGTTCAGGAACTGAGATTGAGTTTTTTGTTGGGACAGACGGACAGACTAATTTAAATTAGTTACGGTCTGTTTTTGCAATTTTCAATTTGCAAATGCGGTAAAAGCTCTCAAATGTTAAGCGTTGGCGACATTTATATAAATTACTATTAAGTAAATATTAGGTTAATAGGCATGGCAGCAAAATAGAAAGAGGGGCACACGATATCCTGTAAAACAGATGATTGAGCCATACAAAGCGGGGGTCTGTAACAAGTCGTTTTTGCACTACCGGTAGATCCCAAGGCAAAGTTTGGTAGACCTCAAGGTGACGGAAGGGGGAAAAATAATTTTTAACCTAGGTAAATTTCGAACTAGACCTCTCCCACCGGCATTTAAAAGCGCGGTATATCCCGGGTTGAAAGGTATTTTCACCGCATTCCCAGTGAACATCCGCAAGCTAGCTGCATAAAATTCTCTTTATTCATGAATTATTAGCTACGATAGAAAGCAATCTTGTCTTTGAATTGAAGTTAATATTCGGAATAGTATTTCGATCTAATTTTCCGCTGGTCTATTGATGGGATTACAGAAAACAGATAATGCGGTATAAATAAAAATGTAGATATGCTGGACTTATTGCAAATAAATAACGTCTAAACCCGGGGACGCCGCGCGTTCACCTCTAAAACCTGAAAACAGACAATATTTTTTATGAAGGTAGGACTTTAGAGAGCTCAGTTTTTCTAAAGTAGATCCCAACAGTGGCTGGGTTGCCTGCCGCTGATCTAAAGTATGATGTAAAACAGTGGTGTTCAACCTTCTAATGCAGTGACAATTTCGGCTGATTTGGAGACACAAAAATAATAAACAGATGCACTCGCATTAGACGTACTATATATATATATATATATATATATATATATATATATATATATATATATATATATATATATATATATATATATATATATATATATATATATATATATATATATATATATATATATATATATATATATATATATATATATATATATATATATATATATATATATATATATATATATATATATATATATACCCTTCAAAAGAAGTTAAGGACCATTGTTATTAAGGGTGCAAAGTGAAATGAAAATGAAAAATAAAAACACAGCACTTAAAAATATAACATGACAAGCTTATCAGTGACAATCAACACTATTTTCATGACGGTTGCATTAACGTGTGTAAAATGACAGCACAGCAATCAATACAACCCTCATTTTCAAAATTAATGAGAATAACACCAAAGGTCAACATTGTCAGTAGCGTGTGAGTCCTCCATTATTGGCGATACTTTCAAGGCACCGCTGTCGCTTGGAAATGATGAGCTTGCGAATGAAGCATTGATGCACTGCCTGCCACTGATGCTGAAGTACCAGAAGCAGTTCATGCAGAGTTGCAGGAGATGGCTGATGTTGCTTAACTCGTCGCCAAGCTCGTCCCAAAGATGTTCTATGGGATTCAAATCAGGACTGTTTGCAGGCCAATCCATTCTATTGACACCCGCTTCTTGCAGGAAAGCATTTACTGCTCGAGAACGGTGTGGTCTTGCATTATCATCTTGAAGGACTGCATTGTGCCCAATAACTTGCTGGGCTGGGATGGCAAGAGGCTGTAGAATCTCGTCACGGTAGCGGTCACTATTCAGATTCCCAATCACATGATAGAGGTGGGTTCTGTGGATTAAACTAATGCCTCCCCACATCATCACTGATCCAGCACCATATCGGTTACGTTCGATGACTGCAGCATCACTAAAGCATTCACCACGACGCCTCCATACTCTGATTCGTCCATCTGTAGGCTCCAAGGCAAATCGGGACTCATCCGTGAACATAACGTTAGCCCACTGTGCACGTCGCCACTGCACGTGCTGCATACACCATGCTAAACGAGCTGCTCTGTGGGCAGCAGTCAAGTGTGGTCGAATGGCTGGACGACAAGCACGAAGGTTGGCATCGTGAAGACGATTCCGAATAGTCTGATCACTGACTACAGTGTTGGTAGCATCTCTGAGGAACTGTCTGATAACATTTGCACTTGCAGTTCTCCGTTGCAGTGCTTGCCTCTGAATTAAGCGATCTTCTCGAGGTGTAGTGACTCTAGGACGGCCTGTGCGTTGCCGTTCCTCGACGATTCCAGTCTGGGCAAAGCGCTGCTGCAGTCTGACAATAACTGAATGAGATACTGCAAGCCTCTGAGCGAGATTTCGGACAGTAAGACCTTCCTGCAACCACGCAATAGCTCTTCCTTTATCCACAACACTCACCTTTAGTCGTTGAGGCATATTGTTGTGCAATGGTTATGCAACACTTGTGTTGCTTATAAAGACAATTTTGTGAGTACAGCTCAAGACCAACACTATAGTCTCCCACATGCATCACGCATTTTTGGAATAGCAGGTATTTTTTTCATGCTCAGACATCATTAAACACACCCACATTTTGGCGTCTCAGCAGCATTTTTTCAGCGTGCTTACTGAGCTGAACACTAGCTACACGGTATGCTGGTGGCCCATACAGCACGTGTTGAATGTTTGTCGTTCGAAAAAAATCAATGTCAGATTAATTGCTTATGAAATATAATTTTTATTATTTTTGGGTCATTTTCACCTACTGGTCCTTAACTTCTTTTGAAGGGGATATATATATATATATATATATATATATATATATATATATATATATATATATATATATATATATATATATATATATATATATATATATATATATATATATATATATATATATATGGGAGCCGCGCTGGTGTAATGGCTTCGGCGTTGTACTGGCGACCAGGTGTTCATGGTTCAAACCCGGGCGTTGGCATTTGAAGAAATGTTTACGGCCGGAAATTTGACTGAATAACCTGAACGGCTCCTGTGATTAAACTATAACAAATTGAAGAAGCCTAGTGTAACCTGTCCCTTGCCAGCCATACAAAAATTAAAGCCGAAAAAAAAAATCATATAATTTTTTCAAGAATATAGCTGTGAAAGTATCTTAGAACTTGGTGACATTGTACACACAAATTTTGAACAGGATCACACAACTTGGTGACGTTGTACATAATAATTGTGAACACTGTTATAGTTGTGTTGCAACAATCCAAATACATTTTTAAAGTGGATTTGTTAACAGTAATAAAAGTGGAATCCTAAAACGTGTGTTTTTCTGTTCTTGTTATTTTTGTTTACGTACTTAACGTTTACTGTCGCAAGCTTTTACTTACCTGGATCTATTCCTGCAGCCATTTTGCTAATAAATAGCGATGGCGAGACAAGTAACTAAAATCTACGGGTTGCATCATTTGTATTTCCGCTTTATATATTTTACTTAGTTCTCGCCCACTTCCCCTCTATTTTGAGTAGTTTGTCCCCGACGAAAACCTTGTGGCTGTAATGTAGGCAATTTTCTTTTCATTGTATGACGTAGTATCTATTTTTGCTCTGCAAATCATTCATTGGTGTAGTACAACGGGCAAGACACTCTGGAAATGCAACGTTAACTAATGATACATTATGAATCACACAACAGAAATGGTGCTATAACTTTATTATTAATGCTCCGAACGTGATAATTCTTTTGGGGCATTTGCCAGCAGCTACAAATTCATGTAGTTAAGGCAGTGTGCAATCGTTATCTTTGGTAATCAACGAGGAAATCAGGAGTTTGTCTGAAAATGAGCACAATAACCTCGAAATCCCACGAAAGTTACCAGCGGAAAGGTGAACTCAAGCGCGGACCTCCGAGAAGGAAAAGGTTAGATCTAGGTTGGTTATATAAGCCCGCTCAGATTCATGGACTCTCAAAATTTCAAAAAGGAAAAGACTTTAAATGGACTGACACACGCCTGTAGAAGCCACATAGCCATAGCCCATAGCTGAGTAAAGCAAAGCTGACCTGCATAAGTGATAAGCTCAGATCCGTAATACTGTGTTTGGAAGAGTATATTAAACATATATTAATCGTTGAGTTACAAGTGTTTTGGTGTTGTGTAAATTGCTGTAATATTTAATATTACTGTTAGCATTGACTTTTAATTACCTTCTTATATCTTAATCTTGGTACTCTTAACCGTATGCTGATAAGTGAAATTGAGGTTCCAACTGAATATAACCTGAACAATCCAGAACAGCCTCGACCCAGCCAGAAGTCCTTGTCAGAACTGCCCAACACTAGCTATAAGAGTGTGACGAAATCAGTTGTGTCTTTTTACATCATTTTCGTTCTCTCCTGTATTATTAACATATTTCTTTATTTTCATCACTGATCGTCCTATTATTTGGCATATTTTTTTGCACCTACATTCTTGCCTAGTAACTCCCAGACTTGTTTAAGTTTCACCATTTGAATCGTAGTGTTACAAGGCTAATTAGACCGACTGGCAGATTATAATTTTATCGCCCAGTGTCGTGTAATGCAGACGGTCAAAGGAAATCATTGTTGATCGACGGAAAGAAAGTATGATTGTCTAAGAAATCCGTCTGGGAGATGTACGTAAACACAGGTGATATGAGGTAATACTTCCGCTGGACCATCTCTGTATCATTAATACAGATAACCTGTCTGGAGAGATTATATTGGGAAAGGTATTAGCCAGGAAATAAGTTCACCGATGTGTTTGTGAGTTTGTATAAGTGCAATCGGAAGTATTACTGACATATTTGAAAGAGGTCACGAGTTTAATTTCTAAAAAGTGATAATTTTAAAACGCGCGGGGAGAGGATTAGCTAAAACAATGGCCCACCCAGTTCCTATCTCACGATTGGTTTTATTTGAGAGCAGAAATTAAACAAATGGCTCTCATTGGCAAGTTTGTTGAAAACACCATATGAGATAGGAGTGGAAATGAGAGATATAATCTAACAAAGCCGGAGACACAAATCAGAATGCATCGCAACGTCAAGTAACAACTCCCAGTAGCCAGAGAGGAGGATCGGATAAAGAATTCCTAAATTAAAAGTGACAGATCGAAGTATTTGAGCGTCCTTATAACTTAAAAGAGAACCCGCAACTTTAAATACAAAGACTAGAAACTTAAGGAATCAGAAGCAAAAGTCATAAGAGGGATTCTGAAACTATCCAAGACCAAAGGTGCGAAGCAGCTAATCAAAGCTGCTGTGTCCATTCTACTGTGCCGGGAGATTGTGTTCCCAAACTATTTGAGGTAAGTTTTGAACATTTATTCTACAATGTGAATTTGACATGTCTGTACTTGCTAAGTGGTGATACAAAGCATAGGAGGCTGGCAACCTCAACATATGAAAATAGTATGTTCATAAGCCACTACAGCAAGCACTGGCGTTTGTTTTATGCCAATTCGCTCGGGAAAGCAAAATTAGAGGTAATCCCGGACTCCGAATGGAGCAATGAAGAGTGATGATTACATCACATGTGCATAAAGTGTATAGTATCATTTTGTGAGATATATGTACCTTGTTAATTTTAATTCAGGCACAAATCATTGCACTCGCGCTGTCCAATCACATATTTTCCGATTAAAATACCCAGAAGAATATTGGTGATTTCTAATCATCTTCCCTGAGTTACGCTGTGTATACTAAAAGAATCTAATTATTCAGAGAGGCTAACATTGGTGGGTGGACAGCGAAACAATGCGCCTGTTAATTTTCAGACCACAAATGTACTTCTTCTTTTCTTCTTCTTTGAACCTTAGCCGCCGATCGTCAATGCAGTCAGTGGCCGTCAAGCCTGGTGGCGTCTAGTAGGGCAACAACAAATTGATTCCACTTTGCTCGGTCGGTGGCAGTCTTTCGTACAGTGCCTCAACTCTGGTTTATTCTTTGCATTTCAGCCTCCACAGTCCTCCGCCAAGTTGTTTTTGGTGGGCCTCTCTTTCGTTTTCCTTCAGGGGTCTATAGCATAGCTGTTCTTGTGATGGCATCGGGGTCTCTTCTGAGGACATGGCCAAACCAGCTCCAGCGTCTGCCTGCTATGATGGTGTGCATGTCCTCTTGCTTGCTCCGAGTAAGCAGATCTTGGTGTGTGATGGTATTCGGCCTAAAGATTCTGAGAATTTTTCTTAGTACAAATGTACTTAGCGGAGGTATTTGTTCTTTTATGTTTCCTAAAGTTCGTGGTTCGAAACTACAATACGGTTCTTAGTACCAGACCAGTCTGAAGTAAGAATCTTCGCCACTATCTTGTGATTCAAGAAGCTGGGCTCGACGCTAACTACATACAGTGGAAATGTTTTGAAGACACCCACTTTGAAATTATGAGTGAAGTTCATCTAGACGCCTCTAGAGAAGATGCCTCATCACAAATGACCCAAGACAACCAACCATTGCAGTACTCAGCAAGTTAAGTTTTTTGTAACAGGCGAAAGCAACGGACAATAATCATCAGTCCCCAATTAAGTCTCAGTGAAGACAATTTTTAAAACCTCTAAAGTCACGATCATCCATATTTATTTAAATGTGTTAAAGACTAATTGATTTTTAAATTTGTTATATGTTATTTTACAAATTCATAGTTGATTCAGTTCTTATAGATAAGAGAGCGCATAATCTAAAATCGTTAGTACATTCATATAGAGCCATACAGCCAAAAATACTTATAACAGGAATTTCGCTGGATTAAACCTGCTGGGGGGCTCGAACAAGCCACACTATTGCTTAAAACTTCACAAAAGGTGCTGGATCAGATATAAGTTAACAGTGCTCTGCCCTATGCAGCATTGTTCTTGACTTCTGAATTATCTTCTGAATACTCCCTTGAAATAGAAGCATCATTATCCTTCTATGTACAACTCTTCTTCTTCTTCTTCTTCTTCTTCTTCTTCTTCTTCTTCTTCTTCTTCTTCTTCTTCTTCTTCTTCTTCTGCCACTGCCTCTTCGCTTCATTCGTTTCTTCGTTAAATTTAATATTTCGTTGATGTGATATCTTTATAGGGAAATAACATTTGGTTTAACTTAGGACCAATGGAAAGTAGTCAAGACAGAATTCAGAAAAAATTTTAAAATGATGTATGTAGTTTACATATGTATTTTATTGATTGTATGACGCACGTTTTTGAGTGGCATGATCACGGCCTCATGGACTTTGATCTATAGTGGCCCATCATCATCAGAAGATCGTCGTTGGTGCTAAGAAACAGAAACCATAATCTGTGAATAAGTTTCAGTTTTCTTATCTGACAGTCACAAAAAAGCTTCTGAGCTGAAACATAACAGACTGTAGTGTGGGTGATTAAAAGATCATCTTTGCACTTCGTCGGATAGTAGCATTGGACTACCTGTCCAGGGAAATAAAGATCTTGGAAATCAATATCTGATAAATGACGGGAAGTGAAAGGGCCTGAGCTAGATAAGTACCTTATCCGAGAGAGTCACAAAACAGACTGAAGCGAGGGTGATAAAGAGGAACACCTCTGCAGTCCACTGGATAGTAGCACTGGGCTACTTGCACAGGGAGTACTTATCTTGGAAATTAACACCTAATTAATGACGGGAAGTGCCTATAGTGGAAGGACCTGAACTAGATAAGTAATAGTCACCTCGAAGAAACAAGATCCAGAAGTCGCCAATGGCCAGAATGATGAACAAAGACATGAACACATAATTTTCCAACTTGTGATTTGTGTAAATACATATCTGCAATCTTTACCAACGTTCTATTTTAAATTAATAAATGTACATATATATTTTATAAATAGCAGTTGATTTGATGAAATTCCAGTTTTTATATATTTTTAAAAAATAAAGTTTTGCCTCGTTTTGGCGAGGCGCGTCCCGTTCAACCTAGTCGGTTATATTAGGGCGCATGTCCAAATATAAAAGACCCGTAGGTCTGGGGTAGTCTATGTTTATCTCAGTTTCTGTTGGAAAGTGTGTTACTGTGTGGAAATTAAGACAATTATTTAATATTTAAATTGGAAGGGATAATTAATGAGCTGCATCTCACACCCACTATAAATAGAGACACCCTTGGAGCACATGATAGGTCTAGCGAGAAGGTGACTTACTTCACAGCTCTTTTCTACAGCTACCATCTAGAACTGTGCAGTTAACTACCTGACTTTCTTGTGCCATTCCTTCTACCACTAGTTCACCAGTACACTTCTCTATTGCTAGGAATTATATCTGTTATTTTGTATCCAACATCCATCTCGAACCAAATGGTAATCATTGAGCTGATGGCACGTGACAGGAAGACTTGGCATACGTTTGTTTAAGCCTATGTCCTTGGGGAACCGAAGGATGATGATGAATCATTCACCTGAAACATTGCTCCAAAGAATAAGTAGCCTCAAAAAGTGAAATACTCTTATAGGCATGCTTGTACACAGCGCCAGATTATTCAGTAGGCCCATTAAGCACGGGCATTGGGCTCCAAGCTTACAGGGCCCCCCCCCCCCCCCTGGAAAATAGGAACGGAGAAACTCTTTTTTCGAGAAAATGTCCGGGCCCCTAAAATAAAAAAAAATTCAATGTATTAAATTTCTTTTTTTTCCGTTCTAAAATAAATAGTTAAAGTTCGGTAAATAATCATATAGTTTGTAACAAGCAATTGATTCAACAACAAAATGTTTTAGTGTATTTTAGTACTTTTTGTTGTTTCACACCTAGTACTATTCTCAACATTCAAGTTGGCAACACTGTCTCAAATATTAGTTATTGACGGTTTTGTTAAATCTCAAAGTTATCATTTGTGCAAATGTTTTTAATTTAATTTAATTTATTTATTATTTTTTAAAACAACGTGATCGATTAGAATTTACGATCTGCATTATTTAATTACAACAAATCCATATTTTTATTTTTAAAAACCCTCATAGGTCAAACATGACTCAGCAAAAACAAAATCATTTGCTTTACTGTGTGTGGAAGCGAAAATTCTACACCTAATACTTTTTGATAACATAATCAAAGATTTTGCGGTATCAAGAAAAATCAAGAAAACGGATATTCTAAATATTTCTCTGTGATTATCTGATGTTTGTGTGTGTCACGGCACAAATTTCAGATTGGCCACATTGAGTTTTTGGCAACCCTGAGATAACTTGTTTGTCCAGCTCAGGTGATCGGACAGGAAGCGAAAAACAAGTTTTGGCGCAAAGGGCAGTTCCCTCCTAGTCAGCGGCCGAGAGAGGTCGCATATATTTTCACTCGCCAGCATTCTTGTGGTGAATTGTATGCAATGTTTGGATTATTATAGTACTTGCCATATTTCATGCTGAGTGGATTATGTGGTTATAATTTAGATGTGGATAGGATCTAGTGGACATTTTCCATAGATAACAGAGTTGTAAAGTGTCTATGTGTTGAGAGTACCATTGGCACAGTGTTTCGCTATTGAGCGATAGTCAGCGATAATGTTCATTCGGTAGGGCATACTAGAATGTATTATGTTGATAGATTGAGCTGGTAGTGAGGCAAGTTACATTGATATTTTCGTATTGTAATTCATACGTTGTTCATGGCCATGTGAGGCCTTTATTTGTGTGTATACCATATTAAAGGGCAGTACCTATGAAAGGTGTTATCTTGCTGTGTCAGCCATTACATGTTGTGGTCGTACCTTTGGAAGGACGAGCCTTATTTATCATTAGTATTGGTGTTACCATAAATCCACAATAATAGTGGTCTTGACAACTGGGGAGCTCTGGTCCAGTCTTTAAAAGGCCATGGGGCCTAGATCTTCATGGGAAGACTAGAAGTTGGTATACACACTGAGCGTTAGAAGGCTATATTAGTATTCGGTGTACGCCTTCAGGTTTACAGCGCTAACGATAGCGAGTTATTTTGGTTTTCCAGGTCAAGGCAGTGTGTTTGTCGGTTAGTTATAGTGACCTGTTTACGGTCGAGTGACCTCGATAACGCTAGTGACCTAGTTTGGCAACAGTTGTATTTTCAAGTTCAGAGAGGATTGGACGGTGTGTTTGACATCGTGTTGCTAGAGTGGCAATTACTAGTAGAATTTGTGTCAAAGTGATAGAATTAAGTTGCAGCGTGCGTCTGGCTTGTCAGTTTGAGGTATTGCAAGGTAGGGTTGTGGCGTAGTGATGGTGATCCAGGTGGAGCAGCGGGGTTTGAGGTGTCGATACTATCGGGTATAGATTGTCCCAGGCGGCAAATGGGTGCCAGATGGGAGATAGATTGGTCAAGTTTGGTATAGGGTGGAAGAAAGTTGTTGGTAGGATTTGGTAGATGGTAAGGAGATCAATAGGGGTAGAGGTATCTAATGATATGTGGTACTCCTGTTGGTTGGACATCTTGTTTGTCGTGACCTTACTGCACTGAGGTGCCTGTCCAGTGGGCGCTTACCAACGCCTCTGACGTGACCTGACTTCACTGATGTGCCCGTCCAGTGGGTGAATAGCAACGCCTCTGACGTGACCGTACTGTACTGATGTGCCCGGCCAGTGGGTGAATATCTAAGCCTCTGTCGTGACCTTGGAATTTATGTTGCTGTAGACTGTTGCTTTTCTCAAGAGTAGAACTGTGAAGTGAACTTTGTGTGGACACTTGCAGATCATAGTGCCAAAGAACAGATTTGTGTTTGCTGGCATACAGACTTGCGAAGAAGTCTGGTTTTCGGAACAGTATTCTGGATATTCAGTCGGGATATTCGGGATATCACAGTGGAGAACATTTTCTGGAACTTTATGACAAGTGTGGTGATCCGTTTGTTCTGTTTTTATCTTTCATTATCGGTGCTGAGGAGCTTCTTGGTCAAACATCGCTGGAGCGTCAGTTAAGTTTTTTGTTTGTAAATCTTTGTACATTTGTTATTTTTAAGTTTTTTTGTTTTTCCTTTAAATTCTGTTATTTTCATTTAAATATTTTCTTTTCTGTCTATTCACCTGATACTACTTATCGTTCAGTCGGGGTCTCTAGTAGTGGGACAGTTGTGTCGGGGTCCTGTTAGGGGAGCAACAAGCTTTGTTCTGGTCTACGTCTGTTTCTTGAGGTCTGTTTATTGGTTTGTTGTTGTTTTCTTTCCTTTTGTTTTGTTCTGTTTTCCTCGCTTTCTTTATAGAAACTTAGTCTGCATTTTTATAGGGTGGTAGTTAATTAGGTGGGATCTGTCACTATAAGTTCCTATTTCTTGGGGGTAGTTACATTATATAGTTTCGATATGTTATAGTGCTAGTATTGCTTATATGGTATTTATTTTGCTTCTGATGAGTTGGTGGTGAAGGAGATAGCTCTCAGTACGTCATTGTTAAGTGTAATTGTCGTTTAGTCTACGGTGTTTAATATTATATTCGTGTGTTTAAGGGTGGACGGGTGGCGAGTTTAATTCATTCTGTTCCTACTTGTGGGAAAAGATTGAATTAGACTGACTTCTTTCTAGGGGGTGGCTGTGTATGTTTAGTGGGTGAAGTAAGGCAGACGGTTTTCCTGCGACTGCCATACTTAACATTCCAAGCCCTGTTAGTGTTAGGTGTAGTTTGTATTTACATTGTCTTGCACATTCAGTAATTCTTTTGTTGTTAAGTGGTGTGTTCTCTCGTTCCAACTTGCTATCTTGTAAATACGTTTACAGGTATCCCTTGTTTTTGTTCGTGTGCAGTCACTCATTGTATATACTAATCTACCTCTGCTCAACTTTGTCTATCATCTTATTCCTCGTGACTGGGATTTTTTTCTTACTGTTTGGTGTGTGTCTTCTCATCTGTGTAGTGCTCATTTTGCCAATGTAAACATTTATGTAAGATAGAGTATTAAGAATTGACAGATTGTCAGAGTACAGCACCAGTGTGGGTGCCAGTAACAGATTACAGAGTAAAAAGCTGATTTATTGTCAATGTGGTACAGGAGTGTCATAGCACCAAGAAGTTTCATCAGCTGATGCTATACAACTGTCGACTATTGTAAGGGTTCTTTTAGTGTATCACAGAGACTAAGTGGTCGGAAGGACCAAATCTACAGAGTAAGGAGACATTAGCCAAGTGGCACAGTAACAGTATGTTTATACATTGAGAGGTGAAGTGGATGATATTTATACATTAAGAGGTGGAAGAGAACATATGTACAGGCATATATTGGTTTTGTGAGAAGCGATATTACTATGTTTATGTTGTTACTGCACACTTGGTAAGCAGAGAGGTATCTGTTGCTATAAGTGAAGTGTTTACAGTACAGACGATTGAGTGGTTGCATAGTAAGAATCTATAGCAACAAATAATAGTGAGTATTCTGAGTGTACATCATGGACCTAGAGGGTTGCATTCGGATGGGCAATGAATGTGGTACACACAGAAAGAACTGATGAATTTTGCCAAGGCAGAATACCACTCAGCAGAGAATAAAAAAGCTTTGGAAAAGAAAAAAAAGAGAAGGAAGAGAAGGAAAAGATTGAGAAACAGAATGCCTTAAGAGATGCTCGAGCTGAAGAGCTAGAGCTCAAAGGAAGAGAATTCGAGTTACAAGAAAAGAAGATGGAGCGTGAGTTACAAGAAAAGAAGATAAAAGAAGACAGAGAGTTAGAATTAGAGGAGAGAATGAAAATAGCTCTGGAAGAGAAGAATAGTGATAAAGAAATACAACTGAAGAGATTAGAAGTGAGTGCGAATGGTCAGAACTCGACTCCTGGGGGGTCTCATCGTCCCTTTAGGCTGCGTCTGGCGAATTTTAATGATAAAATGGACAGTTTAGATTTTTTTCCTAGAGAGATTCGAGGCCGGATGCGTGGCCTGGAAGGCCGACAGAGATCAGTGGCCATCTCTGTTATCTACGTTGCTAGTGGGGCCTGCGATGAAGACTTTTTAATAGCCTCCCGCTAGAAGAAAGGGCCGATTACGACTAAGTAAAGGAAAGATTGCTCCGGACGTTCCGTCTGACTGCTGACGGGTATCGGACGAGTTTTAGAATCGCGATGCCAGGTGCAGACCAGGACTTCGAGGACTTTATCTCAAAGATAAAGCTTCTACTCAATAAGTGGATTGAGTTGGAGGGAATAACTAAGGATTTTGATGGCCTGGTTGACCTGATGCTACGGGACAAAGTGTTGTCCTCATGTTCCACTGAGTTGGTACCGTTTTTTCAGGAACGTCAACCGTAGGACATTGAGTCCATGTCGCAGCTGGGGCAACATTATGTCCTAGCCCATTCGGGTAAACCCATCCAGAAGTCGGGTATGTCAGACGCCTTAGTCGCAGGCGTCAGCAAAGTTCAGCGCCAACCATGGCGAAATCAGTCAGGCGGTGCAGACAGGTGCCAAGAGCAGAAGCACGAGGGTTCCTCTAGGCCCTATCAGCCAAGAGGAGGAAATTATGGGAATTTCCGTTCCCATCGGAATGGCTGCTCGAACTGGCAGAACCGACAACTAATAAGTAATAGCGACGGAGGAGAGCGCCAAACGCGAAAGCAAGTAAACTTCGAGCAGTCGCGGGACGAAGATCGGTTTTGGTACAAACAAAACATCACAAGCAGAGGAGTGGTTCCTCGGAGAGTCGATCTTCCGACTCCGATGCGCGGTCTTCGTCATCGAAAAGCTCCAGCAGGAGTACACGCGATGAGACGAAAAAGGAGCGCCTGTGTTCCAATTGCGGTGGCAATAACCATTACGCTGACAGGTGTCCGACCCCGATTGAACACGGGATTTCCGCGGTTGTGTTGGATACAGTCAATAGCGAGGACTGTGCGGGGTGTCGCCCTCTGTTTCATGCGAACGAGACGTTAGTGCTACACTGCGGGCATGCAGTACCATGTCTGTCGGCAGTCCATGAGACTGGCAAGTTGGCTGTCCACAAAGGCAAGGTAGAGAATAGACCAGTTCGGGTGTTGAGGTACACTGGATGTACAACTGTCGGGGTGCGTCGGTCGTGTATCGACGAATCCTGCCTCACAGGCAAAACTGTAAAATGCACCACGTTTAGGAAGTGCCAAGTGACATGAATGGGAGTAGTAGATGCATATACGAGTGCCCGATAGCTGGGGATCGCACAGTTTGGGTCCGCAATGTACCCCAGAGTGCTAGTTGGCGCACACTCAGACGAGTGTTTAATGAAGTCGCGCCAGTGAAGTTCGTTGAGGTATTGTCATTGCGGGACAATACCAAAGTTGCACGTGGGACTTTCGCGAATAGGTGGGGTGCGCGTGATGCAGTCAAGTGGAAGCACATGTCGTTGCTTCATAACCACCTGCTGATAGTCCAGCAATAAGCTAGGGATAGGTATTGGTTTCGCGTGCTATTAGCGTCTTTCAGTTAAGCGAACTGAACAGTGGAGTCTGACCCACGCAACCAGTACTAGTCTGAGAAATATAAGTTGTTCTGTACAACTTGATATTGTATTGAGGAGTCCGATGGGTCTTATTTACATGTGTAAGTGGATAGCAATGAATTGCAACCACTGTAGAGATGGTTTATAAACTTTAAAGCATCATATTGATGATATACTATGTCATGCTTTGTAATGTATATATGATGAGGCCATAAAGGCAATGTGCTATAGAGTTGTATTGAAGGTAAATGTAAACCATGTTACAAATGATTGTCTATGCTATGAGATTATTTACTGTTGTGAATGGCTAGTTAAGAATAACTGTGAAATGTAATATATATTGTGTTTTGATAGACCAGGTGTGGACGGTCGTTGGTATTTTTCACGACTACCAGAACCTGGGATAGCTTACTTTTTACTTATGTCGTGTGTTGTGGTAGCTTGATAAATGCTGTATTGACTCTGGGCATGTTAGAACGGTGGCTTCCTCTCGGTTCAGACGAGGAGACGCTGTGATGGCATTGGTTCGTCCCAACTCCGAACGGGGTCGGACGAAGCTCCTCCAGTGGAAGAAAACTACGTTTTTTAAGGGGGAAGGGGGGGGGAGGTGGATGTCACGGCACAAATTTCAGATTGGCCACATTGAGTTTTTGGCAACCCTGAGATAACTTGTTTATCCAGATCAGGTGATCGGACAGGAAGCGAAAAACAAGTTTTGGCGCAAAGGGCAGTTCCCTCCTAGTCAGCGGCCGAGAGAGGTCGCAGATATTTTCACTCGCCAGTATTCTTGTGGTGAATTGTATGCCATGTTTGGATTATTATAGTACTTGCCATATTTCATGCTGAGTGGATTACGTGTTATAATTCTAGATGTGGATAGGATCTAGTGGACATTTTCCATAGATAGCAGAGTTGTAAAGTGTCTATGTATTGAGAGTACCATTGGCACAGTGTTTCGCTAGTGAGTGATAGTCAGCGATAATGTTCATTCGGTAGGGCATACTAGAATATATTATGTTGATAGATTGAACTGGTATGAGGCAAGTTACATTGGTATTTTCGTATTGTAATTCATACGTTGTTCATGGCCATGTGAGGCCTTTATTTGTGTGTATACCATATTAAAGGGCAGTACCTGTGAAAGGTGTTATCTTGCTGTGTCAGCCATTACATGTTGTGGTCGTACCTTTGGAAGGACGAGTCTTATTTATCATTAGTATTGGTGTTACTATAAATCCACAATATTAGTGGTCTTGACAGTCTGGATTAATTAATTGTTTCTCTTTTACATATTACTATATATTAATAAAAACAGTTATGTGAAATCCATTCATTTTTGTTCAAGTTTTACTTTTAGAAGATTGAAGAGGGGCCCCAAAATATCTTAATAGCTTGGGGCCTCCGGAGTTTTTAATCCGGCCCTGCTTGTGCAGAGTTGACTATGTCTCCGTAGAAATATAACAAAAAAAGTAGTTCTATAGTAGATACTGCCGTAGTGAAGTGAAGTGTTAGAGACTAGGTTCAACATTGAGAGATGGGGTTATCAGTTCCCTTCATCGCTGCCCTTTTCTTTCCTAACTCAAGAGCAGAGTCAGGTACCCATTTACAGCTGGGTAGAGTGGAGCAGAGACGCCACCATGTTTCGAACTCGGCACCTTTGCCGCGAGAGGCCAGCGCGCTAATCACTCTGCCAATCGGACACTCCGTAGATATATATTTACTGTAAAGTGCGAGGTCATGCTGACTAAAAAGTTTCTTCAGGTCACTGTTTTTAAAAATAATTTAAATAAGTTCCAATTGAACAAAAGTGATGGGTTTTAATTGGATCAGCTCCAGATAGATCAGCCAATTAATGTATTTCCTCACTGTATTTTCATGACATCAACTAATCGTACGTTTAATTGATATTTATCTGTTAGCGTAGAAATCGTGACAAAATATCTGCCTTTTTCAGTGTTTCTAACGGTTTTGTTGCTAACGTGATGAAAAAAAAAAAATTGCCTTTTGATTAATACCAGATGTTGAATGAACACTTGCGCATGTTCAGCGAGCTTCTTTATTGACCTCATCCGTCTTTATCAATTTTACAGGTTGATTGAAAAGACAATTTTTGTTTTTTAAATGCTTGTATCCTCATCAGTATCTTCTGGATATACATGCAACGAATGTGAAAACAATGAGCAATTGTTGTCATTTGACTTATGTGTTTTTTTCCCCGGGAAACAAAATAATAATAATAAAATAAAGCCTCAAATGGCCAATACTTGGACGTTACACCCAGGGCCGGAGTAAGAACTCCGATGGCCCTAGGCTATTATGATATTTTGGGGCCCCTCTCCAATCTTTTAAAAGGTAAAACTAGAAAAAAAAACTATTATATTTCAGAAAAATGTTTTTATTAATATATAAAAATATGAAAAAAAAAAAAAAAAAAAAAAACAATTCATAAATCCATACAATCATCAAATAATCATAGAAAAATATTTAGAATAACTGTTTTCTTGATTTTTTTTTAAATTGCAGAATCTTTGATTATGTTATCAAAATCGATACGCCGAAGCATGTTCGCTTCCACACAAAATAAAGTAAGCGAATTTAATTTTTCCTGTTTGACCTATGAGGGTTTTAAAAAATGAAAACAAAACATGCAATTGTTGTAATTAAAGGATGCAAATTTAAAATTCTAATCAATCACGTTGTTCCAAAAAAAAAAATATTTGCACAAATACACACGTTGGGATTACCAGAACCGTCAACAACTAATTTTGGGACAGTGTTGCCAACATGAACTTTACTACATGTGTAAAAAAAAAAAATTACTAACACGAAACAATTTTTTTTTGTGTGTGGAAACAATTGCTTTAAAAAAAAACGATTTGATTATTACCGAACTTTAACTATTTATTTTAGAACGGAAAAAAAATTTAAGCGCATTGAATTTAAAAAAAAGTAAATAGTGGCCCGGACATTTTCTCCAAAAAATATTTCTCCGTTGCTTTTTTCGAGGCGGCCCCTGTAAGCCAGGGGTCCAAGGCCCGTGCCTAGTGAGCCGAATGAATAATCCGGCGATGGTTACAGCAGACATAAAAAAAAGTGCTGCTCTCTATGAAGTCAAGCCATTAACAAGCCGGATCTCACTCCGAGGTGTAATGTTGATGTGACTTACCATTTCATGTAATAAAATGACATTTAATTCTCTTTATCTTGATGTTTGTTTCAAACTGGTAACTGGGTTGTGACAATAATATCAATGATTTTGTTGAGCGCTAAGATATAAACCTGGCAGACTTTAAGTCTGTTGATCGGGGTATTCTGAATGTCTGATAACAAGGCAGCTATTATTCTTGCAATGGTGTATTGAGCAGTCTGATTTTTTAATCCAGTGAAATTTTACCTGGGTATGTCGAATTTGCAAAAATGCCTTGTTTTGGCGAAGAGCGCCCTTTCATCATATACAGAGGGTCCGTTGATTATATTAGGACGCATGTCTGTCACTGGTTGCCTCGCCTTTGCTCTGTAGTAATGGTCCAGCAATGGCCAAAACCTAGAATATCTAATGTAGGTCTTCAAAGGTATCTACCTTCGCACAAGATTACTCTTGGCAGAGATGCAAATAGAAGGAGTTTCTAACTTGAAGGAGTTTCACAAGATATTCAGAAATCAAGAACAATGCTGAATGGGTCGTAGCACAGTTAACTTATTATCTGCCCGATAACTTTTGTGAAGAGATATATTGTATAATTTAGCTCGTTCAAGCCCCCAGCTGATTTAATTCTGTGAAATCTTAATTTATGTATTGATTTGAATGAAATTTCTGTCACTTTTAGCTGAGTGGTCTGCCCTGTCTTGTTCTCTATTTTTGTCTACGCCTACTTTTCTGTCTTATAGCCCATAATAGCACAATTTCTGGCATTGGTTATGTCAATATTACGCTGGCCCGGCTAAATTCCACTCCTTTACATGTGGACATCGGCATCTAGTTAAAGTCCTTTTATTCTGCCTTTCTTGTAAATGACGGCTAACTTCCCAAATTCTTTGATTTACAGATAACTCGTGGACCCGGGGAAATAACTCTAACTTTCCATCCTTCCGCCTTCGTCTAGAATCTCGAACTCAGGTCGCTCGTAAGACTCATTAGTGTTGCTTCAGATTACGTATTTTTCCTCTATCTTAAGTCGCCAGGGAAACATGTCCCTAGACCCTTATGTCTTGTTACTTTAGATCTCTGCACGTGCAAAAGCCACCTGCAGACTTAATCTTGCTATTTAAGCGAGGTGTCTCTATCACTCAGTTCCTTTGTCTCAAGTAAATTCTGCCACTGGACAAAGTGATATTCTGCACCAGAGCTAATAGCAGTTGTAGTGCAGGAATTATTCTTAACTCGGTAAGCACATATTTTCTTATTTAATACAGTGGGGTGTTAGCTTAATCTAATAGAATAAAGATCCCGTGTTACTTTAATTCATCTTAAATATATATACATTCTTTTTCTTTAAGGTAAACTTTTTTCCTGACCGGGAAGCTCTGAATTTTATTATTTGAGCCACGATCCATAATCACAAAGTGTTAGCTATGAGTGGGGTTCTTTTCTTAAGACAGAAAGTGGGAGCCGGTTATAATATTATTATCTAATTTTCCGCTCGGTTGTGTGTATAATATTACTGTAAAGAGTTTTAGCTAGTTGATATATATTGAGTGTAAGCCCAACGCTAAATGTTTGGTAACTCATTCAGTGTTAACCCTACTTGGATGATTATTACTCGGGCCACATACAATTGTCATGGAGTGTGGGGATACCTAACATTGGTTTCGCTTTACCATAGTGCGTGGGACTATGTAGGAGTGTGTGTGTGAACATATTTTTAGCCTCAAATTGTCTTACGACGCGGCGCGCAAGGAACGCGTGGTTTGTAAACAGTAATGGAGGGCGGGGCTTGCCTGGGTGGTGATCCCTAAGCATAGCAGAGAGCAAAGCGGGTGAGAAAGGGTTTTCTTTTGATTTTGCAAGGAAAGAGAGGGCGAGTGGAGGTTTGTTTATATTTTGCATGGATAAGAGAATGGCAAAGGAAGAGTCTGCTACGGGTAGTAATGAGATGTTGATTGCTTCTATATTTTCAGAGCCTTGGTCACAACGTTTGTTCTGTGCTTCCTGATTTGATTGCTGCCTTCAGTTGGATTACAATTTCCACATAATAAATATTACACGGCAATCTACGTCACACTGCCAGTTTCGGATTTGATTGCTGCTTTCAGTTGGATTACAACTTACACATAATAAATATTACACGGCAATCTACGTCACACTGCCAGTTCCTGATTTGATTGCTGCTTTCAGTTGGATTACAACTCCCACATAATAAATATTACACGGCAGTCTACGTCATACTGCCAGTTTTCAGCATATACGGCTGCGTCGTGGATAACGTAAACACAGCGTATTGTTCGAAATTACCTGTCATTCCAGTACATACGGAATGCCTCCTTTGCCATCCAGTCATTTCGGCACTATCGTCAAACCCATTTACGTCCTGTTAACTCGGAGTATACTGACGTAACGCCAGAGAGGATTCACCTATTGCTAGTATTCGTCACTTGTCTGAGAGATCAAGTCTTCACTATCCAGCTTAAGAGGCGCACCTGCGGGTCCCTCCTGGATATTCGTTTGCATTACGCAGCTGTTACAGAGATAGCTTATCTCCATAGCCTTTGAATATCACATTAGGTGGAACAGTGTAGTGTTTTTCCTAGCTGAGGAAGTAAATTACCTACCAGAATTATTTACAATACAGGAGTGGCCGTTTCCTCGCGAAACTGGGGGCCTAACCCATTTTTTAGATTATCTTGGTAGTGAGAAAGTGTACGGTATTGGTGGTTTGGATTGAGAAGTTTTTCCTGAGAGATTGAGTGAAGTATTTTTCTGTAATTGTGACATTTACTCACTAGCCCATCAGAGCTAGTGGTTATTATTTTATGTTGGTATTGTGGTTTCTTTAATAAATATATTTATATGTTCTAAGCGGTCAGAGTTCATTCTATTCTAACTGTCACTTGATTTTTGCTGTTGTAGTCCTTACTGTAAAAGATCTTCTATTTTGCATGAGAGGACGGAGAAGGGTATGACATTAAAACATAGTCTCGAGTATGACTGGAAAGTAGACCTTAGATATTTGATTATATCTCTCATCTCTCCAGAAGTCATATCTCTCTCTCTCCATATTTTCACGAGTGACTCAAATTTTTTCTACTTTCACATTAATAATTCATATTCGTCTAAACTCAGACATCCTCTATTTCCATACTTGCGACAATTTAGTAGCTCTGTTTTAAGTGTATTTAAGATGACTGAGGCATAGGGGTGCAGTAAACTGAAAAGGATTAAATCAACTACAAATTTGTATATATGCAAATAACAAATTTAATAATGAATTATATTTAACAGTGTAAAATGAATAATTCTTTTTAAAAAAGGTAATCATCACAGGGTGATGTTATGGATATTGAGGGAATTGTCTGAAAGTTCACTTGGCAGCTTTTAAGTTTGTACTTAGCTGCCAGTAAGTTTTGTTGGTTTCTGCTCCAGCCGATGTTTGGTTCTTTGCAGGTTATGGACTGGTTCACTCTAGTCACTGGTCAAGACTGGAGGTTATGACACGTTCCAACAAATATCAGGGAGTAATCACGAAGCTGGTCCAGCGTTTTCAAGACCCGTCTAGCGTTGACAGCAGACCACTTATACCACACACTTTGTTCCAGCAATAGCACCCTCAACTGGTGTCGTGAAATATTCTAATCCACATATATAAATTAAAACGTAAATATAAAGCCTAACAAATAAACTTCAATAACAGGAAAGAGAAAAGGTAAAAGAGAACAGTGCTGTCACAATGGCGTACAAAAATCCCCCTTTTTCTGCTTCGTCTGCAAATCGTAACGTTTTCACGTTGATAGTAAAAGCCTACTGCATCACTACACGCGTTTCAAAAAATAAAACGTGTACTGCATTTCTTAGAAAAACCTTGAGATAGGCGCTGAGTGATGACCTAGATTTAATATTTCATTCATTCCATTTTATACACGGCGTAACTAAAAGACAGATGAAAGTAGGATAGAGAGAGAGAGGGACGACTGAAGGCAGGAAGCATGCAACACTAACACGCGTTTCGCGATCAAAAGTGAACGCAAAACTCATGCGTAAGGCATGAAGCACTAACTTTTTTTCAAATAGTCAGTGATAAAAAACACTACTACTACAAGAATCAGGTTTAAAAACATGAAAAATGCTTATTAGGAAATATGAAATTCTACTGATTTACATCTAAGCTCCTGACTTTAGTATGACATAACAGTGGAAAAGGCAGGACAGGTGGCGGTTCTAAACAACGAAAAGGAATAAAGAACAAATATACGACTATCTTTGGAAAACACATATTTTGAACGCCGCCATGTAGCTCACTTTAACTTATATATTATTGTACGGCCGGACTTGCTAACCAAGAATATGTTATGTGTTACGCCTTTAGTCTGGTAATAAAATAGTTATGGCCAAAATACAATAGTGGGGGTGCCTGACAGCATGGAATCATTTCTGCTCATAAAATTTTTTTATAACGTGTTTGAAAAATATTACGTTACGGAAATAGCCTACCATGTTAACTCCTATTTGATTGGCGGGAATGAGATGTAAGACTAAACACGATTAGTTGGACTGCAAATACTAGTTTAGTTGTTAGGGGAAACGTGAGAAGGGTAATATTTTTAAAAAAGTAGGTAAACATGGCATGATTGGTTAGAGCTGCCAATATACTCAATTCAGGGCGTCTGTTCCGGGCCACATCTTGTAATAAACCTACTAAGAAACAGTGCGTTGAGCACCAGTGCATATTTTTTCTAAATAAAAGCCTGGGACAGAGGCAGATCGGAAGTTGTGCCTATTCATTGCCAGTCAACGAAACTGTTTATTTTTCCATGAATTGTGGTAAGCTTGAAATATTTGATATCTTTTAATGAAAATTGAATGTAAAATGATAATTTATGTCTGTATATATGTGTGGTTCAGTAGAGAACATGAGGTAAAACCTCTATAGTGCTCCAGCCTGAACAGAAGGTGTCGGAGGAAAGTAAAACTACATGGAATTGCCAAGCAGTACACTGACACCTATATTATTGACTAGAAAGAAATAATGCTGGAATTGCAGAGGCGTAGTAATCATTAGGGAGGAATATACTGGTGTAAATTATTTCAGATGAAGCTGACAGTTGGCCTACCGCTCTGAACTCAGTGTTTGTTATGTATTGTGCTCAGTGTAGAAATAGAGTATAAATTAGTTCTGAAGTAGGAGGTACAACCTTCTTGTTTCAGGGACTGTGGTCCTAAAGTTATTGAGCAGCACCTGGTCAGAGCTTTGCTGAATCCAGAGAGGACAGCATACTCCTTGGTCCATATAGCAAACAGTAAGGTGTCTCCAGAACACAGGGGAGCAATCGAGCAGAGGAGTCTTTTCCTGCGCCATCACGAAAGATAAGCCTATGTTGCCAGCGGAGCTCAACATTATGTACCCCCATCTTAAACTGACATTGTATAAAATTAAGAGGGGAAATTAATTGTTTTAATGAACGGAACTGAGAACATCTCCAATACTAGTTCCAACAGAAACAAACACTTGAAGTCATGATGACACATAACAACATAGCTTGAAAAAACAAAACCAGTATTACCTCATATTACTACTACACAACTGACAGACATAGGATAATATTAATAAAATATGTCACTACAAGATTCATATTGATAAATTCTGTACATATAACTTGTAATTAAAATTGATTGTGATTCCTGGTTCACTTTGTATTTGAATCAGGGCACATATATATTAGTGACAGTACTTAATACATATTTATATTTGAAAATTTACCAGTGCCTCATTTAAGAATAGTCTTATAGAGTGTTAAATGTGTGTGAGTGTCACAGTGTTGTCACGTGTGGTGGAATAAATTAAATTGTTTATCTGTCTGTTGTTGTTGTGACTTACACTTCATCATATACATACCCTAGACATTCAACGTAGTCATCACAATATTCCAGAATAATTCTGACTGAGGTATAAATATGTGGTAGCAAGTAAGGTCATCTGTAATACACTACCCTTATTAGATACAGATACCTTCACAGCTGATCTCAGTCAGTACACTAAGTCCCCTATAAATATTTATAACATCCCACATTACCACATATATTGGGGTCCGGTCCGGGATATTGAACTTTCTCCTGTTATATATATTGGGAATTATAAGAAGTAAAAGGTATCCTTGGGTGGAAATAAATAAGGTTGAGCTCTCAGTGCCTGTGGTGTCATTAAATAAATAATTATAGATTATATTGTTTAGCTAGATATTATTTACATTTACCTGTTAGAAAATGGCGGACCTGGCCAAATTTCGATCTGCTGCTGTACAGACTGCAAAAGAGTTAGGAATGGACGGGCAAGTTATGATTGCTTATGTCACTGCTGAATGTGACAAATATATTGAACGGGAAGAAAGAAGATTAGAAAAAGAGGCCGAAAGAAAATTAGAATCTGAAAGGTTGGCCGAAGAAAGAAGGTTAAAGGCTGAGGCTGAGACTGAGACTAAGAGGTTGCAGATTGAGGCTGAGGCTGAGACTAAGAGGTTGCAGGCTGAGGCTGAGACTAAGAGGTTGCAGATTGAGGCTGAGACTAAGAAATTAGAGGCAGAAGAAAGGAGACTGGCTGCAGAAAGGGAAGACAAGCGATTAGCTGCAGAAAGGGAAGCAGAGGAAAGAAGATTAGCTGCAGAAAGGGAAGACAAAAGATTAGCTGCAGAAAGGGAAGCAGAAGATAAGAGATTACAAAGGGAACATGAGTTACGACTAAGGGAGTTTGAGTTTCAAGGCCATGCTCCTGAGAATGGTGCCAGTCCCTTTACCTCCGATGCTACTGCTAGTCAGGGAGCCTCAACCTCAGCTATGAATTTTCATTTAGATCATTTTGTTGAGAAAGACGATGATATTGAGAGCTTTTTAAATAGATACGAACTATTAGCTACCACGTATGGGTTAGAGAGAGAAAGGTGGAGCTTAAAGTTATCTCAAGGACTTCGTGGGGCAGCTTATGAAGTTTTTGCCAAAATGAGCAGAAGTGATCAAGAAAATTATGACATGCTAAAGCAGGCTCTGTTGTTAAGATATGAAAAGAACGCAGAGTTTTATAGGAAAAAATTTAGGAACGCTAAACTACTGTCAGGTGAAACCTATCACCAGTTCTCTGCACGGTTAGAGACATACTTGGAGAAATGGACTTCTCTGGGGAAAACCCAAGATCTTAAGGAAATGGTCCTTATAGAACAATTAAGAGAGTCCATGGCTCCAGACCTGAGAAAGTTTCTCATGGAACAAGGTGCAGAGAGGCTGGGTGAGTTGCTAAATGTTGCTGAAAGGTATCAAGCGGCTCAGGCAGAGGTAACAGGTAATAAAAAGAAACAGTTGGAAAATTTTAGGGCACCACAGAACTTTAATAAATTTGATCCTAGAGATCAAAACAAAGGTAAGCACCAATTTGATAGGCCACGGTATGACAATAAAAACAAAACCCCACAATTCGATGAAAGGAAATATGATGAAAGAAAATCTTTCAACCGAGGGAAAAGGTGGTGTAAAAATTGTAAGATGAACAATCATGACACTGACCGTTGCAGAAGGAACCCTATTGTAATGGCCACCCTTCAGGTCAGGTCGACCTCAAGACAGGAGGAGGATATTATGTTGGATACCACTCCAGAAGAGATGAGGAAGGCACAGGCTGGGGATAAGACCCTCAAGCCTTGTTTCAGGAAATTGTCAACTTGTCATACAACTCCAGGCAAGGGAGATTTTTACATGAAAAACAAGTTGATGTATAGGAAGACTGGAGCTAGATCCAAAGGTCAGGGACAGCTGGTACTTCCTAAAAGATATAGGGCAGAATTAATAAGGAGCCTACATGTGAAACCAGATGGGGACCATGAAAAAATAGGTACCATCATCCAAAAGTTGGCTCACAATTATTATTGGCCCAAGGCAAGGTGGGACATTGAGAATTTTGTAGAAAGGTGTAGCATAGCACATGAGGGAACACCCACAAGTGGGAACATTGATCAGGACCTGGACACGCCATGGGGCAACCGTAGGCCTGACAATAGAAGGAAAAATAAATTTGATAAAGTGGACCAAATGGAATGGGAAGCCCTTTTTCACGGACAAGCTTCACTTAACTGTTTTACAATGGCCACTATGCGGAGAGTGCAAAAAGATGTCTTACCCCAGGATAAGCCGAAAATCCCTCAATCGGACTTAAACTGGAGGAAGAAGATGTAGAGAGGAAATCTCTCATCAAGAATTTTAAGTGGGGAGAAAGCCCCAAGAGAAAAATTGGTAGCGGTCGTTTTGTGACTGATAATTCTGGGAAGAAAAATCATCACTATAGCGCTTCCAGTGGAAGAGACCATACCGGTGCATGGACAAATAGGTCCACACAATTAAAGGTCCATATGTAGCGCTGTTAAGAACGTGGACTGATGAAAAGGCAGAGGAAAATATTACATCCTCATACCAATATGTGAATGAGCTGACCACTCGTTTAAAAACTGGCTGGAAACTTGCCAATGAAAATTTGAGACAAGCCAGGAAGAAACATGCTGCCTATTATAACAGGAAAGCTAAAAACAGAGATTTGGCTGTGGGAGAGAAGGTACTGCTTCTTCTACCCGGTAGTCAGAATAAACGTAAAGGTAATCGCCAAGACTGCAACAATCATCGAGGCATCTCTCTTTTATCAATCGCTGGGAAGATATTCGCCAGAATCCTTTTGAATCGCCTTACGGCTCATCTTGACAAAGGTCTTTTACCTGAAAGTCAGTGTGGATTCCGGAAAGAACGTGGAACCACAGATGTGGTGTTCGCTGCAAGACAGCTACAAGAAAAATGCCAAGAACAGCACTGTGACCTGTACACAGCTTTCATCGACTTGACAAAGGCGTTCGACACGGTCAGTAGAGAGGGTCTATGGAAGATCATGGCAAAATACGGCTGCCCAAAGAAATTTATCACAATAGTGCAGCAACTGCATGATGGAATGCAGGCTAGAGTTCAGGAAAACGGTGAGCTATCAGAGCCTTTCCCCGTCTCAAATGGAGTTAAACAAGGGTGCGTACTTGCACCGACTCTGTTCAGTATCATGTTTTCTGCTATGCTGACTGATGCTTTTAGAGACGGGGACACAGGAATCGACATTAGTTATCGTATTGATGGAAAATTGTTTAACCTTAGGAGGCTTCAAGCAAAAACCAAGGTCAAATCACACACCATCAGAGATCTTCTGTTTGCTGATGATTGTGCCCTCAATTCCTTCTCAGAGGCTGATCTGCAGCATAGTGTGGATAGATTCTCCGAAGCCTGCGCCAACTTTGGGCTTACCATCAACACGAAGAAAACAGAAATCATGTACCAACCAGCTCCTGGCACAGTTTATACTGAGCCAGTCATCAAGGTTAATGGTGAGAAACTGAATGTTGTGAACAGATTCACATACCTTGGTAGCACACTATCCCAGAACATTGTCATTGATGATGAGGTGAACACCAGGATCTCCAAAGCCAGCAGCACATTGGCAGACTATACACCAACGTTTGGCATCGAAGTGGCATTAGTCTACAGACAAAGCTGAAGGTATACAGAGCTGCGGTGCTTCCAGTGCTGCTATATGCATGTGAAACATGGACTGTATACAGGCGCCACGTAAAGAAGCTAAACCACTTCCATACAGTCTGTCTCAGGAAGGTAATGAACATCAAATGGCAAGACAAGATCCCGGATACCGCCGTTCTTGACAGAGCTAGTATCCCTAGTATTGATACTATTCTGATGCAGTCACAAATTCGCTGGGCAGGTCATGTAGTCCGCATGCCAGACCATCGACTGCCAAAGATACTCTTTTATGGTGAGATGCAGAAGGGTAAACGCTCCCATGGTGGCCAAAAGAAGCGCTTCAAAGACACGTTAAAGACGTCATTGAAAACCTTTGACATAAACCCAGACACATGGGAAGCTGCTGCGCAAGACCGAACTGCTTGGCGCACATCTCTTCGTAAAGGTGCAGCAGCATGCGAATCATCCAGAAGAGCAGCAGCAGAACAGCGGAGACAAGCTAGAAAGGACCGTGAAATAAAACCTTCACATGAAGCAAACATTCCCTGCCCACACTGTCCAAGATCTTTCCAGGCCCGCATCGGGCTCTTCAGTCACCTTCGTACCCATAGACTAACCTAACATATTCTTAAATAATTGGATGAACAGAGTGGTCTTCATCACCCGTGATGGACGAACAACCAGTCAGAATAAGTTACAAATTGGATGGCAAGGTCCATATACAGTTCTAGAGAAGGTGTCTAGAACAAATTATAAGATAGATAAGAAGGGGAAAGAAAAAATCTATCATGTGAATCTCCTGAAGAAATATTTGGAAAGAGAAAATCAGGAAGAGACACACTTGTTGACCTTGTCCATTGCCATGGAGATGAAAAAGGAACCACTTTCATCATTTGAATATCCATTACACCCCTGTGAGACAGCGGCACAGGTGAAAATCAGTACACATTTAACGAAAAATCAGAAAGAGAGAGTGAAACAGGTTCTAGATAATCATACAGAGGTGCTCACAGACCGACCAGGACATACAAACTTATTGGAATATGATATGAAGCTGATAGACCCCACACCTGTCTGTATGAAACCCTATTCGATTCCTTTTGCTAAGGAGAAAGCTTTGAAGGAAGAGATAGACTATTTGTTGAAGGAAGGAATTATTTCACACAGTGAATCTTCGTATAGTTCCGGTGTTGTACTCTTAAGGAAGCCCTCTGGAGAACATAGACTCTGTATAGATTACAGGAGACTGAATGCTATTACAGAAGGACAGGTGGATCCATTGCCGGATACAAATCAGCTGTTTGCCAGGCTACATAAAGCTAAATATTTCTCAAAAGTGGATCTGAGTAAAGGATACTATCAGGTTCCAGTAAAACCTGAGATCAGACAAAATTGTTAGATGGAAACAATTCGGAGGAACGTAATGAATCCCTGAGTTGCCTCTTTGATTGAGGATATTCCGAATGTTTCATACAGGCTAATAAGAAGATTATGGGATCCACTACGAAAACTCTGCTATCACCAGGTATATGTTATCTCCTCATAACGTACATTTTTAGGAAAATCTAATGTTCTCTGGACATGTCATTGCGCAGACTCAGAGAAGAGAAATGGTGAATACGGGTTGTGTAGCAGCATTAAGACAAGCAGTCACACTTGCGGCTGTTCAGTAACATAACCAAAAAATATTATTGGTTGTAGAGGTCTGAGGCAGATTTCATGAGTAGTGCTTACTCTGAATGGACCCAACTACATAAAACCATGATAGCACAACAGCAGAGTAAAGTCAAGTTGACTTACATTTATCTATGTGTATATAGAATAAAGGACTGACATAAGATGTCTGTTTTAAGAGGGGAGATGTCGTGAAATATTCTAATCCACATATATAAATTAAAACGTAAATATAAAGCCTAACAAATAAACTTCAATAACAGGAAAGAGAAAAGGTAAAAGAGAACAGTGCTGTCACAATGGCGTACAAAAATCCCCCTTTTTCTGCTTCGTCTGCAAATCGTAACGTTTTCACGTTGATAGTAAAAGCCTACTGCATCACTACACGCGTTTCAAAAAAATAAAACGTGTACTGCATTTCTTAGAAAAACCTTGAGATAGGCGCTGAGTGATGACCTAGATTTAATATTTCATTCATTCCATTTTATACACGGCGTAACTAAAAGACAGATGAAAGTAGGATAGAGAGAGAGAGGGACGACTGAAGGCAGGAAGCATGCAACACTAACACGCGTTTCGCGATCAAAAGTGAACGCAAAACTCATGCGTAAGGCATGAAGCACTAACTTTTTTTCAAATAGTCAGTGATAAAAAACACTACTACTACAAGAATCAGGTTTAAAAACATGAAAAATGCTTATTAGGAAATATGAAATTCTACTGATTTACATCTAAGCTCCTGACTTTAGTATGACATAACAGTGGAAAAGGCAGGACAGGTGGCGGTTCTAAACAACGAAAAGGAATAAAGAACAAATATACGACTATCTTTGGAAAACACATATTTTGAACGCCGCCATGTAGCTCACTTTAACTTATATATTATTGTACGGCCGGACTTGCTAACCAAGAATATGTTATGTGTTACGCCTTTAGTCTGTTAATAAAATAGTTATGGCCAAAATACAATAGTGGGGGTGCCTGACAGCATGGAATCATTTCTGCTCATAAAATTTTTTTATAACGTGTTTGAAAAATATTACGTTACGGAAATAGCCTACCATGTTAACTCCTATTTGATTGGCGGGAATGAGATGTAAGACTAAACACGATTAGTTGGACTGCAAATACTAGTTTAGTTGTTAGGGGAAACGTGAGAAGGGTAATATTTTTAAAAAAGTAGGTAAACATGGCATGATTGGTTAGAGCTGCCAATATACTCAATTCAGGGCGTCTGTTCCGGGCCATATCTTGTAATAAACCTACTAAGAAACAGTGCGTTGAGCACCAGTGCATATTTTTTCTAAATAAAAGCCTGGGACAGAGGCAGATCGGAAGTTGTGCCTATTCATTGCCAGTCAACGAAACTGTTTATTTTTCCATGAATTGTGGTAAGCTTGAAATATTTGATATCTTTTAATGAAAATTGAATGTAAATTGATAATTTATGTCTGTATATATGTGTGGTTCAGTAGCGAACATGAGGTAAAACCTCTATAGTGCTCCAGCCTGAACAGAAGGTGTCGGAGGAAAGTAAAACTACATGGAATTGCCAAGCAGTACACTGACACCTATATTATTGACTAGAAAGAAATAATGCTGGAATTGCAGAGGCGTAGTAATCATTAGGGAGGAATATACTGGTGTAAATTATTTCAGATGAAGCTGACAGTTGGCCTACCGCTCTGAACTCAGTGTTTGTTATGTATTGTGCTCAGTGTAGAAATAGAGTATAAATTAGTTCTGAAGTAGGAGGTACAACCTTCTTGTTTCAGGGACTGTGGTCCTAAAGTTATTGAGCAGCACCTGGTCAGAGCTTTGCTGAATCCAGAGAGGACAGCATACTTGTTACGGTATATGATATTAACGCCGTCTGATAACCTTTAGCAGACGGCGTTAATATCATATACCGTAACAATTCTACCGTAACAATACTCCTTGGTCCATATAGCAAACAGTAAGGTGTCTCCAGAACACAGGGGAGCAATCGAGCAGAGGAGTCTTTTCCTGCCGCCATCACGAAAGATAAGCCTATGTGGCCAGCGGAGCTCAACATTATGTACCCCCATCTTAAACTGACATTGTATAAAATTAAGAGGGGAAATTAATTGTTTTAATGAACGGAACTGAGAACATCTCCAATACTAGTTCCAACAGAAACAAACACTTGAAGTCATGATGACACATAACAACATAGCTTGAAAAAACAAAACCAGTATTACCTCATATTACTACTACACAACTGACAGACATAGGATAATATTAATAAAATATGTCACTACAAGATTCATATTGATAAATTCTGTACATAACTTGTAATTAAAATTGATTGTGATTCCTGGTTCACTTTGTATTTGAATCAGGGCACATATATATTAGTGACAGTACTTAATACATATTTATATTTGAAAATTTACCAGTGTCTCATTTAAGAATAGTCTTATAGAGTGTTAAATGTGTGTGAGTGTCACAGTGTTGTCACGTGTGGTGGAATAAATTAAATTGTTTATCTGTCTGTTGTTGTTGTGACTTACACTTCATCATATACATACCCTAGACATTCAACGTAGTCATCACAATATTCCAGAATAATTCTGACTGAGGTATAAATATGTGGTAGCAAGTAAGGTCATCTGTAATACACTACCCTTATTAGATACAGATACCTTCACAGCTAATCTCAGTCAGTACACTAAGTCCCCTATAAATATTTATAACATCCCACTTTACCACAACTGGTACCACCGACCTAAAATTCCTTAAGGAATATTGACTCTGGCTCAGAGAAATAGTTACGGCAACTTGTTTAAGATGCATCTTACACGTGGTCTTGGGTATTACTTTACACTATTCTCCCATTCTGACTTTGAGTTCAGATTCCTAGGATTCCGGCTTTCCATGTTAATGTAGGTAGAGTTTTCCTGGGATATAAGTCCACAAGATGCTCAGACAAGGTCCGGTCCAATAAATGGAATTCTGATCCTATTCCTTACTCTGGCTAGCTGGCTGTCTTCTTGTCGAGGTGAATTTCACAGTGCCCTAAACCGGCAAAAGTGTCTGATTATATTGCAACTTTTGTCCCACGCACATGTTTGTTACAATCTGACCAGGCCCCATTCAGAAGTGTTGTTTATAACATCTATAATTTCCCAGCCAATTGTATTCAATCATGCGTGTTATGATAACTTTCCTCATGGAATTTTCATACGTTTGGGAAATTCAAACGGCCACTCTCCATATAAGGTAGTATGATTTTCTGTCTATGATTATCACATTTACAACTCACAACTTCCAGAATTTATTACTGCCATATCTACCCGGAAGCTATTACAACATTCTGTGTTTCAGGTGCGTGTCTACAATATGTCACCACGTGAATAATTTACTGCCCTGTACCTTACCAAACAAACATGCATCGTGTAACTATCTGGGGTGTGTTCTCTCCGCGAGAGAAATTAGGAAACCACAATAGGCAAATCAGCGATGAGGAACTCGCGGTGCAATCTACGTATTAATCCGGCGCACCCATGTTTGGTACACGAGAATTTTACCAATATGGCTGTCGATCAATCTTACATCACTCTCAGCAGGGATGATCAGATGAACAGACTTGACTGTGACAGAAAAGGTCGACCCTTCTCGATCTCTGTTTTACTACGGCGGTATCAGTAACATTTTTGTACTGATTTTTATTGCGTGCTTTCAATTGTCGCACTTTCTTTCTTTCTCTGCTATGTGTAGCAGATATTTGGTATTTTCATTCTTACACTCCCTTCAGTATATTTCGTCTTGTCTGTTTATTTGCCCATCACTGCTGAGATAGCAGACAAGTTATGCACGATTGAAACGACAAGCATATTCTCGTGTACCCAACCGTGGCCGCCACCGATTAACACGAAAATTGCCAGCATATTTGTCTAATTGCTGATACAACCAGGGTGCGCGACAGATAAGAGATTACTTGTCTGGGTGACACATTTTGGGCAGACAAGGATGACCTAATCGCTTCCTGTCCGACTTGTTATGACAATATTACTTTAGATAGTAATAATTTGTTACATCTGAAACACATTGTCATATGAGTTTACAGATATGTTGGTGAGTTCGCCTGCCAGGCAATCGGATGTTTTCATACCATTTATGAGAGACGTGACATTTGCATCACGCGAAAAATTATTCCATGTCAGATTATTTTGAAATTACCGCACCCAGCATTTTTGTTTGAAGTGATTGGAGCCCTGAGCAGCTGCATAACAAAAAGATGCGGGGTAGGACAGGCATATAAGCTGACACGTTTCAGTGTTATTTCAGTGTGAGAATCGCTTGCCAAAGACACCAGACTTGCCAGTAGTTAGAATCAGGGTTCCATCTTATCAGACCAGACACTTTTTATTGGAGTATTCATAAGGACGTACAAAGCAGCCCAGGAAAACTCCATCAATTTAATAAAGAAAGCCCTTGCCTGAGGAAACTGAACACACGGAGTCATAGAGGGAATTATCTTATAAAAAGTAACGACCCCCAAGAACACGTGTAAGAGGCATAATCAAGTGCCTTAACTTCAATCATCTGAGCAAAAGTATGTGAGACAGGATTGGCTTGTTGAGGATGGTACCAGTGAGGGTATTAATCTCTGGAACAAAGTGAGGGTAGAAGTGGACTAACGTAGACACGCGGGACCAGCTTGGCAGTTACTCCTTGATTGTTCTAGGAACGTGCTGCACCTTTAAGCTTAACCAGAGACGTGAGAACTCCAGTGACCTACCTGCACAGAACCCATCAGTGGGAGCAGAAACTACTGTTGGCTGCTAAGTGAAACCTACAAGCTGCCAAAGTGAACTTTTTTCATAAAACCTACTATCATTCAATGATGAACATTTTCTTTTAAACTATAAAATTATTTTAACCCTTGTTAAAACTAAATGATTATTAAATCTATTACTTGTAAATATGCAAATTTAACTTCGATTTAACCATTTTAAATGTACTGCATGTTTGTCTCAGTCAATTTACTCAACACTCTCTAAACAGAGCTATACCAGTATAATAAGAATTTCACTGAGTAAATCAGGGTGGGGGCTTAACGAGCTGAAAATACAAATTGCTTAATCCTTCACAAAAGTGGTTGGCAGATCATAGGGTTAACGTGCTCAGCCAATGCAGCATTGTTTTCGCTTTTCTGAATATCTTGTGAAAAGTCCCGTAGGATAGAAGCGTCATTACCCTTCTATCTACATCTCTGCCAAGAGTAATCTTGTGCGAAGGTAGACACCTTTGACGAAACACTTTAGATACTCTTGAGTTTTGGCCACTTTTGGACCACTACTGCAAAGCAGGGGAGGCAACCCGTCACAAAGACGAATTATTACATGAAGAGGTGTAAACAAGGACTCGAAAATGCCAACTAATGTCCGAGGTAGGAAAATTGAACGTGAAGAGCACAACATGAATTACGGGATGGCACAAGAAATGAAAAGTGTCGAGGTCATTCTGTGACAATGTCCAAATGCAAAATATCTTGTGGTCTGTTTTTGATGTTTGATATACATTGAGAGTTTTTGCAGGAATCTGAGTACAAGCAAGTAGTAGGGAATGTTGGACTTAGGTATTATTCAGGCGGCGGCGTGTGACTTTTATATAGCAAAATACTCGATCGATTTCAGGCGGCGTTTCAGGCGGCGGCGCATGACTTTTATATAGCGATATATTTTAACTTAGGTATTATTCAGGCGGCGGCGCATGACTTTTATATAGCGATATATTTTAACTTAGGTATTATTCAGGCGGCGGCGCATGACTTTTATATAGCGATATATTTTAACTTAGGTATTATTCAGGCAGCGGCGCATGACTTTTTATATAGCGATATATTTTAGCGGCGAGGCTTCCTCTGACGATCAGACGTATGACTTTTTATATAGTAATATACGATAATGGTATTTTTTATACATGTATACAATATATATAAAAAATATAAAAAATCGATAACGACGGAAAATTTAAAAAATCGATAATGTTGGATTAGTAGGGGTTTTCGAAGTGCCTTTTTGGGCTGGCGTGGGTGACGATGTAGCTGGCGGGGTGGGTTAGGGTGGATTTTTGTGTGAAGTATTGTGTTGGTAGTGTATTGGTGTGTTTGTTTAGACATATATACACACATATAAATATAAAAAATCGATAATGAGGGAAAATATAAAAGTCGATAATTAGTAGGTTACTAAGAGGTTTTTTGAAGTGCCTTTTTTGTGTTGACGTGGGTGACGATGTAGCTGGCGGGGTGGGTTAGGGTGGATTTTGTGTGTGATGTATTGTACCGGTAGAGTGTTTGGTTGTAGGTGTCTTAATTGTGTGTTGTAGTTTGAGGGGCTGTTGAATCGTGGGGTGTGTTGGGGTATGGGTTTTTGTGTGAAGTATTGTGTTGGTAGTGCATTGGTGTGTTTGTTTATACATGTATACATACAATATATGTATAAAAATATATAAAAAATCGATAATGTTGGGTTACTAATGGATTTTTTAAGGAAGCGGGTATTGTTTTTGTGCGAGGGGGAGGATGACGATGTATAGTGGGGTGTGTTGGGGTATGGGTTTTTGTGTGCGTGTATTTTAATTGTTGTATATACAATATATATATGGGAGTGAAGTGTTAGAGACCTGTACTAGGTCTACCATCGAAAGTGCGTCACGGTATTGTTGTGTATTGTTTATTTTACATATAGACATATTTTACAACAGTTATACGAACAGTTAGACGATAGACTTAGATAATAAGAAGACGATATATTTAGACATATATTTTACAACAGTTATACAAACAGTTATACAAACAGTTAGACGAATAGTTATACAAACAGTTAGACGATATATTGAGACATACAACGGACGATATAGGTAACAAAAAGGCGTTTTAGTTAATATAGTTTTTATTTTATATTCAATAGTGTTTTTGTAATAGCAAAACATATATGGTAATATATAAGAGTACATATATAGTATCGTTTAACAGGAGGATATATGTACAGTATTTTTTTAACATAATACATTGCACAGTAATTTTTTTAGCAAATGAATATACAATTATATATGAAAGACAGTATTTTTTAACATTATCAAACATTGATATTTTCACATATGAATGTACAATAATACATATTTATATAGGAAGGCTGTATGTATATCACAGATTTTTTATACATTATCACAGGGGTACAGGCCAGACCTTGAGGGGAGTCGTCACATTGTCGTCACGTCGTAAGAAATAGAGGTGTTGTATATACCTGTAGGTATCTGTGTGTATCTGAAAGAGACAGTTTAAATGTTGAGGGGTGAGGTGGTGACGTTGTCGGGGTGTACCTGTCGTTTTATGTAAAAGTAAGATAGGGCGTTGCGGTGTTGTTCATATGTGTAGATGGAGGATTTGTGTGCTCTGAACCCGATATTTTTTCCCACCCTGTGCTTGTTGTGTGTTGAGGACGTCTAAGTATGTGTTTTTGTCTATTTTGTTGTGGTGTTTGTTCAAGCGATTGAGTGGTCTTGAATATGATACAGATAGAACGATGTCGCTGGGATGGTTTCGACAAAGTATTTTGTGTTTGGTCTATTTAACTGTGCTTGTGTAATAATGTCGGTGTCTTGTAAGTTTGAGAGAAAAGATTTGAAATCTGTAATGTTGTTGATTAAGTGAGGCTGTTCTAACACACAACTATTATTATTTGAGGCATGAAATAAGCGTAATTGGTTTGTTTCTCTATGTCTCAAAACTACGTAGTGACTGAAGTTAATTTTGAAGCGTTTTGTCTGTTGTGTAAAGACAGGAAGCAAAAGACTTTCCCATTCAATTCTTTGGCTATTATGGAAAAAAGTGAAAGTCGATAAATATTTATGTTTATTGGAATATGTCTTGATCGCACTCCAATTCTGTGTATATATTTCTTTAATGTCAGCCTGTAAGTCTCGTAAGCTGTCTTCTTCAGACGTCAAGCGGGATTTTTTGATATGGGTTTGGGTACTGGTCATGGGGCGTTTCTTGATCTGACCTGTTTTTGGTGGGTGAGATGGGGTGGGACTTGTTGAATAGGGGGCTCTTGGTAGTGTGGAAATTGTTGTGGTGGTAGAGGCCGCCATAGATGCTGAGTCTGTTATGGCACCGGCTGGTGGTGTCTGTTGGTGCGTTGAGTCTGTTGTTGTGACACCTGATGATAGGGCGCGGTCATTATGGTGCGGTGGTATTGGTGGGTTCTGCGGTGTTGCTGCTGTGTCTGCTGCTGTTGAAGAGGTGTGTTGGTGTTTTTTGTGGGTGCGTAGATTGTCAAGGCGGGTAAAGTTTTTATTGCAGACCTCACATACTAGTAGAGTCAGCGAGTGCCTGCTCTTGCTGTGTCGTAATAGGTCGGCGCGGCGGGTGAAAGTCTCCCCACATCTGCTACATATCAGACTGGTTTGTGCCACTGATGTGTCTGTTTGTGCTGAGCCGGACCCATGTTTATTCTCTATGTGACGTTTCAGCGTATCGGGTCTGGAAAATACTAAACCACAGAAAGCGCACTCATGATTGTGGCGGTCGTGTGCTGTGGTCATATGCCGAGTAAGATCATGCCCTCGCTTGAAAACAGACTGGCAGTGTAAACAGGCATAGCCCCGTCGTTGAATTGACTCCATCTGTGAAAAGATGAACAAAAAGACGTTAGGCTCACATAAATAAAATTAAATACATGTAATGAGAGAGAGAGAGAGAGAGAGAGAGAAAGCGAGAAAGAGAGAGAGAGAGAGAAAGAGAAAGAGAGAGAGGAAGAGAGAAAGAGAGAGATATTGAGAGTGTTCATGGACCCTCGCCTACTCTTCCTTATATCTAGTCTTATTGTTTAGTCTGTTATTAAAGGAAATAATTTTGTTTAACATATCAGAATGGTCCACGCGCGCGCGCGCTGTGGAAGCAAAGATATGGATTTAAAACTCAACCCGTTTGCGAGTACCGAATTGACCTGTCCTTTTTTAAAATAACGAAAATATAAGTATTTATTAAAGTGTATGTTCAATCATGGTTATAGCAAGGTGACTTAATGTAATATGTTGATTGTATTATCTCTATCTTTTTCCGAGTGTAGTTCAGTATTGTTTTAAAATCCAAAATACGCTATTTTCTAAACTATTATGTTGTCTAATTTTCACTGGGTAGTTAGGTAGTTTGTAGTGACTCGAGTCCTTAGTTATTTTTAACGTAATATGTTTGTAGTTACTATGAGAAGTTCTTTATAGAAGCAGCTTGTGAGTACAGAAATACGACTCGAGCGCATGTGTTGTGGAATCAAATCAATTTATCGATCTACCCAAACATCTTTGCGCTACATCCAAGCAAGTATTTGAAATAGACTATTAGTCTATACATGTTTAGAGTGTTGTTATCAGAAAGTATTACAAGTTGTAAGTATCACGGATAATTTTTCAAAACCCAAATATAATTCGCTTTCGCACGAGTTTAACAATAGACGAGAAACGTAGATAAGGTTTAAACTAAGGAATTTTTCTCACTACTATACCCACCACATAAAAAATAAGTCGGATAATTCTTAACTTAGCTAAACCATACACACATGTAAGAATTTAACAAACAACTATTATTAAAATACCTATTAGTCTAGACATATTAACTTTGAAACAGCCTTTACCAACACTGGCTAGCGAAAAAGCGAATACACAGACATATCTTTTTGTTTAAATATTTAATACAACACACGCATAAACAAGCAACTAAACCTTTTTATAATGTTATTAAACAGAGATAATTATTTTAACAGCCTAACAAAACATACGAATAAAAACAGAATAACATACGTTTGGTGGTGAGCTGTTGCTTTTTCAGAAGTTTGATATGAGAAGGCTTTCACAACGTTTTTTTCAGAGACGTTCACCGGTCCAGGTCTGGTTAAAGAATGAGACATGTCTAAAACAATTCATGATTAAGACAATGACTTTCCAATAAAAAGTAGTCCGAGCGTATGAATTTCGTGATGGAGCCAGATTGGTTGTTGTGTAGAGACACGGTTTCAGAAAATAGTTCCCGCGCAAGCGCTTCGGCATGGTTTGGTCGATAAAAACGTTATCATAACGTATGAACAGGAAAATAGACCCCACCCTGGTTTGAAACCAGATCAATGACCCGCACAAAAAACATCACGCGTAAATTTCTGTTCACGTCACTCATACACAGTTATTATATTGTATGTTTCAAACAACAAACATGCTAAAAACGTGAGAATCACTGTTTCAAGAACGTAAGATTCGTGCTAAAAAAACGTGAGAACCAACCAACATGTATTGAGAATCAAGAATTTGAGAACCTTTGGAGTAAAAAATGTAAGAACTCAACCAACATGTATTGAGAATCAAGAATTTGAGAACCTTTGGAGTAAAAAATGTAAGAACTCAACCAACATGTATTGAGAATCAAGAATTTGAGAATCACTGTGTTTAAAAAACATTTACGACAAATATAAGTATCTGTTTGGTACATTTCTTTTATAGTTATCATATATATTTTAAAGCTTGCTTTTAAAGATATCATTTGTATTTTGAAATAATATATATTTTTATATACAGAGGGACATATTCTAGTGTTTTGAAAACATTGTGAGAATAAAATAAAAAAATGTTTTGTCCCCTCAAACAGCTGATAGAGAGAGAGAGAGAGAGAGAGAGAGAGTTAGAGAGAAAGAAAGAGAGAGAAAGAGAAAAGAGAGAGAGAGAAAGAAAGAGAAAGAGAGAAAGAGAGAGAGAGAAAGGGAAAGAAAGAGAGAAAAAGAAAGAGAGAGAGAGAGAGAGAGAGAGAGAGAGAGAGAGAGAGAGAGAGAGAGAGAGAGAATAAAACACAGTCTTATTTTTAGGCTGTTATGAAAGGAAATAATTTTGTTTAACAGACCAGAATGGTCCCCGCGCAGGCTGTGCCAACAAAGATATTGATTTAAAACCACGCGCTCACGAAACAGGTGACAATTTCCCTTTCAGTTAAAATAACGGAGATTTAAGTACTAACGTGTTTGGTAGTTTGTACCATAGCAAGGCGTTTTTCTTTGTGTAGCTAATGGTATGTTCTAAATATTCTTTTTAATGTGATAAAAGTGTTTATTAATTTTTGCGTTATCAGATTCTGTCTTTTTATATTTGTTATGTTAACACAAATAAGCCTCACAAAAATGAACAAAAATATGTTATGTCCAGATTTAAC